>OU343034.1:21928414-22323945 GCA_910593735.2 Ectemnius lituratus
ATCCCGCTACTAGTCTCGCGGTTGCCAGACTGCATAATGGATACTCTTTTTACAGTATTATGACGCAATTTCTAATTGAGTAGATAATAGAAGCTAATCATATCTCATTAATAGTAATGATGAATGCCATCTGCAATAAAGATAGGCCGTGGAAGTTAACAATTCAAATCGTAAAGGTAGATAACTTTAATAGCTAGAATAGTGGAGAATATTCCTTTTGGTTTTTGAATTCATTGGATAACTACATTCTAATTGAGATGAATGATATTGCACGCACTCTTATCTCCCTTGCCGTTGGAAGACTTAATTTTCAAGATTTTTCTCGCGAAAGCGAGTTCCCCGGCTTGGCGACACAACTCATGGTATTAGCGAAAATACTGCTCCCTGCATAGTAATATCACCGGTTATACTTCGTGCTCTTCGGAAATGTGTTAGCACTTACGAGAATATCAGGCGAGGGTTGCGCATTAGAAGCTTTTAATCCAATGAGGAAAGATTAGCGTGAATCTTTTAATAGAATGAGAGCAATCGTTTCCGAACTGTTGATCAGAAGTATGTAGTTGCCGTTGCCGTTGGTTGCCACAAGGCAGTCGTTATATGCTTTTTCGTCGTTCACGCTGTAACCGAGTTTATGTATATCGATAACGGCGTACATTCGATAGCGGGGGACCAAGCGTCCTTTAATCCAGCTCCATAACGGCGAGCTTATAATTAATAGCAACATCAGCGAGCAAAGCAGGAACGGGACAAGTTTCAGAAGCCACGACGGGAGCTCTCGAACACCTCCTTTTTACTCCTATTTACTGGCTGCTGCCTGTCCCTTCTTTCATTACCCACCCGGTGAACAGGAGGAGAGTTACAATTTATAGGACATCCAATACATATCTTGGACCATTAATACGTACTTCACTTTTAACATTGGTCATACAAAACGGAGTGATACACAATTCGCAACAGATAGAATGATCGATCCTGTGGATGTTGGCTTCTTGATAGGAATAAGATTGCTCATTGCTCTTGCAATTAGTACATTGGAATCGTTATGATGTGAAGGATAATCCCAAGTTGTTAGGTGATTAGGTAGTTTCACGCCGGGCAAATTAAAGCAGACGTCCGACGAAAGTGTGAGAAAGTCGGCAATCCGCGAAAGCCAGCAGTTGGTATGTGATGGGTAGAAGAGCGGCTGAGCAAAGTAGAGCAATTGGAATAATTCGCTCATCGCACGAATCTGAAAAGCGCCGACCGACACGACCTTTAGCGCGATTTCGCACAGTCGAGCCTATTATCCGAACGGCGACCCCCTCTATTTCAAAGGGTTAAACGTCCGCTGGTGCATCGATATATACATATACATATATGTAGGAGTAAGATAACTCCGCTTGATAGGCGAGCGAACCATCGCATCGGTCGCTGCCCCACCCAAGAAGGGATAATCCAATTCGCAGCGAACCTTTAATTAACTACAATGAATATCCGTTTGCACCGAGCATTCACTGACCTGAATCAAGTCGTAATTATAGGTTCTCAGCCAAATCGATTAACTTTGATACTCCCGCACGCGCCGAAAAGATAGACCCTCAAAGTGGAACTGGCTAGAGTAATTGGAACGTAATCCTAGCATTCTAACTGGAATAGAGAGGCATTAATGCTTTCTGAATGTACACGTTGCCGAGCAAAAGCGATTCCAATCCCGAGATGTATGGCAAGTGTATAAATTGAGCGGTCACCCGGCAGGTTTATGGCTGCGGGCGGGAGATGATTAAAGACCGACAATGAAAGGGTGCAATCAATATTGAGTAACTCCAATCTGGCGGTGGTATTCGACAGAGCCAAGAAGATTAACGGAAACGCGGCTCGAGTGGCAGAACCAGCCTGGTTTGGTACAGGTTCAAGGCCGAGGGCGAAGGAAACACTACCAAGCAAAACGGTGGCAACGATCCAAGAGGTCCATCAGTAGAGCTCGCCATGTCGAAGCACTCGTCGTCGCTGACACAACGATGATGGCTTTTCATCAGGATGGCGACGTGGAAACTTATCTTCTTACCATCATGAACATGGTATCTTCTCTTTACCTCGACCCAACCATTGGCAACTTCATCAACGTCGTGGTTGTACGAATCATTCTTGTAGAGGAGGACGAGGCAGATGTGCGTGTGTATGCAAAGAGAAGTATTCAACCATTGTTACAAGATCCGGGACAAGTGAAGAGAAAATGATAGTTGGTTGAATCCATTTCGCAGCAAGGATTGGACATCACGGTGAATGCCGACAAAACGCTCTACAATTTCTGCAAGTGGCAACAGAAGCTCAACCCTAGCGACGACTCACATCCGAATCACCACGATGTAGCAATCCTCGTGACCAGGGAAGACATATGCTCCAGAGCGAATACTCCCTGCAGTACCTTGGGTGTCGCTCACGTTGCCGGTATGTGCCAACCGGACCGCAGCTGCAGCGTCAATGAGGACAATGGTATCACTCTGGCACACACCATCACCCATGAATTGGGACACAAGTGAGCAGCGAATCTCTTGTGAATCTGGCAGTCACATTAAACCTCAGCCACAAAGCTGTCCTCACCAGCAATAGCCAACTTCCCATTTCCTTTCTTTGCTTAGCTTTGGAATGTATCACGACACAGAGAAGATTGGTTGCAACAAGAGGAACGGTGACACTCTCCATGTGATGACACCAACCTTCGAAGTGGACACGATCGGAGTTGCCTGGTCCAGATGTTCCAGGAGAGACATTACTAATTTCCTAGAGTAAGTTGAGAGATACTGTTCAATAATACGAAATGTCTGCAGAGAAATTAGTGGTGAAATAATATGCTCCGTTACATCAATGCGAGTGTGTAACAGAATATTAAAGTACTGCACATTACTTTATGCATGATTTGTATGGTAGTCAGGGAAAGGGAGAGTGTCTCGAGGATGAACCTGCCGATAATGATTACGCCTACCCGGACTTACCACCGGGAGCGATGTACAATGCCGAACACCAATGCAGACTTCAATTCGGTGTGAGGGAAGCATCAGTCTGTTCTCCATTGCAGGAGGTAAGACGAAATTTGTTATGAATACCAAGTTTCTCCCAGAGATGTCTGTCAATATTGTCTTCAATTACACACGACAGATTTGCTCGAAACTCTGGTGCATCGTGGATGGTTCCTGCACTACCATGCTGAATCCAGCTGCGCCAGGAACCCATTGCGGCAAGCATATGGTACTCGACAAATAGTTAGTCCTCTTCACCAATGATAACTCTAGCTGAATCCAACGCGTTGCCTCACCTTTTGCCGTCTGGCAGTTTCTTGTTCTTCTGGCCCTTTACACATCATGGTGATATCCTGATATTATACATACATATACTTGGGTCTTCGACAAACAAAAGGCGAAAAGTTCTATTGTCTGTTACTATCTGGAATGGGAGGGCAAATGGATATTGATACGTACAATATGTGTATTTAGTATAGATTTCTAGATGATATTGATGGGAATATTGGTTTGTCTGGCATATTGTAGTGGTGCCAAAATCAGGAGTGCGTGCCGATTGTCGATCGTCCACGACAGATCGATGGTGGATGGGGCGAATGGGGCGCCTGGAGCGAGTGTTCTAGAACTTGTGGTGCTGGAGTCTCAATCGTCGAGCGGAAATGCGATCACCCGGAGCCCGCACACGGTGGTAAATTCTGCATCGGTGAAAGACGTAGATATAAAATCTGCAACACCCAATCCTGCCCCGAAGGAAAACCCAGTTTTCGGGCTGTCCAATGCAGCCAATATGACGGCAAGGAGTATAAGGGAAAGAATTATACCTGGCTATCTTATTTCGACCAGAGTGAGTACTTTGGCCAGGTGATAAAAATACCTAACAGATGAGAATGGACAATGTAATGTATCCAATATTTTGAGCACAGCGGAGCCATGTGAACTATATTGCACCGATACCGAAGAAAGTGTAATTGTACCATGGGGCGAAGCTGCCCTCGATGGTACACCATGCAATGTCGGTACCAGGGACATGTGCATCGCAGGAATATGTCGGGTCGGTGAATAAGAATTTTATTTTTTCCCGTGTTGGACTTACAATTATATTCGAGAAAATATAATCTATATTATATATTGCTGATCGCAACAGAAAGTTGGTTGTGACTGGACCGTTGACTCCGATGCCACAGAAGATCGCTGTGGGATTTGTCACGGTGATGGTACGCAATGTGAAACCACTGGCGGAGTTTACGATAAAAATGATGGCCCTGGATATAAGGAAGTCGTAATTGTTCCGTCCGGATCGCGAAATATTAAGATAGAGGAAGTGGGTAATAGCAAGAATTACATTGGGATTGGGGTGCCAAAATCGGACAAGTACTTCCTCAATGGAAAGCGGTATGGAAAATTATCCTACTGAATGAATTAGCATTAATGAATGAAATACATACAATTTTAAAAATGCAATGTAATATAAGTCAGTTCTATATTAGGCAGATCACCTTAGCAGGAGAATATCAAGTTGCCGGAACACCAGCTCTCTATGAAAGAGATCGTGACAGAGAAAAGATTCGAATTCCAGGCCCCATCAAAGAGGATATTGCTGTTTATGTGAGTAGCCGCAGATGGTAGACGTGTAACACTTCTGTTGCAGAGTACATACTCTCTACATGTATAATTGTAATTGCTTCCTTCTCATTCTAAATAATGCCGTCCCATCACTTCAGTTGATTTACAGAGGCCATTTCCGCAATCTTGGACTAAGATACGAGTACACCGTACCGAAAAAAGAGCCTGATCGAGCACCAGAGTACTCTTGGGTGTTCTCCGATTGGTCCCTCTGCACCGCTACTTGTGGTGGAGGCACACAAACCTCGCGGCCTCTTTGCAGTGAAAAAAAGAGCGGCCTAGTTGAAGAGCACTTCTGCCCGAGTTTAGAGAAACCGGAGCCTAATTTGCGAGAGTGCAATTTAAATCCTTGTCCAGCGAGGTATGATCTTGTTTCCATAATGGCAGGTTTAGACAGATTGAGTGTAGTAGATGTTGAAAATATCCAAGTTTTGTTTAATTCCTTCAGATGGTGGATCGGCCCTTGGCAGATGTGCCCCGTGACTTGTGGCGATGGTGCTCTTAGAAAGAGATCTGTGATGTGCGTTTCTTCAGGAATGGGTCAAGATAGATCGGACTTAGCCTTACCAGATCGAGATTGCGATAGAGATGCTAAGCCCGAGGAGTTAGGACCTTGTCCAAATCTACCTGCCTGCGGACCCTCGTCCGAAATACCTCTGATCTTCTTCTCCGAGAATAGGGATGCTTCTTTCTATAATGTTAGCTCGAATGATCAAGACAATGTTGCGATAGTCGATAGTCTGACCACTGAAGAGCCAGAAATCCTAGAGTTTGATAATGTCGTTGATGAGAATCCTGATAACTCCATGTACAACACAAAGTCGAAATGGATTGTCTCTCGATGGAGCCATTGTTCTAATGGCAAGAGGACAAGGAAGGTGACTTGCTCTCTTCAAGGTGATTGTAGTCCAGAGAACAAGCCGGCCAATGCCGAATTTTGCCGGGGCGGACGATGGATCGTTGGTAAGTTAGGCTCGATGAGATTATCCACTTGACACTGATGAATTTGGTGCTCAAAACTTCATTTTCTGGATTTCAGGCCAATGGGGGGCTTGTAATGCTAGCTGTCAAACAAGGCCCGGAATTAAACGAAGAGAAGTTGAGTGTCGTGACCGTGTGACAAACTTATTGTCCAATGATTGCAATCTTAGTAGAAGACCCATCGAAACAAGACGTTGCTATTACAGACGACAGTGCGCCAATGATACACCCGGTAAATAAAGGTGTACATTTTGACGACTGTATCAAGACACCCAGGAAGGCATCGAATAAAAGTTTGTTTCAGAATGTAAGGACAGTATCGTGCCCCCGTCCATGTGCGCAACATACAAAAAGATGTGCGACATGTCCCCAATTGTGCGAGAGAAATGTTGCGGGACTTGCTCGAAGAGACGCAGACAAACGCGACATAACAGGCGACACAGCTTTGAAGATTGATTTCAATCAAGGGAATTAACCTTTTAATTTCAGAAAAGCGTTTCAAAGGGTAAATTGGAAAATCTGGTTGCGCTACGCACAAACCCTAGGACGTCCACCTTAATTACGAATGTGTGCTTTCCTAACATTGGAAATATTAATGCTTTCGTATGAAAAGAAATGAAACTAGGGATCAGTGAAACTTTCTATTTCGTGAAGATAATTGTATATCCAAAACGAAATCCATCTGAAATCTCTTTCTCCCTCCTCACTGACACTAAACACTCCACGAGCAGTATTTGTTCGACGATGTAACACTTCAGATTCATAAAAATCATGTGATATGTGGATACTTATGTATATGGATTTGTGAAGAGTCACATTAAACAATCGCATAATACTGTGTATAATAAATTAAGATTTTTATAGTAATAGTGGCAGTTATTTTTGTACTTTGCTAGTTTTATGTCACAAATAAATTAATATAGCAATATTTCACTAAATATATTCTACGGTGCTGCTAACATAATTAGCCAAAAAAAAATCATCCAGTCTCCATGGATGACACAAACAATATTTGAAGGAACTTATGAAAAAGCCCAGTATACTCAGCACATGTTTACTTCCAGATTTTATGTATCAATAGGAAACACCCATGGCTCCACAATACTACTAGGTGTTCTTACATAAATCATGTACAACATAAATTATTCTTATCACAACTTAACCACATCACAGTCTTCTGTAGCGTTTGATGCTACTTGAGATATACAAGGGTATGGCAACTATTCCTCCATACAATATGCATCCAAGCACGACCTTTTCCTGAAATAAGAAAAAAATCCTTTATAATAAACGTTATATCATAATGGTGCTAAAATACGTTGTAGTATTATAGCGACCAGTCTCCGAACAGAGATAGGCTATTCGTGCAGATTTAACAATTATTATAATACAAGATAGACGTATTGTAATTAAGCAAAGCACTCACTAGAGTATAAAGTATTCGAAAGCAAATTCATGGGAAAATTGTAATCGAAGCAGACAAATGTTACTCATCGTAAATCAATAAAAACATAACCGATGCGAAGACACGGCCATAGAACATTACATAATTGCGCAACGAAGAAATTGTTACTCACCGCAAAAGAAATTCGGTGACGCGGTGGAGCCGATATGATAGTTCTTGTTTGGGTTTTCGCCAGACTCATCAGTCTGGGAGCCTTTGTCAACGCGTTCTGGATTCCCAGCATTTTGAATCCTTTCGAAAAACTTCGAGCACACTTACAGAATGATCAAGTCGCAAGTCAAGTATGCACGGTATGCAGCAAAAGATCTCACCACCAACTAAACACAAGTCTCTTACCTAGAACGGCAGCAGAATATGATATGTCGACTGTTTCATAATTATAGATGGCGCCAATACCGGATGTTAGGATCGCAATCTGGCGGCAGTTTATATTACTATAGAAGATGCGATTAATTTTAAAGAACCTTTTATTTACACAGGATAACTTAGATGAGTAAACAATTAGTTTATTCAATAGAACAAAAATAAGCAGATGATACTTTTCGACTATAATAATCAGATATTATTATAAGATTCGTTGATCATAGATAGATCTATGTATGCGAGGGCAGCACAATAATACGCAAGCCAATCGGAACACTGTCTGCTCGCCGGGTTGTGAACTGTGTGAAGTGCGGAACAAGTCGCCAAAGAAGAACAAGGTTAGTTGGGCTTATGCGTGCGTGTCAATCTTTTGTAATATGTGATTCGCGTTCGCGTTCGCCGCTAAGTCTTTCGGTTCAAATGTCAACGCGTAAGTGACGTTACACTATTTGATAATTATTTGTCTTTAATAGCAACATAGATCATTACATTATAGTATGTGTGGGCAAATAACCTTTTTTCCGTGTCATCTTTGACTGTTACTTACTGTCTAACAACCGCTACTAGAACCTGAACGGTAGACGCATATTCTATTGCTTTAGAACGACAAATAACAAAAGTTGAAGCAATTTATTTCTCAATTTCAGGCATTTTATTTGTAAATTCGGTGTTTTTTTATCTTTTATACATATATTACAATTACATAAGTCTATTCGTTCATGATTTATGTACAATTGTTTATTAAAAAAACAATAAAAATATACACTTCTCGCTAAGTACAAGACTCCCTCGAAAGAATCGACAGGCATTCGTACAATTCGTAGGACACTTACTCACGATCGTACTCTTACAAACCACCAATCCGATTTGTAATTTGGGCTTAATAATATCTAGCAATTACCATGGCAAGGAAGACAAACCGTTTATCCCTGAGATTTAGCTCGTTCTGTACTGTATTCGCAAGTAATCCTACAGAAGACGTAACGCTTTGGGACGTAACTTGCTCAAGTCAATACTCGCACTTTACAAATAAATAGAGACTTATCGCATAGGTATAAAAAGAGCGGCTGCGCTCGATCGGTTGATCGCCCTATTAGTTTTTGCAGTAAAAGTCGCGTGTGCATGAAGGATAATCCGTATTGGTAAAACGTCGGTAACGGAAGTATTTCAGATTACCCACACGCAGCAATAACAAGACAGTGGCGTGCTTAAAACGATCGCAAATGCGGATATAGCTTCTCTATGGGAGACAGGTGTGAAATAAATAATCTTAAATTCATTCTAGATTCAATCGATCGTCACTGCCCACGGATGGTCGGCTATCGCGCCATACTGAATGTCCGTCAAATATTTTAAGAACATCTTGTAAACAGGATCGGCCTGTTGCGTGGTTGGTATGTGCAGTCCTTGACCCATGTAGTCGATGTAGGATATAGGACTGACTACGCAAGCTGTTCCCGCACCGAACATCTCTAGCAACTGGAATACGCAATTACACAATGAAATAAATTATTAGCAAATAATCGACCGGAATTAATACGAGTTTGGCATATACATACTCTGTTCTCGGAAAGCAAATGACAGACTTCGTCCATGCAAAACTTTCGTTCCGTCACTTTGAACTGATTCCATTCCTTCGACAAGGATAGAATAGAGCTCCTTGTGACTCCGGGTAGTATTAAGCCATTCAGGGCAGGAGTGACTAATTCTTTCTCTGCAAAGGATAATACAAAAATAATCAATAACCAGCTGGTACTTCAAACAGTGAAAATTGAACCTGTTAAGAAATTCGAAAGAAACGGAAACACCCACCCCCGTCGTCATTTATGTGAAACATGAAGATATTCATAGTGCCAACTTCAGTGAGTTCATTCTCCTCGCCGTAAAGCCAGAGCACTTGTTGTAGACCTTTTTCAATAGCTTCCCTTTGCACGTGAATGGTTGGTGCATAATTGCTACCCATTTTACGATCACCACATCCACCTGGCCAGGCTCGCGTGTAACGGGGATCTGCCAGTAAGGAGACACCGACATCCGAGTTTGCGGTTTTAAAGTAGGAACCCACCGGCGACAAGATAACATAGAGCAACGCAGATTCGGAAGCTGCCACTCCAAGGGTCGCCTACAAATCAAAAATGATCGATTATTTCGTGATTCCTCGTATAAAGCTTGTAAATGTTGCTGTTTCTTATCGTGTACATTTGAATTACAAGCACACAGCCGTAAAAATTGAATATCGGTGCGAAATTACATTGCATCATCGTGATTGTCAGTCTATCTGCATAATATAACGTTAAAGCGAGACTGTGAAAAACTTTCCGCGATATTGCAATGAACGCTGCCGATGACACAAGCTTCCGTCGTCTTCTACAAATCGTGCCCGATATGTAATAACAGGATTCTTATCAATAAGTGTTGGCAGACTTAGATTTTGAAATGACTGAAGAAGTCGGAAATAGGCAATGTATTTGCTCATTTGCTACCATCATGTTCCTCTTCCCTTCTGAGAAACCCCCGGGGCACGCACGGTACCATAAACATAAGAAAGGCAGGTCACGTTGGCAAAGACATCCTCACCTACGACGTGGACTTGTCAATGCAATCACTTATAGTTTGACAATTAGAAATTCTCTACTCTATAAAACCAATTATTCTTACTTTTTTCAAATGCCCGTATCATTGTCAATATTACAAATACGTAATTCTCTTACATAAAACTTATTGAGATCTTCGTGGAATCGATCAAATCTATAAATTCCGGAAATGCAAATATAAATGATAATCGAATATCATGACATAGCTACTTAGTTTGTTGGCCAAGATTGAGTCCAGAAACTAAGACCGTCTGTAACAAGTGCGATACTTTGTCTGCCGATATTTTTAATACAAACATTTACGCGATAACTCCCAGATGAACCGTGACAAGGGGGAGAAAATAAACGGGGCAACGTATTATCAACACATCTTATACTATACAGCAACTTCCTAAGGAAATGGGGGGGTAGAAGGATAAGGAAGGAAAACATTAGTAATAGGAGAGTTGGTTTTGGTTCGTGAATCACATACGTATGATGTTGCTGTATTTGTATGGCCCTGCCCCAACAGAGGAACATTACGCCCCTGTTTGTCTTGTACGTATGTATTATCATTAAGGATTGGGAAATACACTGATTACTCCTATATACCACCAGTGCTGATGACGTCGATGACACATGTGACATGGTTATTGCTTCTATCTTATGATTCACTCCAATTTAACCAAGAAATCATGGGCATTTACAATACTCTTGATCGACAACAACGGTTTCCCCGCAACATGTTACGTTCAAGAATAAGAAGGATATTGTTTGCGTTTCAATAGAGGAAAGAAATTCTTTTCTTATCATGGGCAGTCATCCCATTAGAAACGTAACACCAAGCCGCTGTAAAAGAGGGTAGTGAAAATGATTGAAAGAGTGGATTGGAACACTTACGTCAATTCCTATAAGTGTTGGTCGAATGTATAGACTAGATGCTGTAGAATGTGGTACCCATTCCTGGTCTATACTAATCAGTCTGGCTAAACATTTGACAAGCTCGTCCCCATTGAATATAGGTAGACCGGATCTCAATGCGGAGTTGTTCATTCTCTCCATATTTAGTTCTGGCCGGAATATTCTTATCTTACCGTCGACCCCTCGATAGGCCTTCATTCCCTCGAACAGCTAAGGACAAAGTAGTTTCTCATCGCTATAATATATTCTGAGATGAGAGTGGACGCATATATAAATCAGACGAAATGGCAAGGCCAATGGCACACACCTCAATAGCATAGTGAAGTACTTTGGCAGCCGGGTGAAGGACTAGATTTTCAAAGGGTGTTATTTCCGGCGATTGCCATCCCCCTAAAGCTTCGTGATACACCACTTTTAACATATGGTCTGTGAAGTGCTTGCCGAATGAGAGTTCTCTGACATCAGGCTTAGGCTGCAATTGCTCGGGACCGGCAAGTCGTACTGATAAATCCGTATACTGCAAACATACATGCATACGTATAAACGTTTACCATCTGTGTCGTGTTTTCTTAAGAACAGCACAAGTACACACATCCTTGAGACTGATCAGTAATTGACGTGTACGATATCGTGTAATATAAAGAATCGTACGAGTAACTGTACCTTGAATGTGCGCTCCGGTTGGATCGACTTTTGGTCCTGAATTTTCAGGGAAGAGCTCCATCGCACGTTCGTTTGCAGCTGATTCAATTGCTGAATCAACTTGCCGCAGGCTGTGATCTACGCATTGACAAACAATGGCAACTGTAAGATATTCATCTGTCACGAAAGTAAGTTTTGACAGAATGATTATTCACGACTTTTTCTCATGATTTCGGGTTGAAGAAGCCGATAACTCGTACGGTCTTCGTATAATCCGAAGCGCGTGTGACTATGATATCACACGGTTCATCTACTCAGCGAATTATCAAATAGGTTTTCCCAACTTTGCTTGACGATTTTATCAATTAGAATTGCGATCATGCCATACATTCTAATCAATAACATTCATGCCTTTATTGATTGCATCAATAATATTCATGCCTTTATTGATCAATCATGAGTTGATTGATCTTTAAGTTTAATCTTTAACGTAACCGATCGATTTGGCCAATTGATATCTCCGTCAGGTGAGATTCAAAAAACAAGGAGTGGCCACTCGAGGCTTGCGAGAAATCATTTAAGGAGGGCACGAATGACGATGCAAATGAAGAAAAGAAGGAGAACAACCTATCGACGTAAGAAGTGAGAGGAGAAGGAACGCCGGAATTCGCGAATGATCGATCACACGCGCCTATTACAAGGAGACTACTCCCGTTATTATGAAACGCCAGGCGGCCAATACATTTCTTATCATGGGATCCTTATCTCGTTAGATATTTTTCGGCGATAGTGGTAAGGTTAGGTCAATGGCACACGAGCGAAAAATCGCGCGTTCGTGGTTCAATGTCAGCGTTAAAAAGAAAACGAGAGCAAACTCAGTGAACCCATGCAAAGACGAATTACCAATCAACTGAAGGTGGTAAATGTATACTGATTTCGCGAGATCAAGATCATTGCACTAAGTTGGCCGCTGATTAGACTAAGGATCTACATACGACCTGGCATTGACGCGACAGGATTTTAAAATACATGAATGCGGTGGACTTTGAGAAAGGTCTCCGATAACACAGGAAGCCTCGTATTTTATCACTTAGAAACTTGTCTATCGTACTTATAATTCATTTCTTTGACGCATAAAACGTCTCTTTCTTACTTCCTCCCACTGCGGCAACTCCTCCACAAATATCCCGTTATCGGGACTATTAACATTGTTAATCAGGTGATAAACTACATACACGTCTAAGATTGAGTGTATACACACTGTTTTCTTTATTAGGAAAAATAGAGAGACAAAACGGAATGTATGTATTCCGTCATTGGGTATGCATTCAAGAAGACAATATTTCATATGCAACAAACTAATGTAAAAGTGCTATTTCTAAAGTGGAGGTTGATATATTCGTTACTAAAATAGCAAGATCATTTTCTGCGATTCCTCTCTATCTTAGGCGCGTGAGCCTAATTCAGATAAAAAGATATCAGTGGGCCTCTTCTCTTTATACGCACATACTTTTCAGGCCGGCCAGTTGCACCTTATCTCTTCATGATAATTATGTAATAGTTTATCGTGTTATCGAAGACGTCACCCACCAAGCAACTGCTCGTGGGCTCTCAGCATATTTTAATACAACAGATATCCCGAGCCTTCACCCGCCACAGAAACATCAATATGTGCGAATGGGAAATGAATCTCCATTGTGCATGTACTTCTATACTTTGCAAGATTGTTTCTCCGAGAAAGCAGTACCACTGATTCTTCTTAGCAAACACTGATAATACCGTTGTCAGTTTGAGAGCACGTGTTAGTAGATTGATTTTCGTATTAAGTGGAGGAAGCATCGGAATTCACGAGGGATGCTGCTAATAATTTCTAGGCATTCTCTCAGCGTTGCTTTAGTAAGGATAACACTGTACATTGTAACAAGCTGTGCACTTTGATTCCAGGGGCATCAACAGATTAGTTTTCCAGTACTCGCACTAATAGGATCATGCAACATGAATACTCTTTTAAGTGCGAACTTGCTGGAACTGCGTTTATAAAGTGAGATAAAAGAGAGAACGAGTTGACAAATTTGTCTTAAGTTAGAAGGTAAAAACTGGTTAGAGAGAACGGCCAAAGGAGAATTCATGCGGCGTTAATAAACTTGTCATGGCTGTGTCTTACCTTGCGTCGCAGGTGAACCATGTTAATAATCGATCAAATGCTGATCAGAAAATGTAGAATAGTCCAAGGGATGATTCGAGGAAGGATGTCAGAAGGCTCATTATCCGAAAACGAGTGCCAAAGGAGCGTGCGGCCGCTAAGCGGCGAGCGGCGAACGGCGAACGGCAACCAGTTGGTAGGCAAGGCACGCCAATTGCTTTTCGGCTGGAATTGCTGGCAATCCCGACGAAATCACGATCCAATGGAAACGAGCGGTGAACGTGTAGCAGGTGTAGACTCTAGAGAAACCGGTGTGCGGCCTATTACGTAGTGCGGTGGATATTCGATCGAGCGGACGAACGCGCGTTCACAAGTAAGATCGGCCGATCACGCACAGCGTGTGTTTACTGACAAGTTTAACGGAGATCATTCAGGCTCGCAACACCCGTATCCGTTTGCTCGCGCCTTCTTGAGTAGTGGCTTTGAATTAACGATCGGTTAATATTTTATTTATTAGCGGGATGTAAGGGGTGCGAGGGAGAAGAGAGAGAGAGAGAGAGAGAGGGGGGGGGGAGGGAGAGCGGCCTGCCGACAGAGCGACGGCCGAATCCCCTCCTTGGGACAGAGCGGACCCGATAGTAGGGAGATTCGCCAGTCAAGCCAATGTATTACGTAGATGAGAGGGATTTATACACGCGTACTAGGTGTCTCAAAAGTCCGCGAGTCCGCCGCCTTTAATTTATTGACTCGCACGAAAAATGCTGTGCGATCGTGACGCATATACGTATACGTACACCCCTACCTACACAAAAGGAAGGCGAAATCGCGCTGATAAGGTCCCGCGGCGGGGGCTCGATCCCAACCGTTTCAATATTATTTCAATCTGTGCAAAGCAAGGGAAGGTCGTGTTTGTTCGAATAACACTGCTTGCCCGAACTTTCGAGACTCTTCTCGGTACAATCTGCCCATTGAAATTACATCGGAACTTAGCTCTGCTAAATCGAATTTAGCTACCGAAATTCAGAATACATATTCAGAATACAATATAATGCTCGTGTCCATACAACTTGGCAGTCCGAACACTTCCGCCACGGTCGACTGACTTTACACGGATCAAAGTCACTTTCATAAAAGCAAACTGATTGATACTACGTACTTACATGATACTAACGGGCTTTAAAAAGTACTGGCTAAAATTCTTACTAGGACCATCTATATCTAGTCGTTTGTATAGAAGCCGCACCAATTCTGGCGAAAGGGAGGTGGAAAAGATGATTGATGGATGCTAGCAGGAATGGAATTGTGCATGCGGTACTTTTAGTCCGCTTGTTACACGCGCGCGAGAGAAAGAGAGAGACGTAGTGGAAAAGAGAGAGAGAAAGAGAATCTCATGAATATCACACGACTATGAAAGGGGAGGAAAAATTGTGACGGGGGCAGAACGAGAGCGGGGACAGGGTGTTGAAAACATGTTGATAGTACGGTTTCTTCGTCGACGCGATAACGCAAGGCAGCACGCGCGTTGTTATTAAGCCATCGAACGTTCCTCAATTCTCGTGTATGTGTGCAACGTATAGATCATAAATATTTATGACGCCCGCGACGAAATGGTTTATACGTGGTACTTGATCGTACTCTTCTCGCGTTTTACGCACTTTCGGCATCTTCTTGCGTCTTCTATGTACCTAATGAAATCCAGACAAATATTTTCTAACCACGTCACTCAACCGTTCGAGCCCTCGAGTGAGATTCATTGCGCATCAGGGATGCGAACGCCTCAGATGAGAGCAAAGAGATGCACCGTGCGAAATATCACTCTCTCTACTTATATCTCACACTGTGTACTTCATTCGCCCAGTGGAGGAAATTGATAGAAATCTGTCCGATAACATATCGGACACGCGTGGTTAAGACACCCTGCGGATACAAGAACCTATCGTAACACGAGTACCTTCACGCTACAAGTAGTTCTAGGAATTTTATGATTTAGTTTGTCATTAAGATTCCCAGTAGCTCTCATTGTCTGGAACATACGCGAGAATATACCTCCTTGCATCATTGCGCGATAATAGGTTACGGACAAAAATAGAGAGCGATCTGAGTGTCGAAGACTTCGCTTTTTGTTAATCGGCTTCTCTCCGTTTAATTATCGGACGATAGTAGCCGTGCGCGCATGAAATATGCTGGCCGAATAATGTATTTACAAGAAAGAGAAAGGGATAAGATAAAGGAGAGGAGCTCAGAAGAGTGGGGAGAATCGAACGGGTGATAGCTGGAGGGGAGGAACCGGTAAACTCTTTCGTTGGATAGTGATACGCGTGAAGTTTCCCTGTGCTACTGCTTATTTCGAGCATCGGCAAACTGTTCTTTAATTACTGATTGAAATTGTCAAATCGTGAGGTATTACAGGACACTAGATACTACGTCATTAAGACGGGTGTGTAGCAGGGAGACAGCTTCCCATCCACTAGGATATTTATACTCTGACGAACGGAGAATATAATCGCGCCGATGCCGACGGTGTCAATACTGTCAAGGTGGAACTCTTAAATACAATCGTATGGGTCCCGGTCACGATAACTCGCAAAAAGGGAAACTATTGCATCTTTATATCTGCTTGAGATTAGTAATGTTCCCGCACGTACACGCCACAGGCGGGAATCATAAAACTGGATTTCCCCTTTTAAATAGTTAGACAATAATGCTATGAAAATCAAAATACGCGTATAAGATGAACGAAGAGGAAATAATCTGCTTGACCGTCAGACCTTTCTCAATGAATATGCAAGGTATCGTAATTTGCAAGATAAAAGGTTAAAGACTAATACAAATACGCAATGTGAATTTAGTACTCAGAATGACGCTTTCATCTGTATTTTATACGTTTCCACGTTACGTGTTCAGTAACAGGCGAATGAAATCTAATGTAATTGCTTATACGCTTTTATAGGATATAAAAATGTATTGTGGTTATGCTGAATTCCATTTACAGTACACTTTGAGTCAGATGTGAAGAGGTACTTATGTAATTTTGTAATTTACCAGCCAACCACATGATATTTGGCCTAGGTATTTGATATGTTCGATATTTTCCTCAATCTGATCAATCTGATCAGTTAAAAAGACTAAATTGAACAATCGAGTGGAATCATTAATAAATTGTTGTGGTAAACGTCGTAACTCGTCGCAAAACTCTGGCAGTTAAAAACTGGTTGTTGCGCAAACAGAGGGAGTGTAACATAGCATACATATATGTACATATGTATCTGTCATACGAAAGCCTTATAAGCATAGACGCTATATGTCAAATGACAGCACATAAAAATTCATTCTTTACTCAATATTTAGTTGAATTTCCGACAAGAACAAGGAAAAACCGTGAACTTGTGAACCGTGACAAATAATAGCTGTATCTAATGAATAATATGGTAATGTTGTTAAGTTTTACACAAGGAAGAAACATAAATAAGCAGAAATAGAGAAACAAAAGGCAAGAGTTAACTGCCAGCCAAAGATAATGAAACAGTTGCATTACTTGGAGAGGATTATTTATAGTATATGAATTGCGGGCTGCGAAGAAATTCGAGTGGCATTCACACGTACGAGAGGTCACGATAGGCGCGGTGTTAACGACCTACTACTACGGTCTCGCAATAAGTATCAAGGCACTTTATGAACGAACCAAGGGTTATCCCAAACAATAAATACATGTGGCAATTTTGCAAGATGTCAAACAACATCTTACAGTTGCAAAAACTCGTGCGAATCCAAAACTGGGATATGTGCTCCGAACTGCTCTGAACTTGAAACTGGAATTCATTACCAGAGGAACCCGTGTCCAGGGGCCCTTGGGAGCCAGTACCCCCGGAACAGGGGTCGATGGTTAGAGTTACGAGAAAGCCAGACATCATTTATGATGATGGTGGTGCCATCTGTGAAGTGGGGGAAGTGAATCGTTGTGAGTAAGCGTTGAATCATTGATGGATCTACTACATATGTGTACCTAAGTAGCATTATGCATGTACATTCTACGCAGGGTGTCTTGTGCTTGTGTCGTTGGGTCTTCTCGCCACGCTACGGCAGGGCAGGAGAGAGAAGAGGTATATATAATCATATAACTATAGTACAGTATAGTACAAGCATTGAGTAGAATAGGGTGGATGCACAGTAGAATGAGAATAATGAGAATGAGAAACGCAATTCAAAAGTGACCGTTTCCCGTGCCGTTGCGGTCGTGGTATGAGTGTGTGTGTATGAGCGAGTGCGGGAGTTGAGTACCGAGGGTACGTGGTACGAAGGTACGGAGGAGCACGGAGGGAAAGGAAATCGAAGTTGTCTTGGGTCTCGGATAAGAGACGGAAGCATAAGAGACCACTGGGACTGGTCAAGGATTTGGGGAATTCACTTTGGCAAGATGAGCCTGAGTATAACCAAACTATTCTCGAGAAAGAAAAGCGGCACGATAGAGACTGTTGCTGAGATTGGCTTACCGACAAACGTAGCGCACAAATTTCACGTGAGCAAGAATGCGGTGACGGGACGTTTGGAAGGTCTTCCCGACTCCTGGATCCGATTGCTCGACACTCAAATTTCAAAATCAGAGCAGGACGAACACCCGACTGCTACTCTCCAGGCGATCAAGTTCTACAACTACTCGATCAAACGCAGGCCAGAGGAACAACTTTTCAAGCCCTTCGTCACTCAAGATTTGATCGAGGAGGAATCGCAGGAGATCGATAAAATTCTACATAACAAGCTCCATCAATCCGGAGACTCCGATGGCTCGTCAACTGCGAGTTCGACGGACAGTCAGGTGCAGAGGTTACCTGAGTTACCGCCCAAGACATGCAAGCCGCCGAAACCAACACCAAGAACATATACGGAAAGAATTGAGAAGACACTCACAGAAATACTCGAAGACTTGAGCAATTGCCAGATCGAGGAGGAAAAGGCACAACAGGAAGCTGCCCAGGCAGAATTGGAAGAATCGTCTTTTTTGGAAGGGGAGAGCCCTGTCCTAAGGCGAAAAACCGTGTGTAACACGGTGAGGCTCACTGACGATGAGGTCTTCGAAGAACTTCGGGCTAATTGCCAGTGCGGTGATCCAAACTTACGTTTTGAGAAAATGAAGGAAGTTGGAGCTGGTGCATCTGGTACTGTGTTCATAGCAACGGATTTGCAAAGTAACAATAAAGTTGCCATCAAAGACATAGACTTATCTAAACAACCAAAGAAGGAATTGATCCTCACTGAGATCAAAGTTCTCCGGGAGTTCCACCATCCGAATCTAGTGAATTTTTTGGATGCCTACCTTGTAGACGATCACCTATGGGTGGTGATGGAATTGCTAGAGGGTGGTCCACTGACAGATGTCGTAACAGAGACAGTTATGAAGGAGGCTCAAATTGCGGCGGTCTGTCGAGAAGTCTTGAAAGCAATCAGCTTCTTGCATGCTAGGGGGATCATTCATAGAGACATCAAGTCAGATAATGTGCTATTAGGAATGAATGGAGCTGTCAAAGTAACAGACTTTGGCTTTTGTGCCAACATTGATGGAGATGAGAAGCGGCAGACCATGGTGGGCACTCCATATTGGATGGCACCCGAAGTAGTTACAAGAAAGCAATATGGTAAAAAAGTGGATATTTGGTCGTTAGGGATAATGGCAATTGAAATGATAGAAGGAGAACCACCGTACATGAAAGAAACAGCGTTAAGGGCCTTATATTTGATAGCAGCAATTGGGAAACCTTCTGTTCCAAGATGGGAAAGGCTCAGCCCGACATTTCAGAATTTCCTCGAGAGGTGTTTAACTGTGGAGGTTGATGATAGAGCAACCGCTGATGAATTGCTCTCTCATGCCTTTTTAGACAACTGCGCGGAATTGACGACACTCACACCGCTGATTCGGGCAGCGCAAAGGATCCTACACAAGGCGTATTGTTAAACAATGTATGTGAAATGATTTGAATTACTCGACCACTGCAGTTTTATGTGTAAGCGTCATTGGCTGCTGAACTTTACAAGTTTTACAGTTTGAGAAAGAATACAAATGTATTATTGCATTTGACTGCCGTATGGAATATTATGTTACAGTATCAAATTATTAGCAATGACTGGCAAATCGTAGTAATTGCGTATTTACTACTATAGAATGGAGCTTCTCCATAGTCTTCTTATTGGTGGAACTTAACAACTTATGTGTTAATTGGTAACTAGTATTCAGTGCGTTTTATTCTCTTCGTTCTATTGAAGTTCACAATTGTATGAATATTGTCATACAAGATATGGGAAGAGATGGATGTTTCATGTGCAATACCAGTTGCAAAGCCTCGGTCTAGATACTGTCGCTCAAGTTTCCTTTAAGAGACATGTTCTCTTGAAGGACAAACGTCTCTGTAATCTATTGACTGCTAGGCGACTAGGTTCAGGTGCGTGGACAATACCAATTATAACTACTATGCTAAGAGTATTCATTTGTACAAGGTGATCGGCGTATTTCGCGTTTGAAACAGTGGGCATAATGAAACCTAACTTGTTAATTATGTACTTAGTTCACTCCATTGAGACTATGAAAGTGTATGGTCATGTTATGTTCACATATTTCATCTCACAGTATTGACCGGATTACTACAGTACAAAGCAAAACACAGATTAACAATTTGTAAGCATACTTCCGTTTTATTTTCAAACTTATTCCATTATGTGCATTTCCTACTTTTTGCATTCTTAAGAGGACATTGGAGCAAAGTTCTGTTCCAAGTTGCTAAACCATACCCAATTGAAAATACTCTGTGCTATATTTGACTTTATACAAAGATGCACAGGGACACAGTCATCCAAATCATTCATTCTACGTAGAAAGTCATTTCCAATGCCAGTGATGAGATGAACTAGGAAATTCAGCTTCACGAGCATATGTATTAGTAATCGAGTATTAGGAATAGTGTAAAGTAACAAGTAAGACTAATGTGTGAAGTTTTTCGACGAATTTATGAAAATACACTTAGTTTTGTAAGAATTTACCAAATTTTCTAGTGTATGACTTTTTGAGGACTTTTGTATTTCTATATACGATAGCCTAGTACTGCTTCGACGCATGCCAAATTCTTAAAAGTACTATATATATATATAGGATAATTGTACATATAATTCCAGAGATTTACAAAGCGATACTTGAATGTAGTACAACGCAATCGACTATTGTGAATAACTAATTAGTCTAAGTATTGAGCAGTAATATCAAGGAAAATCACAACTGTGATAAGGAAATCAAGTCCTACCGTATTATTCTTTACGTAGAAGATTCTGCTCTATTGAGAATTGCATATTTAGGTATAATTTATGAGAAAAACAAGACCCACGAAGTTTCAATAGGCTTCAGTCAATTATAAGCTGAATGAACAGACCGCTGGCATTTTGTTTTCTTTAAATTTTTGTTCGCTGGCAAACAGAATGCACGCGAAACGGATTTTGAAGTATTATATATATGTACGCGAACATGCATGATACCCACTTGTTAAAGGTACATTCATCAAGAATGTGACATTTGTGCCTTATCAGATCAATCGAGCTAATTCTATATAATACTGCATTCAGCGCTACCTTTATCAGAGATAACGAATTACGCGAATATGAATACAATAGAAATCGTATAATTAGACATTCTGCGAAGCATCTAAAATTCGACTCATTCATTTCTGTGCAATATCTCGGGCACATTCTGCTCAAAATATCCGGAAGTTGTGCAATCTGTGAGAAAAGAAATAAAACTGTATGTCTAATAAATGACAACACAATAAACAATTTTAAACAATAAATATTTTATTTACAAGATGGATTCGTGATCATACACGTCTTTTCTACCCGTGTAAGCCTGCTTCAACCACACTGAGGTTCACGCACATATGGTTATCGGTGACTGTGAATTTAATCAGTATAGTATATTTGCAAAAAAATAGTAGTTATGGCACATATACACAGAATTGCGGAAAATATCCAAATATAAAGTGTGTATTCCTTGTGCGTTGAACAGGAGCAATGTGGTGGGCGCTTCACCAAAATAAATAGATATAACGAATTCGTTTAAAAAAAAAAATTCCCTAATTATATGTACATCCATAGTAATCGCATAAAATGCCAATTGTGCACCTACGGTTTTTCCAAAATAAGTTTACTTTTTTTTCATAAATCTTTCGTAACTCAGAATATGAGCTAGAGATGTGAAATTCGAGAATGAATTTGTACATTTTGCTACTAACATATTTTCCCAAATATTTGATAAATCAAACTTTGGACAATAACAATAAGACATAACTGAAAGTCCAAGTACAGCCAATTTTAATCCCAATATACCCAATTGTACACGCTTGTACTCAATTTGCCAATTACAATAATCACCGAAAATCAAGCTATCATCAGCTATTTTTTACAGCGTTCAGTTTCTATTAAAAGAACAATGTACACTATGTGGCATTTGCTAGGCATTGGCAGTATCTTGGTAAAGTGTTTCCTTTGATCAGGATCGAAATTCTTCTAGAATGGTGTTATATCAGTCTATCTAATATTCTCGTAAATATACAAAGCGATGTATGTCACATTACAATTTCTTTAATTCACATAAGTCACGGGATGGACTCAGGGTTTCACTACTAACTCTTCAGCTCCCATCCGAATTAGCGCAAGGAACTTCGACGTTGCTAAAGGGAAGTGTTACTCGAAAAAGGGTCGTCTTCCCGACAGTTGTACGGGACGAGGTGTCCGATCTGGATACTGTCAATTATTCCTATACCTGAGTGCCCGCAATTTGCCTGCCGTGACAAATGTCGGATCTTCTAACATTGCTGTTAGCACAGCCAAGAAATCAGCTGCCTGATCCTCGTCAATTGCTCTTCTATCGTATGACAGAGTGGCAGTCATTCTGGTAACCTTTTGCATTGAGGCATCTGTACGGTCACAAAAATGCTTCATTTAATATCAGCAACATTTAACACTTAGAGGATGGAAGCTTAAACATATCTTTGAGATATTTACCTAATTCCTCTCTACCAGAACCGACAGCAAGTATTGCGGTTTGCGGAGGATTTATAATAGCGCAAAACTGCTTGATTCCAAACATTCCGAGGTTCGAAATACTGAAATATTAGCTTGATTTATAAACTGGGGTATGAAATGAATGTATCGGATTTAAAGATAACGCGGTCTTACGTAAAACTTCCTCCTTGGAATTCCTGCGGCTTTAGATTTCCAGTTTTGGCCTTCCCGGCTAACTCCCTGATATTACTTGCTATCTCTACCAGATTCTTTGAAGCTGCATCAAAGACAATTGGTGTGATAAGTCCAGTTGGTGCGGCCACCGCTATCGAGATATCAACTTTCGGTGCACGGACGATCTAAAAATAACATATTCGTTGCTATTCTGGTATTCCATAGTTATATTCGGAGAGTGCACACTGACCTTGCCATTTTGATAGAGGGTATTAACATCCGGACACTCCAGCAGCGCGTGCGCTACAGCTTTGGTTACAAAATCATTTATTGAAAGATTGATGTTATCAGCTTTGAGCTCGCTTCGAATTTCAATTAGTTTGTCTATTTTGATGTCTGCTGTTCCGAATGCGTGTGGAATATTGGTCTGTGTACAACAATCAGTTATCATTAATAGCATTCGCATTTGCATAGAATAGCGAGTTTCAATTGATACGGAATAATAATCTCATGGATCCAAACTAGTTTTTACCTTTGATTCTCCCAGTCTTTTCGCGATTACACCACGAACTGTCGATACTGGGATATCTTCGTAAGGAGAAGGTTTTCCCCCTGGAACATGTACTTTCCCTGGTTTTGCACCCTTTTCAACAGCTCCTGGTGCCAGTGCTTGCTTAGGTACAACTTTCTGCACATTATTCGCTTGAATGTGAGCCAACACATCACTTTTTAATAATCGATTGGGTCGGCCAGTACCCTTAATAGAGCCAGAACTAAGGCCATATTCTTCTAATAGTCGCTTGACAGCTAGGCCATAAATTTGTCCACTTGGTGGTGGCTGGGCACCTGAGGGTGCACCAGCTGCAGTTGGTTTGGCCGCAGCTGCTGGAGCTGGTGCCGCAGCAGCAGCAGCAGGGGCTGGTTTTGTGACTGTTGGAATCACAGCTTTTTTCCAGTCCATTTCCTTTTCAACAGTAACTGCAATCAATTGGCCAACCTCTACTTGACTTCCATCAGGTGAAAGTATCTTGGCTAAAATAGCTTCTTCTTCAAACTCAAAAGTCATAACAGCCTTATCCGTCTGGATTTCAGCAAGTGCATCCCCTGGTTCAATTGGGTCACCTTCTTTCTTCAACCACTTTACAATAGTACCAGTTGTCATAGTAGGTGACAGTGCAGGCATTGATACATTTGTTCTATAATGATCATAGTTGTTCTTTAATTTATGTTTATTGAATTTTGAATGCAGCGATTGAAAAAACCATACTGTCCAGGTGGAGGTGGAGCCTCCGCTGCTGCTGGTGCAGCAGGGGCAGGTGCTGCTGACTGTGCCGCAGGCGCAGGTGCTGCAGGAGCTGGTGCTCCTGTAGTACTGGGTATTTCCACAGATTTCCAATCCTCGTCAGCCTCCACTGTTAAAGCTATTAGAACTCCCACTTGGATATCCTTGGTACCTTCTGCTACCTAACAAGATAAACAATTGTAGCATAACTTTTTGCTAGCGGGTTTTGACTTTTTAGGCTGAGACTTACAAGAATCTTTGCCAAAATGCTCTCATCGTCAGCTTCCATTGTTACTACAGCTTTGTCTGTTTGAATGTCTGCTATAGCATCACCCGCTGCAATCGCATCACCTTCCTTTTTTAACCACTTTACTATTGTGCCTGACTCCATGGTTGGTGATAGCGATGGCATTAAAACTTCTTTTCCCTTCACTGTCAAGTACCACAGAGGATGAATTAGCTAAATTATAGCTCATTAATGTTCAGTACAATGCTATACAATGTTCTAGGTATCACAGAATTATCTAAACATTGAAGGCAAGTTTGGTGATTACATTCTCGCAGCGATGTCATCTTTATTGAGCTAACATGAATTAAAGAATTATAAGAAAAAACTAGTTGCATAATCAAAAGCGCATGGGATCAAAAAATCATAATGACATCGTTTAAAATGTTCGAAAAATGAGACTGTCATTCTGTCGAAACGTAGAGAACTGAAAACGTATGGTCTACTGCGGATAAGACTGTAGGCAAATCGTACTTAAAGTATGTTAGAATAGGTTAACCTCAACCATTCTAAGATTCGAAGATATTGAATATTTCTAAATAAATTACATACCATCGAGAACCATACTGGTGTGGAAACATGTTCGCTGATATATCAGGGGCACCGAGATGCGCGGCACTACGCGGTTACTATACTTAAAGGAAAAACGACCGAGCCTATATATGATTTGCGCCATGTTCGATACAGTCCAGTCCGACTCAGGGACCGACCTTCTCTCGATGCGATAGAGTCAGATATATCAATTATGTACGTGCGTACTCATACATATATGCAAAATGCACACACGCGATCACTTCGTGACAGATTAGTGGCATGCAGAGCAGTGCACAGTGTCCTCACTTTGACCTTAAGCAATCGCTATTCCAAGACTTTACCGATTGGACTACTGAGAGATCCGAATTTTGGCGAATCGACTTTCACTTTCAATAAAAATCGTTTTTAGATCGACTGGATCCCGCTTTGGTGAAATTTATTAGCATTTTTTAGAATTGAAAATCATTCTAGCAAATTATTTCATTTGCTGCGGTAAAAGTTCTCCAATAAGGAACCAAAGTGCGGGATAGGGTATGATTGTAATTTTTATTACAATATGAAATAAGAGTTACTTCTAAGGGTATGGCATGATATTTAATTCGTACACTCGGCGACAATATCTTACAAACATGATAGTACAATGATAAAATGAGACAGAGACACGTCCCAAACGTTCAAATGACACTCGCACTACAGACACACACACATGCACACATATTTACCATGGTAGGAAGTCGGTAGAATATTCTACCATATGTTATTCCTGCATTAGCTCTTCAAGCGAATTGAATAATATTCATATTCATAATCTGTCGCAGTCCGTTTAAGGGTTTCAATTAGGTTTCTAGCTCGGCTGGATAACGTTCAGATCAACTCAAGATCGGCACTCTGGACGGTCGGCATTCTGGGGCCAATCGCAGATGGAACGCTGCACGTTGAAGACTAAACCGGCCTGGCACATGAACTTTGTCGCCTTTCCGTGGTTGCATTGATAGTACTAATAAAATCATTATTACTTAGAATTAGTGATTGTTCCAAAATTTTGAAAACATGATAGTTGGTTTTTGGCGTTTTTGCCACTTACTGCTCGGCAATCCTTGGATGGGATAAACATAGGTCCATCGCAGATGATCTTGCTGGCTTCATCATCACCGATAGGTGGTTGAGTCGCTGGAGGAGTTACAGGAGGAACAGTTGGAGGTTGTGTTGGGATCGGCGGTGTGGGTGTTACTGTTGGTGGTTTTGTTGGATCAGGGGTGGATGGTCGATTTCCATCGGATGAGGGGGTACTTGGTGCTTTAGCCCAGTCAGGCTGTTCAAAAGAAATCATCGCCAGTTTTTATATTCTATCGAATTTAAATCGCATCATTCCGTAAAAGGATAGCTCACCGTAGGAGTAGTGTGATATTCTTTCTCGGGTATAACATATCCCTTCAGTTGCTCGTTGATCACTTTCATGAGTGGGTTGCGTTCACCACAAACTCCGTTGAAGTCATCCATATCGATAGCCCAAACCATAGCACCGCCGTATTTGTTGTCCCTGATGAAGTCAGCCTTGATTTTCACGCTACGTTCATTTTCATAACCAACCCATTGGGTTCCTGCAGTCACATAATAATACAATGGTTATTTTTTGTGAGGCGTCAAAAAGTTTTAAACTCAAAAATTAAAACTCTTTTTTTGCGTACCCTTGTAGGCATATGGACACTCTCCGACGTCATCGTATTTCTCAACCCATTCGGAATCCTTAGCTTGAAGTCTCATGCAGATCTAGAAATGATCCCAAGGTTTAGTCAGTTAAATTATAAACAGGATGCATTTTGTCGCATTTTATGGATAATGATTCTTACTTCATAGTAAGACAGGAAACCTTTAGCCTGAGTGTATTCGCCTGGCTCACCGCCACCAGCTTCCTTATTGATGTAAGTACCCGGCTCGTAGTTTTTGTTTCCTTGTGCGAGAGTAAAGCTACGTCCGTAAAGTGGTATTCCGACAATCAGTTTTTTGGCAGGACAACCCTTATCCTCCCAGAGTTTGAGACCGTCGCGCTAGAAATGAAATGAATATGTTAGCGTTGCAACTAATTTTACAAGTAATACAAAAATAAGAATTGCAATCATAAGCGCAATTCGAATACTTACAACATTCAACTTCTCGTATGCCCATTGATCGTGTTTCCTTGGGTAGAGAGGACTGTGGACATCAGCGAATCCGGCCCAGTTACCGCGAAGATCGTAAGACATTACGTGAATAGCGTCCAAATCACTGTTGAAAGAAATTTATATTTATATTTCTGAATCTCGCATAAATTTTATTTCATGCGTCAGACGTTACTATTTTCATTTAGCTTATGTTTACATACTGGCAAAGTTCCGGTACATGGTATCCTTCATCGAGACGGAATTTAGCCATTGGTACAGCCATAGTGATCTCCCATCCCTTATTCTCCCGATCGAAAGCCCTTCTCAATTCTTCCACGAAGTAGAAGAAAGCATCCTTGTCTGCGAATTTACCACCTCTATCCGCTGCACCAGGATATTCCCAGTCAAGATCAAATCCATCAAATCCATACTGATGCATGAAGCCTGTAATCAGATTTATGGAAATATAATTTGCCGTCAGGTATTTAATAGATTAATTTTAATATTAATGAGAGATGCTTACCAACGACACTTTGAATGAAACTGTCCCGTCTTTCTTTTACGCTGACGAGATTACTGTACTTCCTGCCACCTTCGGCCCATCCGCCTACAGCCACCGAGGTCTTCAGATGCGGATACTTGATCCTAAGGTCGTTGAAAGCAGCGAAACCGCCCTTGTCGACATCCAATTCAGGATCGAGGATAAGTACTTCCCAAGTAACATTACTCACACCAATGAAAGAGTAAATGACATGGGTGCAGAGATCACCGGGTAGGTCATCGATGCCGTAACTACCAATGTCTGGTCGGTAGATAGCCCAATTGCTGAAGTAACAGACGATTCTTCCCGGTTCACCTGCTGCTTGACAATAAACAACATATGTTTATAAAAATCTTCATCTGTTTACTAACTTTTGATATTGAACGGCGATTAGTTATATCATTGTTCCTTTCTTGAACCCTTAAGACAGTCATGCAATATACTGAATGTTGCGTAAACAGAAATTCATTTTCTATAAATCAATATCTTATCTGCACTAGGAAATAATGCGCTTACCTGCTGCAAATGCTAGAAAAGCAAACAGGAAAGGCAGGCTGCACAAAAATTTACCGGCCGTCATTTTCAAGGCTGAAACAAAAAATTGCGAAACACCTAGTAAAATAGAAGCAGTGAAATATGCAAAGGTAAAGAGTTTTGGTAAGTGAAAACTCATTTGGAAAGTGAAAGAATACCCACGTCAACACATTGACAAGACAAGGCGCTCCTGTCACAAGACGAAGCATGAATAAATAATAACGAAGACATTCTTCGAGAGGCACGAGGCATTGTTAGTCAATAATAGAATTGTCATACAGTCAAGTACATAGATAATCCTACGTCTAAAAGCTATCATCATCAATCATTCTTACCAATCTCCACCACTACTTTTCGAAATAAAAAGTGATTTGAACTTTTGACAACACAGAACTTTTAAGGAACTAACCGAAAATTCACGTACTTGTTGGAATCAGTCGATGTAGTACGACTTCACGTATGTTTATGCGAAAAATGTTTAACTTGATGTATATAAATAGTATAAACTTGGAAATCACAGAGAGATCGAGAGTGCTGTTTAATCGAATGACAAGGGACAACTATCTGAGGCAGGGTCGTCTGACGACGTAGTGTAGTTGGCCGGTTGATCGAGGAGCGTCTTCCTACGTAGCGAAGGGGGAATGATCGGCGGCAACCGGTTACATGAAAAGCAAATAGCATCGGCTGGGGTATTAAAAATAACAGAATCACGTTATCAACACCTTGCGGGAAAATGGCTGTTATCGTAGAAAGTGTAACTCACCATTTTTTATTACACTTGATATAGCTAAAAGGAATTCCGAATTAGTTTGTTATTTGGTAAGTTGGCTCGGGTTATCGACTCCCAGCCAGTTTGGCTTTATAGCCGAAAGTCGAAGCAGGGTAATTTCGGGAACGTCGGCGCCGCACTCCTTTTTTCTCGTCAGGGTCCCTACAGCATCGAACTCGAGAAACATCGTCACTCGGCAATTTTACGATAACTGGAGACACGTCCCAGGTTTCTAAACGTGACCGATAACGAGCAAAATTGATATTCCTGCTTGCTGGACGAAGAAAAAAACTGAGGGAGAAATCTTTGGGATGTGAATCTGTATCACTATTAAAAAGGTATAGCTACACCTCTCCGCATTTTTATATTTTGTCCTTGTAATCGAAGAAGTTTCTGATTCACGGGTTGTTTTGCTTGCAAAACCAAGAAATGATAAATAGATCGAGGAACGTGGAGGAAGTGAGAAAGATTAATAAGATACGATAGAAGAAAGACAAAGGTCGTATGGCCACGGAAAATCGTGAAACGTCCTTGGTACATTGTAGTACTTCATAGATGCTCACTCCTCTAAAATATTAAAGAGGACTTTCCATCAAAATGCATGCAGCATTGGATGCATCTTGCTATTATTCTACTTGTTGCATCTAAGAATACAAATATCGTATCAAGATTGAAGTGCTGCTACCAGAATTAATTTTCTTATCACATTTAAGTGCCTGGTAGTCTGCCTTCGATCAGGAAGGTTCTTCCGCTGTAATGACGGTCAGATTGATATGATCGATTTCAAATGTACATTGAAACACTGAATATGACAGACATAAGTATTCATAGAGAATAACTTTGTGATTCAAGACCAGAGAACTCGAGGTCAGCCACATCAGATTTGTGCATCGTGGTGCATGAAAACTTGCGACGAATAATAGCAAAGACACGTTGTACTACGTGACAAGTATTACAATAGATTTTCGTGCAAAGGAATCGATTAACGGTTTTTCGCGTGCCGCTTTATCTCTCTGCTAGTTGTGTGTTGCGAAATGCAGCCCTAATAAGCCAATAGGAGAATGAATTGTGTGGAATATAAATTCATGGTTTATGAAGCATCGCCATGTGTTGCTTTGTCAAGTGTTATTCTGGAGAAGAATCGCCGAGAAGAATGCGGTAAAAATCAGTGGTTTCGCGCAAACAGTGAAGCGACGAGTGTTGTTATTCGGAAGTAACGGTGAACCGAGCGAAGGGTAACGGTGAAAATCGTGGGAGCTTGTCCCGCGAAACCTAAGGAGGGCCAGGACAATCCTGTGCAACTACACATCCCCCCGCCCACTCTTTATCTCTTTCTCTGTCTGGCGTCTGCCATTCGGCTTGACCTTCGTATCGGAGACGATGGCGACAAAAAGAGAATACGGAGACGCGAAGGAAACGGCAGCGACCGACGGTGGTGAGCGTCGCGTGTATTCTCTCTGACAATGAGATCTTTTTCTTTCTTCCCCTCTCTCCTTTTTCTCTATATATATATATATCGCTTTCTCTCTCTCTCTCTCTCTCTTGCGATCAGGACGATGTGTCAGAGACGAGATTCCAGAGACGCGCGATTTTAATGCCGTGTCGGTTTTACGAGTTGGGTGCTATGTCCACTATTGTGTGAATGTGAATGTGAATTCCCCCGCAAAAATACCCGATTAAGATAGGCCCCGCTTGTCGACTAACGAATGATACAGCACCCCGAGAATCGAGATTCGAGACGCGTGGATACGATACTTTGTCCCCCCCCCCCCCCCCCCTGACAAAAGTGTCAATTGTGAATTGTGATTCTTGCCTCGTTAATAGTCACGGTCATCTCAAAATGCTGTCCTGTTCTGCCACTAGTGATGATATCCATCTCATTTTAAAAATCATTCTTGCCACTTTTTACTTTTACCTCTTTTAGATTTTTCAGACACCTTAACGATTACACACAACTGAATGCACGGGAAGGTGATAATGATCGATAATGTTAGCAGATATATTACGGTGACATTCAGAATGTTCTATGAGACAGGTGTATATAGTTTACTTTCTGCGGAATTAAAAGATTGTGTGACTCAATCGTATTTTTTCCAACGATCTTGGAACTATTATCTTATCGCTCTATTCGAAGTCTCATTACAATCCCTTCTGATGTCACCGTATATTTATTATATCAATTACAGGTATTAGTAGAGTGGTATCATTAGTAATGTCACTATTAGAATTTTCTCCACTTTCTGTGGTGGTGTTCACTAGCGAAATTATTACTGAATTAATAACTTCTCGGCCGAAATAACAAATGTCCATCGTGCAAGATCGTATTGTCATTTGAAAGAGAAGCAATGGTTGTTACCATTAAATTGAAACTAATGGTAGAAAGGGAATTTAGCGAAGAGTACGCGAGTATTAAAAGATAGAAAGACTCACCTTCGCGGTGACCGGATCCCTCAGAAAAATCGTCGTTGGAGCCGAGGTTAAGCTCATATATACCCAGGTGGGCCTCATTAGAATTCAGGTGCAGGGGCCGCAGCACGATTGGCTGGTTCGTCGACCCTCTGCCTCCCGTCAACGACAAGAACCCCGTCTTCTTCTTCTTCTTCTTCTTCTGCTTCTTCTTCTTCTTCTATTACTCTTTGCATCGGGCAAAGACCACCGGAGTCCAGTGAAGAGGAGGTTCTTGCTACAAGCACGATCTGTCATCAGCAATCTCGCCTACTTTGCTTTTCTTCTCTTTTCTTCCTCCTCGTTACATCTCCTCCACTTCCAGGAGATCTCTGCCCTTTACCTCTGCCCACCCTGTTCTGTCTTGGTCTTTGCCCCATTAATCTTGATGCATCCTTTCGAGGAAGGATGAAAGGGCGGATGTAATGGAAATGACCCTCATCATCCCACTTCTCTTCCTTTCAACTTTTATCGATCATCATTTTACCATTCGTGAAATTGAAGCTATTGCGAATTGTTTTCTTGACAATTCATATAATTCTCCGATAGACCAGCTTTTCATATCTTGATTGTCATTTTTGATCCAACTATTTCCCCCTCTGCTTCTATTTCACATATAAGCACACACACACACACTGTCTCTGTCACCGCTAGCCCTTCTGTTTCATTTTTCATCGTTACACCGTCACTGATTGGGTCTCCAACAAGTCTCAAACCAAGCCTAGAGTTCAGGATAGTTAGCGACCAGGCCTGTTTACAACTCTTATTGCTTTCATTATAGAAGTATTAATGTTGAATACTGATAGCCTCAGTATACATATATTCGGATTTGGTAATGTAGGCTGTTTAAAAATATCATCCTTATTTTTTAAGTTACGTAACTGTATCGTATGCTTGCGTTTAACGAGATATTTCGGTAAGTCTGTTCATTGTATGATTATGTTATCGGACTTTCTCAAGCTTGATTTCAGTCACTGAGTTCAACACCTGGATTCATCGAGGTCGACAGTGCACAAATAAGAATTATACCAAGTATCAGTGACGTCCACGTGCGTCAGTGAGTATATTGAGCCAGTTGCTCTAATTTCCTTGGCACAGAGAATCATAACCGATTTAATAATTCTTCGTTTCTCCTGTTCATACAATTATTACTAGAGCACGCGTGAAGGATAGTTTTATCGCTCGTTACCCTGTATTTGTTCATTAATAATGAGTCGACAACAAATCAAATCTGGTTGCTGCTCTCGCTGTTAGCACAAGTGTTTACAGATAATATTCAAAGGGTTTGTGGTTTGCCAAATATACTATTATCGAGCTGTACTATTCGAATGCGAACAGCGCTCTGCATGTGTTAACTCTGTCAAGGTTTTTTTCTTTATTCGACGCCCTCTCTTTCTTCTCCTGCTTTCCTTTGTCATTCTTTCTCAATCGTAGGCGATCTGACACGAACCAGTGCATTTCTTTGTTCGACTATTTCTAACACGAAGAATATCACTTGTCAATTACTTGCTCCTGTACATAGAAATTCGACTCATCTTTAAATACTTATTTTCCATTACACTATCATTTTCGCGAGCCAAGAAATTCCGTTAGCTGATATTTATAGAAATGGAAATGGGTTAACAATAGAAAGAATCATTGTATCCCGTAATATGGATTTTATTTTATTGGTATAACAATAACAGTTCCTGCTTTCATAGTAGTTTTGTATAGTAACGCTCAGATGAACTGACTCTCACTTCTAATGAGACACATCTGATCCTTAATACTAAGGAGTGTCAACCTTTTGTTTGACTCATCTTGCCGTACACCAAGCTCACGGGCACCTCGCGTACGATCGTACAAAAGACGTACCCTTACGAACGTGAATTCTCGATATCCGGACATCATATAATACGTTTATCGTATAACACATACATAAATACGTACATATGTATATTGTATACGAAGTATCGTTATAAAAATTATTGGGTAACGCTGATGCTCCCGATCGTGTGATAGAAATATCTAATAATTGGGGCTTCAGTTCGAGTCCACCTTAACTTAGTCCAGCCATAATTAACGTGATTAACGAGATAACGTTCTCGGTATATGAGTACGCTTTATCTCAGATATCTCCTGTTGTTGCATACACAGTACGTTAATGTTATATCTTGTGCTCACATCCAATAGCCTGTTGATAACTTCTAATTGACAGATGTTGCATCGCAATCGCAATCTAAGATGTAATTTGGCACAATTCACTCTTCTATTCCTGCTTCATCTTCTGATGTAAGATTGAACGCGTTCTAGGAATCATAAGGTTCACAGAAACGCTTTTGATCTGGATCTGCGATTCTTGTTTCAAAAGGATGTAGTCAAGGAAGATATCAGAGCCTAAATTCTCTATTTCTTACACACTATTTTACGCTTTACAATAGTTTTTCATCCTATTACAATATAACTCCAGGTCAGTTTCAAAATACCATGCTGAAAACATTCGTTTTGCGAAATCTTTGAGATGATACAGTTATCGTCAGCATCATTAGAGAAACCTGTCCTAGTTACGTGATTGAGATTGTGTTCGGCTAATATCAGCTTCCTGATTAGCTTCTCCCAACAAAGTTTACCTTTGCCTTCATAACTGTTGTAATCAGAATTTTAATTGTTCGATAACTTGAGCAACTGTTATCTAGCTCAAGTTCCAGTATCGTTAATGCTAACATTAATTATATAATTGTGTGCTTTGCACATTCAATTGTATTTTCGTACATTACATACAGTTGGTACTAAGGATATACGAATTCGTGCTTCCGTGTAAACTTTTGTATAGGAACTACAGTTTATTTGAAATCACGTTCAACTCATAGGACATTCGAAGAAGCGCATCTGATCATGCATACCTATTAGTCTAATAGTAAATACTGGTCAGGAAAACAACTTGCGCTTCTAAGCTTACTCAGTTTGTAATTAATATGTAAATTTAACAGAGTGAGCTTATATGAATATGGTGCGTGGTTTAATCAATGTATTTAGTATTTTCGGTGCGTAAATAAATTTTGCCTATAAGAACAAAGTTGATAAACGCAACACATTTCTGTCATTGACTCCGTAGTTCCATTTTTAAAAAATGTTTGAGCCTTATATAGAAATCTCTGTATACACTTTATGTACAAAATACTCGTATGCAAAGACGCCGTGTAGAAAATGCTGAACGCCAGCAAGTGCCGACTACTGACATATTAGCCGAACTTGGTACACGAACAATCAAGTTTCTGATATCCCATCTAATCAGTGCCTATACTTTGCTCTTCCAATGTTCCCGAAATTGTTCTTGTCATCTTCGTTAATATGATGTATATGCATTGTGCGAGCAACACATCCTACTGCATTGCCACTGATAAAAATTCATGGATGCTTTTACACCATCCTGCTAGAGACTAATCTCTCCAGATACTTGTTTCCCTCCTCGTATCGTTTCAATTGTCGACTTCTTACGGGAGAAGGTTAGTTAATACACTAATTGATGTTTGAAGGGAACAAGATCTCCAATAATATTCATTCTGTTGATTTATACTTCCATATAAATGTACCTCATCCTAACATATTTCTAAATTCGTAACAACGATCGAAAGAAGAGTTATTTATTATCGTGTTTATTCAACCGATGATTATGTACAATATCTTGGTGGAGACGACGAGTAAAGATACTCGCTCATTGTCTGTCTAAATCGCGATTAACGCGATCGTTCAAATCTAAGAATTCGTAATTCCTAAAATAATTTGAAGAGCGTTTGCTCATCCACTGTTGTTCCGGGCTGGCAGTCAAGTTGTTGTTTTGTGCTGATTAGATTTTCTTGGCAGACAGGAAGTGATTGTTGGTCTCGCATTCATTCTTAGGAATAGAAGTTCTCTCTTTGTTGATAGAGTGGCAATGGTGTTACCGGCGAGAGATCATCGTCCTCGACACTTGATTCGGTTTTCAAGGGTAACGTAGCCAATGCTTGTACTACACAAATAGAAACTAGCTGTCAATAATAACAATCAGATAACATTGATATTAAATGTAAGGCAAAACTCATTGGCTGGCTGAAGAGCAGTGATATGGATATATTACGTACATATTGTGATGTGTCGCAAAAAAGTGAAACAAAAACGATAACAAACCTGAGAAACTGATAATGTGACGTGCGTGTCCTACATGGGATCATGGAGAAAGCATGTCAGTCAGTGCGCCTGGTTACCTATACACAGCACAAACAGTCCAAACAACACTCGCTACAGATAAAAAAAAGCCTCGATCGGACGGGGAATGTTCAAAGAAAGCATATTCCGAATTAATATGTACCAAAAACATAGTTGAATAAAATAATAAAGTATTTCATGCCAATGATGGCCTACTGATGACGCACACTAGACGGAAGCACTTTTAATAACATTGGGCATGCTATCGCACTCTTGGACAAGATAGTTCGGGTCCATGCAAAACGACTTAAATGGGTGGGTTATATGACTCATAAATTTCGTTACTTACCCGCTACCATTTTGCTCTTTTCCATAACTTGTTTGGCTAGAATTTGATTGAGCTGAAGTATATGCTCCCGCTGTCGCTTCTCCTCGACAACTTTTCTCTTCAGGGTATCCGACTTCTCTACAGTAGTATGGTCATCTGCGATAGGAAAATTTAATTTATTAATATTCGCATTAACAACCAACATCCGGAAAGAATTAAATAATTAAGTAGTAATATCACCTCCTTCGCGTGCAGTAACAGTGGTTTCTGATAACATTTTCCTAATGGCTTCGGCTTTTTTCGATCTCTGCTGCTGCTCCTCAACAGTTAATTCCGGCGTCTATGAAAACGATTTCATATTTTTAATAAAATAGTGGAAGACTCCGTAAAAAAATATTATAGTTACAATACGTACTTGCTCAGGAATGTATCGTTCAGGAATGACTATCTTATTCGGTGTCCCCAATAGTTGATCGATAGTACTCTCATTATATTTCAATTCTTTGTGACTTAGTGTCGATCTCACAACATCAGGAGCATTCATCCTAGGCCTCAAAGCTCTTTCCATGTCTAAATCGTCGCGAGCCCTTCCCATTCCCTGAGTTAGGCAAGCAAATATTAACAGTAGTAACCTTTTATAAGCTTTCATTATACTCAATCAAAGATAGAGGATATTTACTGCCTAAGAGAATCAGTACAAATGCAGAAAACGTAGTGCAGTCAAAAGATCAATAGATACAAGTGGTGAATAACGAAACTCAATGGAGAAAAACAAAAATACCATCTTGGAAAAGGTGTCTTCTAGGTCGAGGACAGGTTTGCTACTCGAAACAGTATAGTGGCGTCTCTTCTCCCGCGGTATCTGCCTTCGTCTAGGTCCATCAACTTTTTTCTCAGTCATTTCCTTGATGATTTGTTTAGCAGCCTCACTCTTGAAGACAGGCGACAATTGAGGTGAGCTCGAGCTGGTTACATTTGTCGAAGAACCGAATTGCTTTTCCTCAAGTTTCGAAGTCGCCAGTAACTCTGGACCAAGAGGGTCCATTGAAATCTCATTCTTAATAAGAGGTGAGCTTCCATGCAGCCTGTACGGATTTTGGATGACTGGCGGGTAATATTGCGTCTGATGACTTGGTCTGTATGACTGGTTAGCATAATTGTTTGGCTGGCTTGGGCTATAAGAGGGACTACTGGTTGAGTAGTTCGGTGAGTTCATTGCCATCTGAGAACTTGATGTTGGACTTTCGGTGTACGGTGATAGTGTACTATCAGAGCTGCCATCCTGACTTTCAAACTGTGCCCAGGAGTAAATAATCGTAACGTAAGCGCACGGGTTGAAAATAAATAGGTCCAACAAAATGAGAATGTGAAACTAGTGAAATTTGGTTTCTCTTCGGCACTTACTGAAACATATACCCTCAAACTCAAATTTGTCAATGATTTACCTTAACTTTATTTCGTCGAGCCAGCATGGTCCTCAGTGCGTTCATACTATCGCTTCTTGGTGGAGGTACTACCGGTCCTTGATGAATGCCAGATTGTTGTTGCTGTTGTTGCTTTTGACCTCCAAAGCCTCTTGGTAGAGACATACTCCTTTGGAACTGCACATCATCCGGATCCGTTAGTTGAGGTGCTGTCCTTTGAGGACGAGCAATTGGAGGTTCCTCGATTACTCTACTCAATTGAGCCTTCTAGAAAGGAATAGCAATGATAATAGACATTCTTCTGATTTTCTTTATCTTGATTCTTGACGAGTAGCCTGCTAATAAATACCTCAACTTTTTGGGAAGTAGATAGATCTTCTTCGCTCAGTCTCTTCGCACCTCCTGGCGCTTGGAGTCCATTGGCCAATGGTATTCCAAGATTGCCTGTTCTATCTCCCCTATCTCTTTGTCTTCTCTCAGATTCCCTCTTCACGATTCGGACCGTTTTAATTTCCTGTTTCTCGCGATTCTGCATCAGCCCATTGAATTTGTTGTCCTCGTTCTGCCTATAATTCTCGTTCATCATCAGAACTTCATCGCTCAGTGCGGGCGGCGGCGGTGGAGGTGGTGGAATATATTCTGGAGCAGGAACTGCTGTACCATTTGTCACAATCTCATCGTGTTTATTTATTTCTAGAAATCAATGCAAATATTTATTAAGTCTGCAATTGCTCTGATAGAATATGCATAAAATGATGAATAGAATACCTGGGGATCTTGAGCCGGTATTGACGTATAAAGGTGCGACATTGAGTTGCATCAAACTTCCTTTGCCTTGCATCTGATCCTTAAGCAATTGCTGTTTCAGCTGATGCTGTTGGATTTGCTCTCGTAGTTGTGGAGAGAGTGCAGATATGTGGTTTTGCGATGGCGGATGAGAGAAATTTGGCTGATTCGATAAACGACTCGAAGGAGTTGTATCTTTATATTGTGTTGGCGAACCGTAATGTGAGTAGATTCCACCGTTTACTTGATTTCGAGGTGAGGCAGAAGGAATAGGACTTGTTGGTGTATCTAAGCCGTGGTCGGAAGTTATTCCTGAATCTAAGTCCGTCTCAAGCCAAGAGCTCTGCGTACGTTTCTTCGGCTGATGTACTTGTGGAGCTAATGCACCTAGGATTCGAATAGTGGTTGCTTGTTACTGCTTCTATATCACAAATAAACTTACAGCATTGTTAGATTCAGTATTAGTTTATACCCGAACTAGCTTGAGGCCGAATTTGTTGCACAAGAGTGTGAGATTTCTCAGTAAGCTGTTGCACTTGACTACTGAGTTCCTTCCGCTGCCTTTGAAGATCACCAACCAACTGCTGCACTCTCCTGATTTCGGCTTCCAAAGGCCCTGTTGTGATGGAGGAGTCTCTTGCCACGTTTCCGGCATATCTGCGGGGTGCTTGAAGCTTTTGTCTTAGTACTACCAAATCCTGTTCTAATCTTGCATTCTCTGCGACAGTTTCTTCAAGTTTCTGCAAGCAGAATATTGGAACGCTCTTGAATATGTACAAATTCATTAGATTTTAATTAAACCGGTTTATCAGGGGAACGTCTATAACAAAATCAGAAGGCAACGATAACAAAACTCTTACTGCTGTACTTGAATTGAATTACCTGTAAGAATATCGGCTTTACCTGAAAATAACGAATTCTAGTTTTAATCGGCCGTATTTTAACCTTCCATTTCTTCGTTGAAAACCTACTAACTTATTCACAGTTTCTGCCATCCCACACTCAAATTACTATCACTCACAATAAATCCAAACATCCCAAACTACTTTAAATATACGAATAATTACATTTCCCGGCCGGCAAGTGCGAATTCCAGTCAGTCTAAATTTTCCAAAACAATGCGGAACAGTTTTGCTATTTGTGAATGAAATTACAGGAATTCAAGAATGTATCTAGCAGCGTCAATCGTTCCACTGGACAACCCAACATCCGTAATATTATTCGCACCGAGAAACTATTTCTCATGAATGCGGAATTGTGTTAAATTTCAGTTTAAATCTCAACTAATTACGAGAAACAATTAATGTTTTACATAATGGCATAAATAGGAATTTTGAGAGATTCTCCAACGCCAACAAACGAGCCCCATAATAAATATCTCTTCACCGTAATTGCTTTTAATATGCGTTAGCACGTATTGAAACTTAGAGAAAGTATTTGAATCACTTACCTTCGATTTATGAGCTAACAGCACCCTAACTTTGCTAAGTTCTCTCTCGAGCAGAAGTTGCTGCTTCCTATATCTCTCAGTCTCTGCCAAGTTGCTCCTGCTACCTTGAAGCTTGTGTCGCAAGCCTCCCAAAGCTTTCTCCAAAATCTCCTGTAGAAAATGATTTAGAATCCGTGACGTCAAAACTCGTATAAGAAAACAATAGAATCAAGTATTATTGCCGACTGTTAACGAATGCAGGTCTACGTAATCGTTGATTCGCGCGACAGTGGAACAGCACAACTAGATCGTATTACTCGCCTTGTCTTGCTGAAGACTGTGAAGTGTTCCGGATTCCTCTTGCAGCAGGCGATCCAGTTTGTAGAGCTGTTGCACCTTGGCCTACGACATAGAAGCAACAGCGAGTTAGCCTTGAGATCTATGTATCTCCCGCATTCGTCCGAGCACCGGAGTCATGTTTCATCCGGAATCTTTATACTTCTATTCATTGCTATATACAAATCGTTTATACAGTATTTATTAAGCGATGAATACCTCATTTTCAGTCTATCATTGATATTATTTGTAATAAAAACATTATAACTAACTGGAACATAAAGTGACTGCTAAACAATTACCTGTAATTGTTCATGGTCAGGGCTGAGTCTATCCCAGTCTCTGCGTTCTTCGGCTAATAAACGTTGCTCTTGAACCTTCTGATTGAATTCTAATCGATCCCGATGATCCCTGGAATTCTCATGCACCAAATCATTCCGAGATCCAAGGAGACTGCTGGATCCATTGGCTGCGTTACGATTGTAGAGAGAGCCCAATTTCACCATATTATCCACCAGATTCACTAGAGGTTTTCCCTTCTCGTACTATAATTGAAAGTATTATCATAAAAAGTTTGCTTCAACTTCATCCTGAATCCCGATGGTGCTTTTAGTTCCTCTGTGAGAAATAGTTTTGGTTCGATGGCTGTGATTATCGTTGGAATGGAAAGGAAGAGACAGGGAGAGAGTTACTAACGATTAAACCGGTATTATTAAACTATGTCGAGAGCAAAGATGGTCTCAAATATCACAGCGCACGATGTGGTTGCCGCAAATATTTTCTGCGTCAACCTCAGGAGTGAATAAATCCTGGCCGTTTATCGGAACGTCGAGCGTGAAAGGGGTGGAAGCCGCCAGACCGCAAGGGGTTACCATTCACCGCAGAATGCACAGGGAGAAGTCTGCATTGCAGAACGACACGAAGGAGTATTAATTAAGCTTACTTGCTTCTCCAGATCCATTAGATGCTTTTTCAGTTCTTCGAGCTTTTGTAAGTTCTCCAGTCGCCTAGGGCTATCTAGATCCGCTAATCGAGCCTGTCGGTAAAAAGAAAAAGAATACGGACTTTAAAAGCTTCTTCCCTTCAAGCAAATCTAACAGATCATATTTAATTGGACTCTCTTGCGTAATGCAATATTACTCTGAAAAGATATTCTGCCGAAACGTAGAACGTATAGCACACAAATACAAGTAGCAGATACATCGAATCATACGCGAGAATAAAGAAGTCGATTGATTAGGGATTTCGTTTCGTACCCGATTTATTTCTTATTATTCGCAATTAATACGCTTTCTCAATTTGATCCTTTCATATTCTAGTTTTTCTCGGAATCCCTCAAGCAAACCAGATGACTAGCAATCTGATCTCTTCAAATTGAATGGAATTAAGGATGAAAATGATGAGAGTGACGATAAGAGTGGGGAAAAGTGGAAGAGTTTGAGAGGATTTGAGAGTTTTAATATTGACATAAAAATTCGATATCCATTTGCCTGGTACTGTCAACACAATCAATTTAGTGGTATTCTCGGTCCAATATAAATGCGAACGCAAGAAAGCACAGCGGACTATTTGCAAGATGCGCACACATGTGTCCTCGTTAAATTTGTAAATCTGACATGGTTGAACTCTGCTATTAATGCATCTGGTTCCCTTAAGAATTCGGCTTAACCACTTCAGTCCCGGAAGGACGCTTATATGTAATTAAATGGAATTTATCTTTAGAAAAACTCGATTTGAAGTCATACTTGGTTTTGAATGACGTTTCCTGTTCCCTATTTTTCCCCATTTTGTACCAGAGAAAGATAACGTTTGAGAATTTATAAAAATGCCGGGACTAAAAGAGTTAAGATTTAGTCATTTTCGGACTCTTAATTGAACGAAGTAATTCATCCCCTCAAATTCAATTCAATGAATCTGCAAGTACAAGAAACGCGTTGCTCTTGTCATAAATATAATTAGTATACTCGGAAAGTTGCCCATTTAGTAACATAATGCATAGTGCTAAGCGCATAACAGAAACAGTGTGTTCTTCATCGTGTTTTGCGATAAAGTAGAATTACGTAAAGTGCAAAGTGAATGGTAATGATAATGGCAAACTATCATACGGATGATTTGACAACAAGACTGAACGTGAACAAATATGATACTCTACTCTACTCTAATGATATTTGCCGACTGAAGTATTTGAATTAATGCGGAAGGGAAAGAAGAGAAACAGTAGGAAAAGCCATCGATGATTTACGGCTGCATCAACATCATCGTCCTCGAAACTCGAAACTGTTGAATTGATGGCGAAATCACACTGTTCCCTGTGAAAAGGATACCGAAAGCAAAAAGTCGGCTAGCCTGCAATAGTTCTACCGATTGCTACGAGTAATCTAAACTCTCTGCAATCCGATGCCCGATGTTGATATGTCGTTGCGGACCTGTGCCTCTATTTCCATGTGGCAAGTCTCCATGGCCTTGTAGACGGTGGCATTCTGCCGTCGCAGCTGGATCAGCAGCAAGACCAATTCCTCGTGGGTCCTACCCAGCAGTTCGCCGGCGGATACGCGCACCAGTCCCTGTCCCTGTCCCTGTCCCTGTCCCTGGGATTGGGATTGAGATTGCGACCCAGATCCAACCCCTCGCCCCGTAGCTGCACTGCCATCCGCTCTCTGCGAGCTGATCACCTTCTTCTGTTGAAGCATGCAAGCTTTTGTTAACTGACATTCATACCACTCTAAGCTCCTTGAACTTCCTACCAATTTCCATAGAAGAATATCACTTCCCACTTATTCTCTCATACGGGTCTCAATGAATCTTCACTCGTAAGAGAATTATCATCATCAAAACTTTCATTGACCTATGTAACTTTTAAGAAACCCGCTTCGATTAACTTTTCTCATCTGTATGTATTTTATTGTGTAACAACAAAACTCTTATTAGTAAATACGATGGATGCATTGATGGAGTGAGGCTCGAAGTATTAAAGATCGATCCTTTAAACCGTTTAATGTGCGTTTCACTGGTGAAAGTGAATCTAATTGGGATGAAACTCTTATAAATGGTGATAATAATGAATGATCAAAGCTACATATGTGGGTGTGTATCATCGATTGGAATTTCGAGCTTGCATTCTATGTGAATTGGGCAACCATTTATACCAGTATGCTTTATTTTAGACGTAGGTTGTACTTCCTTCCTAGCATGCATCATGTTTGTATCAGAGAATGAACGTGACCATGGATTTAATGCTGCCGCAGTAATTATTGTCCCACTAGCGAACTAAATGTCCGCTTTAGGTTGGCTATGAATATGTAATTTTGACATGCCAGAGGGCAGGAATTGAAAACAATTCCCAAACTATCCAACTCTTTCGCAGAATAATAATCTTCCCCGCTTATCGAAACTATTTCCTGGAGTAATAACTAGATTCCTTCAGCGATTTAATAACAAATTATCCTGCTCGTGGTATGAATATATACGTATGCACTGCACCAATAAATTCCATGAGCAAATTCCTCTATTCATTACGCAATATTGCTGATTTGTGCAAACAGGAGGCAGTATGCAATAAGTTAGTACGATGAATTTGCCAACACAAGCGAATTCCGTCAGTGCGTATAAATTTGATTGGCATGGAAGGAGCAAGAATGTAACCTATTACATAAAATATGTAATAGTCCCACGTAATCCTATGCGGTTACAATCATATAACCGCTGTTCCAATCTTTTTTAATCCATTTTCTGTATATTCCTCTTCAATTTTCATTCGTTCGAACGCAGCTTTTTTTAGCCATTTACGACCCAACCTTGATTCTCGCATTGCACATTTATCGTTTGCCAGATTTTTACATTCCTAACATAGTACGAATATTTCATCCTATTACTTAATATTAACTGAACTCCAAATGGAAATCTCTTCCTTGGAATGCAGGCTAATAAGACGTCCGCTTGAAATTTCTGAATAGACGAATCGGCGGTAATCAGGGCTGCTAAGGGTACGAATGGATCAAGAAACGAACGTAAGGGCTCCAAGCAGAACGGTATGAAAGGTCGAGGGTCGGGTACGATACGGAAATCCCAGAACTCGTACGTGCTTTAACGTGAATGCGATCGAGCGGATACCACTGTAACCGGACCAGTTCTAATCTTGAATGCAAACAATGCGAGAGGGACAATGCACGTACACGCACGCCCACACACAGAGCACAGAACATAGAGCACAGAGCATACAGCACAAACATCACAGTGAGTACAAACAAGGCAGAAAATCCGACAACTCTAATCTACCATCTTCAGAAACGAGCCACAGAAATCCCAGGCGTATGAGAAGCACTTCTTTCAGGAGCAGCTTAAGCAGCATTTGAATTGTAGCCTTCTTGGATGCACTTCAATCGGAAGACTTTCACAGAAACATTAAGAAAGAAGAGCCAAGTGGCATTTGGGAAGTTGTACCTTTAATATTCGAACTTCTCTGCTTTTATTTCAACATAGACAACTGACTGAAAGAGTATACAGCTCACCCGGCTTGAAAAAGAAGACTCCTCGCTCTTGTCGCTTGTCTGGGTTGGTCAAAGTTGAAAAGAGCGGAGATACCAGTGGACGGCTATCATATAGACGTATGGTACACGTATGTTGAATGCGCGCGGGCTCAGCGAGCACAATGGAGGGTGAGTACAAAGTACTAAGCGTTCTGCGAGCTTGGAAGGTGGAAGGAAGACTTTGGAAGACTGGCCTGATGCCCGGGCTGATCGGCTTCCCTGTTCACCGCCTCCGCCAGTACCCGGCATGCATCGTGGTTCCTTGCTCAGCTTGTCCATGCATCGTTTTGTATCTTTTCTCTCTCGGGGATACCTGGCTGGGCTTCGCTCCCCGACCACACGCGCCAACAGTTCCGACTTCTCTCGACCAACCACCGACCACCTATCCTCTCCGCTCTCTCATATCATTCCCATTCTCTCCTAACACCTACTCCAAAAGGGCACATGCCTCCTTCATATAGTTCAATTCGCCTTTGACCGAGTAATCCCTCTCTTATAACGATACTTATCCTCTTCCATTGTATTCATTCATTTACTCTCTTCTCTTGTCACATCTTCTCTTGACTCATTGCCATTATAGCTTTGGTACTTCGCCAAAGAAACAGGGATGCTTGAGATGTTTGAACTTTAGTCGAATCTTCTTGTTGTTATTTGTATAGAAGATTATATAATGACCCGCTTTCGCTTTCTGCAGATTTAGCTTATTTAGTTTGGTTTTATAGAGTTGCTTTTCTTGTATTGTCATCAAGTAGTGTAGAAAGATTATTTGAGAAGTCGTCTCTTTCAATTTGAGATCTCAATTGGATCGTCGCAGTATTTGCATTGATGATTATTCGTCGTTCAGAGTGGGGTAATGATGTTGTTTCTTTTCTTTGTAATGAAGATCGAAGGACCATTGTGAACAGAGTTTAACAACCGTCTGCAGTCTGCAGTTCTCTGGCACGCTGCCCTTGCTGACCATTGCTGACCGCAAGCAGGATCGACCCTGCTCTCCGGTTTTCTTAATCTTCTTTTCCTCTTCCATCCTTCTTCGACCAACCCTCCAAACGAGTCTGTCCTCTGTCCGCTTTATTCCAGGCCGTTTTATACCTCTCTCTTTTCGACTCTAGATTTCCTTCTTCTTCAGTCTCACTCTTTCTCCTCGAAGTTCCGCAGCGCTCCGCACTCTCCATCTCCATACTTTCGTTTCTTCCTGCACTCTCGCTCTTTCTCTCTCACTCTCTCAGACACACAGACACACACATACAACTTCCTTAGAGTTCTCTGGTTCAACATCCTGGCCAGTCGCACCCGTAACCCTTCGACCAAAATTACTTCTCCATTTTCTCGCCAGGACCTCGCCTTCCTATCAAGAGACAGTTGAACAGACACACCAACCACTTCGAAGAAGATCCATTCTACTTTCCTGATTTATTGGTTTTTAAAGTAGGAAAACTAATTGGAGAGAATGGCTAAAAATAAGAAATGTAGTAACAGTTTCTTAATGATGGCAAAAAGTGCGAAATAGACTAGAGTCCTTTATTCTCACGAGCAATATACGGTAGAAGAATGTCCTCGAGTATGAATAATTGATAGGTAAGCACTATTCGACAACAATGACTTGACTAGAAACAGGTCACGGAAACAGAAGGAACTTAAGAAGGTAGTTCTCAGTTGATTGAATAAATTGGCCTTTCTATCCCAGACGACAAAAAGGATAGGTGTTGATCGATTGGTTCGGCGAACGTGATTGAACAAAGGGATCGGTATTTACCAGGCGATATGTTTCATACCGAAATAGAAGTATCTTCAAACTAGATTAAAAAACTTATTGTCAGAGTTTTGATGAGAATTTCCAATTAAAGGCGGAGCTTTTAAGCTCGAATTAAAAGATGATAGTTTTTGGAAAGTAAAAGCGCAGATAAATCGGTTTGCCTGTCAAATATTTGTAGAACGAGATCTTCTTCGAATAGCAGGGTTTAATTAATCCGCTTGGAGCCAACAAATCACGGACTAGTAGATTCAATACTAACAGCTGTTGCGAGGGAGATTTCAATTAATTGATCTAATGAAATAGCTACATGCTCCGATGCTAATGCAAACTACTGTGCGAAAGACAGTCCTTACTGTGCAATTGTTTGTATTGAGAAAACAATCAGTTGGCACTCAGCTCTTGTGGCTAATACGCATGTTAACGCCTGAAAGAGAACAATCCACAGAACGTTCGAGCAAAAGGCACAGGTGGGAAATCTGGCAAGGATATACAGACAGACAACGAGCAGCACGAAATATATATATATATATATATATATATATATATATGTATACATATATACGTAGAAATACCACACGAGTGAAGCTACTAATTAGTCGAGGCTGTCGACTCATTCTCCTTTCTCCTTCTACACTCCGCCATGCCAACCAAATTTCAAATAAAGTTCGTTCTCTCGGTGCAAGCGGCTTAGTCGTCACTTCACTTACCCTCATCTGCAGGAGTTCGTTAGATTCACGCGGACGATGATTTTGCCCTCCTCGGTTATTTGGAGCTCCAGCTCGGTCCAGATCACGACCGGTTGGACTCACCATCTTCCTCTCGTCTATAATTCATAAAAATATCCATTTTTACACCTCACTGATTCCTTCGTTATTCCACCAGCCACTTTTCGGACACTCTGATCCTTGTTAATGCTGAGTACGCAATGAAGGTATTTAGCGTAATCTTGTTAGGAGGAAGGAAAATTCGTGAGAGAAGATTATATGTACGGTAGTAAAAAGCAATTTCCACGCAGCCGAGCTAAACACCCATTAGGTTTGAGCTTTAATTCATTATCCAGCATCCAAAACTATTAACGCTTCATAATTAGAAGCATGTACCACCTAACTGTTGCCAAAGCTCATTGAATATTTATCGACATGCACCAAGTGTACATCCTACTTATGAGAAAAGCTTCGAGTGTCTCAACTTAACATAGCCCTTGGCATCACTATGGTTAAAGTACCAATTAACTATGATGACTTTCAGAGTTGCCATTCTCGCTGAAGTTTTAAGCACTTCGATGTCAATGCTACTAAACAAGAACTAGTACTTACGTTCACTTTTATCAAAACAGGAGTTGAACACGTTTGGATGATGAAGAATAGTAAAGGAAATTAAACTAATTAGAAAAGAAGAAAGTGTAATAAGTTTACGAATCTTACTTGGACTGTGCACACGTATCTCGCTGTCACTCGGACTAGGTACACGATGGTCGTTCAGAGAGAGCACCCGTAAAGCTCCAGCTGGACTGATCAATCGGTAGTTGGACTGACTGCTTGGAGATGTAAGCCGCAGATCCCGCCCCCCGCTGTTCACCCTGTAATTTCCAGACACTTCTTATCCACGGTAAAATTGCTCACTCTATCAACGTTCTCCCTCTTATTCTCAGTGAGTGAGAATCATGCTACATAATTAAAGTTCTATTCGTGGAATAAATCGAATTTGTAGAATCCTCTAGAATTTTATAAAAACCATTGCTATTGTGAAAATAGCTAGATTTAGCGACCAAGTATTTTTACTTGTTTCAAGAATCTAGTTTGTCGAAAGCCTTGGACAATTTCACTGAAAATAGATCAGCTTCCAAGAAATGAAACGACAGTCTCTGCAATCGGCTGACATAGCCTGCGGTAGCTTTTTTTTCTCGGCACACTGTCTGAGATATTGCGGTCTAGCATTTCACTTACATGGCAGATCCCATCCCAGTTTCTACGATGTCCGATTTGTCAATAATGTCAGCACTACTGGCAGCCTTTAGGATTTGAGAATTGATATTTGGGACATGCAGGTCAGTCTCCGAATGGGCTTCCACCTGCCTAGGAGTAGAATGATGCAGTGGAACTGGTTGATGACGATGGCCAACTGTACTTTTTGGTAATGGCAAAGTTGATGAGGATGCCAATGGTGGTGTTGACGATTGGCCAGCGTTTTTCTGTGATAGATGAGAAGTGCTCACTGCACGAGGCGGAAGTGGATCTCTTCCAATCACTGATCCAGAACCGGATGCTGTAAATAAATTTAAAAGATTTTAACTTTCCAATATTTCTTTACCACCTACGCTACACCATTGTTTTAACGATCGGTAATTGTGATCTTCCAGAAAATCATTGATCTAAACATGACTGCTCAATCACTGTCGTGTATTATTCGCAAAAAGAAGTCAGTAGAAAGTGCGTCGCTTCTGCATTTCTATTTCAATTATATATTCATTCAAAGCTTTGTTCAATGGCAATTTACTCGCTTTCTATCGGCTTTTGCCCGTCCTCTTTGAGATCGGCATAACTGCGTCGGTACAACTCGGAGAAAGCGACTGTTGTAAGGTGTGATCAATTTTCTCCTCCACTGGAATAATAAGCTTCAACGAGTGTCTACCACAAACCGTTATTTCAAATCTCTAAGAAACATTGCGGTGTACTATGAATTGCAGTAGGTTCGTTACAATGAAGACGTCGCATCAGGACTGACAGCAATTTACACTGTTTCGCTAGGCACGGCTTCAATTAAGAGACTCCTAATAATTATCAAGGTTTCACTGAAGGACGAATTACTCTACGAAGCTTTGATCTATTTTAATTTACCAATCTTGTTCTCTCTCTCTTATTAATAGACAGGTTTGCCTGTTAGTCTGTCTCTCTCAGAGAAAGCAGCAATTCTCGTAACCTTTAGGATGTTCAAGCATTCGCGTGCTGAAATCACAATTTCGTAAGAAGGTATTGCTGCCACGTGAACCTATGACCGACGATGGACGACAGACTCGAGCATCTTCAAACCTATACCTGCTCATTCTACTGATAAGTGTCTAATTCACTGAAGTAATAGCCCGTTGCCCGCTGACACGGCACTTATTCGCGGTTCAACGTTAATTGACCAAGAAATTGGTAAAAACCGCTCGCGGTTGATATTTGCGGTAGCGTTCTATTCGTCACGGCAAATGGAGAAATCCATTTAGAAGTACACATACCCAGAATGATACTATCATTCAGAAATAGACCGCCAGAAGGAAATTCGATCCAGTAAACAGCTATTATCTTAGAAATCAGTGTACATGAGTTAATAATGTCGTATATTTGGCACAGGAATTACTAGCTTTCCAACGTAGATGAGATCAAATATTTGCGGAATGCAATTTATACTCAACAGTCCTTTAACAATGTAGTAGATTGACAAATATTGCAGTGTGCCAAATGTGATTAGTGGCGAACGAAGCTTCAACTGTTTCATAATCAGATTGAAATCTCGAGGGAAGATAGAACGCCCTTGAGAAAGAGGATGGCTGCAAATGATATTTAGTGAGGAACGTAGACAAATCGTCGAAGCGTCGAAGTACTTCTAGCATCGCTCTTGCGGCGCCTACCATTAAAGTTTCTCTACTGTTGCTTTTCATCTTTCCTTCTGAACCTTTCATTATTCGAGCGTGAACTCTGCGGACTCGAAAATAACGGCGAACAGACAAGTGCAAATATAACTTTGACATCCAATGAAAACCGACTGTTTCCATCAAGTGCTATGAAGTTCCTCGAATATTGCTTGGAATTCCTGGGTCAATTGAACATTGGAAAGAGTGACAGGTAGCTAAAGACCAAAGGACAGAGACATAACTTGTGTCTTGGTGATGAGAAAAGCTGCAGGTGCGCGAAATGCTTCACGGCCCATTAACCGCCTATGAAATGGTTCGTGCAACAGTGCAATCGAATTGCAGGAAATGACGAGAGCATATTGCGATTGACGTCTGAAAATCGGAAAAGCATTTCTCCTAGCAATGACTCGGATAGAAAGTTCTTCCGTAGTGTAAGGACACTTCCTCGAATCCGATTACCTGAGCAGATCGTTCAAGCAAGTAAGAGGAAGGCGGGAAATCGAGCTTTTACGGTAATAGGATTTTCGAACAAGCTGCAGTGCGAATGGGAATAGTCATGAGAGAATTAGAATACTAAATCGACATGGACCGAATACCAACGGAAGAGAAGTATATTTCTATAGTTCGCTTTTGCTACAGGCTTTGCTACGTCGCAATACATTTAGCCGTAGTTCACTGCTCACCTGCACAACGTTCGGTTCATTCTTATTCATAGCCGATGTCCGCTTTGATGAATTATCCATTCATAACTTTTTACATAACTCCAGGTGAGCAGAAGAATTCAGACACAAAAGACAAGAGAAATGTGCAAGTTTTAGTGAATCTGTATTTAATCTTTTTTTCGCCTGAAAGACTACTCTGAAAAGTTGGAAAAGCTCCGAAGCCAGTTAATGAAAAGCGAAAAAACACCGTCGGTAGAAATTCTCGCGAACCTATTTAGCAAGCTGGCATTTTAGCTGAGAGTAACATCCAGATCCACGTAATTTATTTAATCCACGCGTTATTTAATCACTTCACGTTGTCAGACTTGCTCCACAAATTACCGGGCGCGTTTCCTCGAGTTCCGCTTACATTATAACGTAGAACGCGCGCATGTACAATACTATTTCACCCTCAGCGGGATGCTGAAATGTCTCGTAAAAATCCAAGTACTTTTGCTCCGGCAACGGATAAGGAGAAATAGAAGTAAATCATTCCTAAGTAATTATTTCGTCCCTGTTTACTGGCTTAATTAGGAAAACTCAACAGTGCAAAGTGAACGACAACTCCTGAGCTAAAAAAATTCCGCATTGTTCACAGATATGTTAATACTTTAAAAGCTTGCTGCTTTCCGCAAATATAAATTCTATGTAAATTTACCAATAGTATTTAAAATGTTGAGTGCGACTTTTTAGCGAAATCGATTATCAGTAAGTACATGTTAATGGATAAGGTTTCATATTGTCTCTCGGCGTGAATTGGATATCCTCGCAAACATTCCTCTTTAAAGGTACGCCGGGCATGCATGTGTTCTGTACACGCATATGGTCCGATAAATATAGGCGTTCTACTTGGCACTGATACAGAGAACATTAAGGTGTCACCACATAGCAACGTTATGCTATGTTACCGACTACTACAAGCTACATTCCTCTTCCAGAGATATGTTAAATTGGTGTATAATAAAAGTATTCTGCTACCAGAATACATAACTAGCATTGAAGATTTCCTACTAATGGTGACGCCAATTAAGTCAAAGTGGCCGAAAGAATAACATCGCTCTACTTCTCTCTTCGCTTCTAACAAGCGTTCGTCCTTTCAAATTTTCAAATTTCACTGGAAGCCTGTCAGTTCATGTCAACTGTACCTCCAAAAAGCATAACTAACTTCTCTCAAGAGCCCCTTTTAACATATTTCTCTATTTACTACAATCTCTTGGATTTATACAAATCTCAGAGGATTTAATAAAGAACTGGAGTGCGAGTTGGTAAACCGACCTCCCAAACTTCAGCACAGCTCTCTTTTAAGACGATTCTTGTAATTACGCGACTTACACACACTACTCGAGTCCATGTAAAATTCGTTAATGCTTTCACGTCTTTAAAAGTTTATAGAACTTGGTGAAATTAAATGTAATAATGCATTTATCATTTTACCATTTTTGACAGACAGTTAATTGTAAGTGTTGACAGATGAGAGTAAAGAATGACAAAAGTATTGTCAATTAAAGGATGATGGAAGCGGATGTCAGTCGATTGTTAAAGTTTGAAGAGAATGGTGGTTCTTACGTAAGTATAAAGCGGATGGCCTGGTTTTAGAAGCTGCGTTAATTAGCCACAATAATTTGTCCTTTCCCGTGTCTCTGGCACCATCTCTTTTCAAAGGATCCCCCTTTCCCTATTCCCACTATTCTCCCAGAGTCTCTGGCCTCCCTTTATACCAGCCTCTTTACCAATTGCTGCGGTCCCCGATATCACCATGGACCTGATGCGCTCGGAACTACGGAAAATTACGTGCAAACAGGGAAAACCAGTGTGACCTAATTTATCCTAGTCCAGACAGGATGCTAATCGAATTTGTAGCGGACATCGTGTAACCGGTCAACTTCACCGTTAACACACTGATAAATATTCAAACATAAATTAATCTGACAATGGAGAATACAGCAAAATACGAGAATCATATCCAATCGATACGTTTCATTTTCTTTTCGAACTCTTAGTAATTATCTCGTAATTAAGTACCTTCTTTGTAAATGCGAGAAGATCGAACCCGGAAAAGAATTGGCAATTATCCATTCTTTAGTTCGTCGCAGTTGCTATTTTTGGCATCATACGATGTTCATGAAGAAAAACACGAATTCTTTGTGTATTTCAGATTGTAGTATGTGGAAGAATGAAAACAGGATAAGAAGGTTGGTTGGCTTTAGCTGGAAGGATGGTGGAAAAGTAATCGAGAGAGGTTGCATTGTTCTACTTCAGCGAGGATATCTCCTGAGCCAGCTAAAAGAGGATGAAAAAGTCAGCGAGTTCAATCGGAATTTCCCAATTACCATAACAAGATAAACTGCTTGGTGGGACCACTCTTGATTCAGTATAGATCATTCGTTCTATAAATACGAAATGCTAGCTAAATTGCCAAGCCCACGCGCCCTGTTGTCTCAAGCACGCCATACCAGACATTTTCATATTGACTTCTGGTGCTTTCCAAGAGGCAGTGAAAGGCTATTTTTTCAAGTATTATTTTCATTTTGTTATCTCAGCTATCCAGCAGTCCGCCGCATTCCAAACTGCGTTCTGAATATAGGTCACTAAGCCCATTCACAACGATGAGCGACGAACGTACTTATAAAAGGTGTGAATATGAGTACCAAAACCCACGTCTCATGGGATTGCTTTTAGCCACTGATCTTTCCAACTGAAGTTTCCATTAGCGGTATTTTCACTGACATTAACCACGGAAGGGCTGATGGAATGTCAGAGGTACGATTACAGTAGCAAGTGAAGAGAATCCCAATGTCAAAACTGTCGAGTACCGAGTGCTCGAGTGCCTCGAGTGTCGATGACTCGACTCGATGTCAACTAACGGGATCTGTAGTGACCAAGTAGGTCAGACCAGTCGATAGCTTCTCTTTGTCCCTTCAAGTAACTAGCGCTTCAAGGTCCACATTACAATATACTATAAATCTGATATTCAAGGTTTCAATCATTCTATCTATAAAGATACATTATCAATTCCATTCATGGTTCATTTACTTAGAGATTTCCTTGGTTATCGTAATTCAACACTCACACCACAATTCACTTTGAGGTTATAATGAACTTTGAATGTCATGTACCGAGGTCGAAGATGAATTGACCGAGACAGTCAGTCTCAAGAGGATTACGACAAGCTTCAAATCCTTTTGGGACATTTGACCATGAATGTGACAAAGTTTTGAAAGTAAAAGATTCGAGTGGCTGGCCAGTGAATTCAGTGAGGAAACTACTACAAACGATGCTGACATGTCAGCAACGTGTTCCCGTTATCTGGCATTGTTAATGCAGCTGGCATCACCAGATAATGACGCAATTATCATCCCGTGTATAGTACTATGTAGGATAGAATCGTGTTATCGGGTGAAAGTACGAGATCGATATTACCGAATCCTACCAACATGCATTATGCATTACGCACATTGGGATCGTTTTCAGGTCTAGTTGTATTATATAGGAACAAGCGAATGTTAATGTACGCTAGGAAGAACATTATGTTTTAACAAAGCTTCTATCACTTTCAAGTTTGAATAACTATTCGAGTAAAGAAATTAGGGTCAAAGCTCTCTAATCTACGAAGAGCATCTATTACGAGTTTTCTTTCTAGTAAGGAAGGCTAAAGCTAGAGAAATCTACTATCTTATTGGAGTATGGATACATCTGCTTCTTGCTAGACTCTCATTCAGCCTCGTTTCATCGTAACTCTCACTCTTTTTGCTAAAACTTACACACCAACCCTTTACATCTTACTTATCTTATTTCTTGTTCATACGGAAACAACTAGTTATTTCAAACAGTAAATTCTCAGTGCTCGATACTTTGACAGTTCCGCATGACAGGATACTTGGAGTAATGGTCAGATAATACACGTGCGTGATATAAAAGAACGATAGGAATGCGAGAGCCGTCAAGAGTACTGAAAAAAAGTGGTGCACTTCCTAGTTATTTTGAATGCTCTATTTGCTGAGAGCCGCTATAATAATTAACGAGAAGTTATAGATGCACAGAGTAAATTAGAATAGCTTCTAAATCAATTTTATAGCATAAGTCTAACCCTTTCACCTCTCACTGTACCTTTCTACGTCTCTTTCTGCTCACACACACATTTTACCCGAAATTACCAATTCCCTATTAGCTAATGGGTGCTCCACTATTCGCCCCTATTAGTTTCATCATATTTGCTATGGGAACCGATAATTTAAGCGGAATTTGAAAATGGAAGATCGATCGTGGTCTTCACCGATGTCCGAGGAATGTATAGGAAACCCGGGCAAAGCAAATATGTTAACGAATTGTAACTCACATTTTTTATTAGTAGATTTTCATATCGATTTTCCACGAGAGGAAATTCAGGTAAAACGAATATCTTAACTAATTCTATCTGAAATTTTTTATTGTAGATTTTTATATCAATTTTCTATTTTACCCGGACTTCCTTTATGTACATAGACACACACACACACACACACGAGGACGCACGATGTAATGAGAAAAGGTGAAGGAAGGAAGCTGTGGTACAAGGACTGCAACTCGTGTAACGGTACCCGTGAAGTAGAATGTTTCTGCATCATGTGCGGAGAGGAGAGCACGTGAGGCTGAGCCTTGAGTCGCAGTTGCGCTTAACGGTTCGTAAGCCGAATTCAAGTCATGCCGTACTTGAACTCTCGCTCGCCTTTCCCTGACACGACAAGTAACGCAGCGTTCTCTCTCTCTCTCTCTCTCTCTCTCTCTCTCTCTCTCTCTCTCTCTCTCTCTCTCTCCGCCCGTCTACCTTAATGTCCCCTGATAGTAGCAAAAACCAGCTCTGCCAGAGCTACGACGTTGCTGGTGTACGCGACAGGTGAACAGAACACCGGCACTGCTAGATTTCTCTCTAAAGCTAAGAAATTGTTTTTACTTCCCGACGTAGTAGACACCTGACTTAGTTTTATAAGTCGATTCCTAGAATCCAGCGTTATTTCCAGTAGGATGTTAATGCATAGAGGAAAAGGGAGGCGGTTGACGAAATGATGATGATAGTATTAATGAAACTGTAATATGCAAAAATAGCATTTGAAAAGTCTAAGATTTCGTTAGATGTATGATAATCTTATATTACCATGGAAGTATCATGCATTGCAGAAATACGTACTATACTTGCCGGACCAGCAACTGCCGCATATCAGGGCGACTTTTCCACCCATTTTTCCGAGAGCAAGTGCAGCCTTATAACAGAGTACGTGTCTTTAGCGAACACATCATCTCATCATCCGACTTCTTCCTTGTCTGTCCTTCACGAATCGCTCAGAGTCCCCTTTTTGCGAAAGCACATGTCTAACAGGCGGTAAACACTGCCGGAGATAAGTATGGGCCAATCGGGATTTGTCAACGGAAATTAATCACGAGGTCACTCGAAGGAATTCGCCACTATTCTGCGACTGTCGGTAATTGAAGAAATTCAATGAATAGTCGGCAATAGGTGACACAAAACGAACAAAATACGTGTGTGAATGTTGGATTCGTCAATTCCCCAGCTAATGTAAACGTTTCATGAATTCACACCTTCCCCTACCATCAGCCGCTTAATTACCTAATCATTCGCAAAGGCAGTGCTCCTAATTTTTCGTCGCCCCCGAAATTAGATCGTGTTTCCGTCCCAAATTGTATAGCGCGTATCACGCACCGTTGGGAAAACGTGTATCATATTTCGAGCCATCCCACTCATGTATATAGCAAACTGGTACTTATAGTTTGCTTCTCTTAGTATAACAATTTCATGTGTATTACAATACTATAGTTTCAAGGCCTGCGAGTACAGCGGACCTATTGTGAATCGAGAGAATCATATTATCCGACGAGGACATTACAGAGATTTGTCGGCTAGCACGTGGAATGCGTACAAGTTCCAAGAAGCGGAACGGTACATCCGCGATGAGAGAATCCAGTTCCAAAAGTATTTAAGTAATTCTACCGAACGAAAGAATCGTTGGGCTGCTCCAAGAAGCTAAGAAAAATTGAAGAACTCTTTCGATGGAAATAAATTAAACCAACTTCCAACACCCGTTCCGCTTATACGAACGTTAGTTATACTTCTATTGAATTATGACTTCAATTTCGCTCCGATTAGAGCGTACCTTTCAAACTACTCTAATCTCACGGATCGAAATCGATTACTCGGTTAAACAATTACTGGCAATTCTGGCGAACCATTAAATTTTCCATGGAAAAGCCTTCTATAAATACCTGAATGTTTGGTAGAGTAACAATTTCGATGAAATACGATATTTCATACTCGAACAGATCAATGCGTGTGCGTTCTACCAATTGGTCGATCGATCAAATTAGGCAGAAGTTACCTACGCTTACTTAATCGAAACTGGTTAACTCAATATGATAAAAATTCATCCTATCATCGTTTCCTACTAACGAAATTAAATCTGCACTCTATTAATAAATATTTCTCCTATATTGCGCACATCACACACTATTTTTTTCGGTAAGCGGTTATTTTTACACGTTTATTTGTTTACATCCTCCAACATATTTCAATTACACCGACACACTCAGCTATCTAATGCACTGCCTTCTGCCTTTCAGTTTGTCCTTCTCCTCGAGTATTCTACCCGATCAGGGATTGAAAACATTGAGATTGCGTCGGAATGTACTACCAGCAGCGGCGACGAAGACTGGTATATATTATATATTACCCTCTCGAGAGAAGATTCCAGTGGATCTTTTATTTTTCATGGACCACTAATCTATATGTACCACTCCACCACTGATGAGCCAATTGATATTTTCGTCGTTTAAAAGTGAAGAGTGTAGTTACCGCGCGTATTCAATATTTCAAAATGTCATATCACACGAGACGATATCAAACTGAAGCCAGTTGGAGGCAACGAGTATCGAATTTTCCAAAGATTCGATCAAGATTTCAAGAGTTACATTCACTATGAAACTACCATATTGAAAAATATGTGTGAAATCACAGTGTAGGAGTCAGCCAATATCCAAGAACAGACACTTGAGCGTAACACTTCTTTCACATCACCACATACAAGATATCGAAAATGCTTGGCTTGGCACAGAGTGTTGGTGAGATCAATGGTTACAAGGTACGCAAGATCGAATTCTCTGGTTCAAGCGAGCGTTTAACAGCGAGAAATTCAGTGAGACGTAAAGTGAGAGGTGGCTCGACGGGCGAATGAACCAGAGAGGTAGCCGGTGATACTTCGCGGACCGCCACCGGCTGACTGACTAACTCACTGACTGACTAACTCTCTCTCTCTCTCTCTCTCTCTCTCTCCCTGCTATCCACACCAACTTCTCTCTGGGCCCCTGTCTACCATCCACCGTCCGTCGTCTGCTGATTCCGTCCTCCGGGATTCTCGAGCACGATCTTGAACACTAGCTCTCTTCATCTCGAAGGTCTACCACTCAAATTCTCTTTTATTCGATATCGACGAATATATCCTACCAAACTCATTGACACACTCTCCTCTACCAAGTATCGTAAACTATAACAAGTCCAGTGTCAATCAGACCTTGACAATTCGGACAATGAAGGTTATTCGTTTTTCTTTTATCAGTCATGCCAAGTGACGTACCACAGTGAAAATGGTCGGAAAAGTGTCAGACATGTGAGTAGTAATCAGGAATGTCCGAAAGTGCATGAGCAGTCTATTCGGTATACGAGATATAGGATGGAGGACGATAACGAGGACTCGTTTAGACTGGGGCTTGATTTTCATCGGCGATTGCCACGTCCGTCCGTTCTTTTCTCTCGCGTATCATACTGTATAGTTAAGGTTGTGCACTCCGCCTGCCATCGGATGTCCCTTTTGTCCAAGCGTTAACTCTTTAGAATCTTTAGAACGACTTTATATATGCTTCCTTTGTATATTCTAGCATATAAAAAATGGTTGTTCCTTCTGATTAAAAGTATTTCGGAAGTATTCTATGTAATTTTAAAAATCGAGGAAATATCTGATAGAAAAGAACTTGTAAGTAACCTTCGATATGTACCTTGGTGACATAAGTGCCGATGTCGCATGTCACCGTCAAGATTCTCATCCCTTTTGCTAACAGAAAAGGGTGCAATTTTTCGAGGTCGGTTCTCAGCTAGTCGTCTCTCGACGAATGGAATGGTATTATCGCGCTGTCAATCATGGATGCGACGCGACGTACCGACACGGTTACATATGTTGGAGTCGTAGAATTCGCCATAATACATTTCCCGAGCCGTCTGCGCGATGTCCATCACTCGTGGCAGAAAGTCGAGGAAAAAGCGACAATTTTACATTCCTTGCGATTTGCGTCGCTCGCCAACAACGCCAGTAACCCTGACTTGCCATTGCATATTGCTGGCTGAAATAGCTGCTCTTTTTCACTTCGAACTACACCGACGTACACTTGGATTTCATCATTCTTACAGTGCGAGTTAAGCAGGAGTCAAAAATGATCTGACCGAAATCCAGGTCAATTTTAGAAGGCAATAAATCTTTGATTCAAGGCTCGAATTAAAGTCTCTAGTTGATGCGATACGTGTCTAGAATTTAGAGCATAATATCTTCTTAGGGAAAATGTATACTTATAAATGAATGCTTGTGATTTATAATTGCATGGAGATTAATTATTCACTTCCATGACAAAGTGCAGTGGACAACCTAGCGATATGAGATTATGAGATTATATGTTCTCTGAGTTCTGGCAAGCGCGTGTATAACAGTGGGGTGCTTGCGGTCAATGCTACCCCTAAGGAAATGTCAGACGTACTGTAGATCGATATCTCTCTACTTAGAACTTAGAATAGAGTGTTAGAAAGAGCAGCATTCAACCCTATTATCGAGAACTCCATTACTATGAAGTATAATATCACGGAAATTTCATGACGGTCCTTTTCGTTTTGTAAAATGACTTACCATCCCATTTCTCTTCCTTTTCCATTTATTCTCGAGAATCGATGGGAATATCTTAAGGCTATCTTCTTATTTTCTCCATCTAAAGCTCGTTAGTTGCCAGGAAAATAATATACTCAACCGCGATGTTGGCGAATTGCCGAGACTCTTGTTCTAATAATAACCGGCACTACACCTACGTTCGTCTTCCACGAATAAATGCTTCCAAAATTATATATATATATATATATAAGAAAGCACTTTGCTCTATATTTGTGAATCTACACGGTTACGTACGTGCGTTCGCTCTTATTTTCATTTGAACTGGACTGCGGAAAAAAGGTATAAAAGGCATGGCATGGACCTTAACTAAAAATGAAAGAAAAACAGAATTTGTTCAGCCGTTTAACAACGCGACTGCTGTATTTGCCCATAAAAAATATGAGTGAGAAAACGTATACAGAATCTCGTTACACGAATTACGGCGAAGGATACTGGAAGTGGCAGTCTGGTTTCGTAATTCACTGATTTCGACTTCTAACTTAAGTACTATCGTATTGATTAATACGTAAAGACAGTCATTGCTTATCATATCTTGCACCTAATGTTACGCATGTACAAAAGACTACTGACTCGCTTAACATTAGACAAGTACGAAAATGGCATTACAAGCGTGTAAACCCTAACGTATCAATATAGATTTCTGTCTAACTTGCTATGTGCTTCTTTGAAATTAAATCTATTAAACTGTACAGTATGCATTCCCCGCATTTACCGAACATAGAAATGTACAAGAAGGTTCGATGTAATGGACAGGCAGTAACTGTTTCCAGAGTGTTTATAAAAGGCACGATTGTTATGAGTGTAAGATGATCTGATCTGACAGGTACTCATAGCTTATAAACCTTATAACGATCTTTCCCGCAGTTCCAATAACTAATTCTCCAATCTACTTCAAAAGTATCGGCGACACATCACAACGTACAAGAATTCTCAATTGGCAATTGCCCGAAGTAAGAATCGATATGTTAAAGACAGCTCTGGGCCAGCCGATTCTGCCCATTTGGCAACCTCATAAAACTATCCACCCCATACGCAATAGACTCTGGAAAGCCTCACTCATACGCATAATTGCCTCACGAAGCATTCATCTAACCAGCCGTGTTCCAACTCGCACTCCGACGTTAAATCTACTATTCACGATATATTCGGAGTTCCTCGTCATGAAAAAGGTACTCGAAAGGAAACAAAGCGAAGATGTATGACTATACGACCTGCGAGGGAGAAGAAAAAAAAAGGTCGTAGAAAGAATTGCATAGTATGACGCAGTAATGAGCCAATGCAAGTTGGAACGCGGCAATGACAAACTGGCAAACACAGTACAGATGAGAAAAAAATAGATAAGGTAAAAAGTATAAGAGTGGCTCAGTGGGGGAGTCCAGAGCCACTGCGAAGTGCAGGTACATTTGATAGTGAGCGAGCGAGTGAGTCCCTCGACTTTTACAAACTCTGATATCGAAGCTCCATTGTTTAACACAGAGGAAATGGATGAGTCGATCTGGCAGATCGGCGCGGCGCTTTGGAACACGACCAGTACCAGTCACTTCCTGAATAGACCACCAGCACCGGTCCTTAGGAGCCACTCACCTGCAGCAGCCCGTTTACATGCCTCCTGCTCCAGTAGTTCCATTCTTTTCGCACTGTCCTTGGCCGCCGTCTCCCGGAGACCAGTATCGACTACCTTTAACGATACAACCGCCAGATCTGCCTCTACTCTGACCATGCTCGTTGGACTCACAGTCAAAGGATTTGTCTTATTGATGCTGCTGCTGTTGTTGATGTTGTTGTTGTTGTTGTTGTTGCTGCTGCTGTTGTTGTTGTTGTTGTTGTTGTTGTTGGTGGTGGTGGTGGGACTGATACGGCCAGGATAAATGGTGCTGGTTAAGTCCGGTTCTGAAGGTCGATCGGTGGCAGGCAACCCTCGCCCCAGCGAATCCGCCATCGAGCCCCGCTGCTGTTCCTGGAGCAAGCAGGCGCTCGAGAGGAGGTCCCACTGACGCAGCTTCTCGCGGTCCAGCTCGAACGAGGCACTGTCTCGTGCCGAAAGCGAGACCGAGAGCGACAGCGCTAGTGTTGCTTCCGGCTCGACTTGGGCTCGCGGACTCGAGCTCACCGGGGGAAGGTTGCCATCCTCTAAAAAATGTTCTTTCCTCTCCTCTGCCGTTGGTTTTCTATAAGCCTCGTTCCTAGCATCCCAGATATAACCACTAGCGCTGATACGCTCCATTGAGAGACTCTCGTATGTTAGATCGTCGCTTAATTCCTCTCGACTCGAATCTTTATTTGATCTTCGCTGGACCCGTGGAGCTCTCTCCGCACTAGTATCTTCCGATCCTCCGCTCTCTCTTCTTAGAGCAACGCTATCGTTTACATAAGTCGCACCACGAGTTATCTTTCCACGTGATTTGGAATTAGTGGTGGATCGACTCGCTCGCACTGGATTCTCTAGATTCTCCAAGGACCTTGCATTCCGTAAACTCACCCTTCTTAGACTCTCTCGCCATAATGAGTCTTGGTCCCATAAATCTTCGGCATTGAAATTAGCGTTGCTTCTTCTTCGATCGTTACTTGTCTCTGATGTTGTATCTTCCGTGGCAGGTTCCTCTTCTATTTGAGTACTGATTGGTTCGACACTTGCTACTTCATTCGCTCGAGTTCGTTGTTCCACCAAATTCTCAAGTCCAACATCATCCAACAAACCTTCGAGCGATCTTGAACGTCGATGAGTTACCTGGCTATGGCTCGTCACTTGTGCCACGTCGAAGAAACTGACCTCGCGGTTACTGGTTTCACTGCTCGATTTATCTCTCAGTCCATGAGGGTATAAATTTACAGTATTGACGTCAGCTAATGAGATATCAGGTAACGGATCTGTCGATTTTACACGACGAAGAGTGTCGGCTTCATAGAAATTTCTCTTGTCCACTAAATCAGCTTTATTGTCAGCTAGTAATTGACAGGTTGTCTTTCGAAGTTCAGCAGCTATACGCCTTGCTTCATCAATGTCTTCCACTTGAATTTGCCTTGGCATTTGCCTTGCTATAGGATTCACTATTCTGCCAATATCGTTTCTTTTATTCATCGCTGAAGCATCGTCCCTTTGATTATTTAATTGCGGCAATCTTGATGTGTGACCAATCGGTTTTGAGATCTCGATACTTATAGCACCAGCATTAGCTTGAAGATCAGAATAGTAATATGGAGCACCAGGTTGTTCAGACTGAGGTCTCTCTTCATTAAGATTGGGCAAGTACGACTGAGGTGTAGGATTTGCTTTAACTGTCACAGTTGGGGTTGGATAGTGACTGGAATCTTGACTGGAGGAAGATCTATGATTCGAGACCATGGAATAACGAGCCGAATCTTGGCTCGCTGATCTGGAATGGTTTTGATATTGTTGGCTGGAATAAGGACTGCCAGGGTTCTGAGGAAGAGCGGTTATCAAATTATTGCCATGCAGATGTCCTGAAGAGATAGAACCTGCGGGAGAGTGGATTCCTGATTGAGCGCTTGCTGGTCGCTGGCAAGCAATAGATGTGGATATCGAAGCAATGGCTGATGCTAACGAACAACTCGAATCTCTACTGTGAGTTCCGATTGAATAAGGATTTTGTGAATTCCTCGAGGATCTTTGCGCTTTGTTGGCACGTGTTTCTTCCATATCCGATCTAGCAGCAGGTGAACTTCCCAAAGGTGAGAAGTTTGTTACATTTTCGTAATGAGCATCCCCAGTGAAAGATTGCGAGTGTTGATGGGATGGTGGGAGATCGCATACTCTCATGGAAGGAAGACTACTCGCAGATCCCATTTTATTCCCGTAACGATATGGCTCATCTAGATTATTCGATAGCACATTGATCTGCCTGGAGAGATCGCTGCAAGTAGTTTTTTGAAGCTTGTCGACGACCATCATATTCTCATTAAATCCATAAATACTATTATAGCTCAGATCTTTTGTATAAAGGTCGACGTTAAAAGCATCTCGTGCCTGTAATTCTTCTAAATACTGGTCAAGATCAATGCTAGCACCATCGAATCGACTGCCAAGAGACTCCAACTCGTCCAAACTGTCAAGTACTTCGCAAACCTCGTCGCTCACGGGTCTTCTCTTCATTTGTCTATGTCTAGCTTCGTCCTCCGGATTCCTAAGCTCAACTGAATCACTTCCTGATGCGCTCTCTAATGAAATTCTACTGTCTCGGAATGTCGAACTGATTGTACCATCAGAAAACCTAGAAGGAGGCCTGTGACTTTCAACCTGGCCCATTGCCTTCTTCCAAGATCTAGGAGAATCTCCATTGGATGTACAATCTTTTACAGTTGGAACTTGCGGTGAAACCTTCTTTACTTCCAAACTATCTTGCATATCCAGAGAGTCTAAATCCTCCATAGGAGGTGGTGAAGTTGGTATTGGTGGAGGAGAGACAAGTTCACTATCAGAGGAATCATGCAATTCTGCGATCATAGTCCTACTGGCGCCCAAATAGTAAGAGGCAGGTCTGAAAGTATCGGAAAGACTAAATCGGGGATGTCTCGGTGCATCTAGTGAATCTAAATCTTTCGAGGATTCATCATCCGCATCAGAACTATCAGATTTAAGAGCCGCCAAAATATCCGGCAGGTCTCCTCGACAGTGTGAACCTTCCTCGTTCAAAGCACGTTTCGTCAAAGCTACTCTACCTTCTTCTGCCTCGGTTTTTTCCGACAGTTGGCTCACTTCCATATAAACAGGCTCCATTTTGCTGTCCGAAACACAAACGAATTCGTAATGAGCTGTGTCGAGGGTGGAATAATCTCCGGAGTCGTGCTTCATGCCTTCTCCATTTGGTGCCAACAGAGAATGGGCCATTCCATTTTGTGCCATTTCGACGTACGAACTCTCTTCGTGGCCCAAATTGGCGAATAAACTCTCCATCATCTTTGGATTCGGACCATCTTCCGAATTAGGGTCTAAGATTGCTTTCCTTGGCGACATAGGCAGATAATGCTCCTCTGGATTGATGTCTTCGTGTTTCGGTGTTGGGCTACGACTTCCACTCTCGCCGGATAACTCACCGCCGTGTGTTAGCAATGATTCTGTTAAACTTAATCTCGCGTAACTTGGACCCGAATCCATCATCACTGTCAATTCATTATTAGCAATAGATTGTTCGTTTAAACTTTCCGTTGACGCTAATATTTTTCCTCTGTATGGATCCAAGTGACTTTTTACCGTCTCTTCATATTTTCTTGCTTCATCAATATCTTGCGATACTGGTTGACCGACTTGGTCCATATCAGCTCTTCTATTCTCCTTGTCCCTTTTCTGCTCATTTAATCTCTGATCTAAATCGCTTCCGGTATCATAGAGCAAAGTTTCAGTATCGCTAAAAACACCACGATGTTTCACTTCTTCACGCTTTTGTTTCTCTTGTCGTTGCACTTGTTGTGACTTTCGTTCGAAATCAGCCAACAAATCCTTTACTGACTTGTTGCTGTCGGTCGAAGCCTGTTTAGTATGGCCATCCATTTCACGAGATTTACATCTCTCTTGAGTGTTGTTCCGGTCAGTTAAAGGGAAGCTTCGAACAACTAATGATTTCTTTGACGAGTCTAACTTCGAAACGTGTGCTTCTGTTGATTGAAGAGGAGAAACTTTTAAAGGCTCTTGCATGGAGAGCACTTCCTTCACTGGACTAGGAGCATCGATATTCTGCTCGAACGATCTTATTCTACACTGTACCAAATTCATTTCTGGCCTATCGATAAAACATTCTTCATCTCTCATCTCTGTTTCTTCCTCAGGATTGATATACTGATAAGAAAACTCTTTGATTACTTTACTTTCATCGAGATTAGGATCCCAATCGTTGCCTTCCCTAGCACTAGTCCATTGTACACTCTTTTGTGCTTGCCAAGCGTTTCCCATCACATATACGTGAGCTCGTGTTTCATTATTTCCAGCTGGGTAGTCGGAAGTATATGCGCTACTACTTTTTAAAATACCAGAGATTCTTCTCATGCCGCTCTGTGACGTATCCACGCTCGTATTATCCAAGTCCTTGTCGGCTTTCTTGATAGATTTCTTCTCCGTTACTGAGAGATACGAAGCAGGTGAATCCTTCCTTCGAAAAGAAGGAAAACTGACTTCCTCGTATCCGGCATCCGGTGGAATGCCACCCACAAAATCATTTAGAGAAGTATTGGCAGGGCTCGATCTATGCTCGTTGGGGGTACGCAGAGTTTTCTGGATCTGTAAGTTGGAGTTGGAAGTCCTGCCGCTGCTATTTCCAGGAAGTAGACTTTCTTCAAGGTTCTCTTCCACCTGGCGGGGGCTCCTTCCTGCATGCGGGGGTCTGCGCGTACGCTTCCTCCGGACATCTCCCAGCTCTGAGTCGTCCGAGGTACAAAAGAAACACACCGTGACCATTTGTCCGTTACTCTCGAGTCTCAGGTTAGTGGGAAACTCAGCTACCCAGTTACTATTCCTTCTCCCAAATCAACCTGAATCCTATTGATCTTGTATCAAAGACCGACACCACTTATGCAATCCTTGTACACCATTTACATGTCAAATAGTACTATGGCAGGTTTGATTTATAAACAATCGTTACATCAAGAGGGATAAGATTCATTAAAGTGTTTATCGTGCAATGATCTTGACGAGAGATAATATAGCTCCGCTTGCATCGTACGATATATATATATAGTACGGGGAGTTGTAGTACCAGGCAGCTTGAGGATAAGTACATACATACGTGTGTATGTGTAGTGCGCCCTCCAGGTATGTGTGTACTTATGCAATAATGTTAGTCGGATATACACTTTGGCATGCCATGCTGTATGTAGGGCACTGCGGTGCCAGTAGTTATGCCCGAGGGGTGTTAATCATTCCCATTCACCAATCAGCCCAGACCCAACACAGCAGCAAAGAGAAGGAGCCCCGCGAAGAAAAATGTTTGTTCAGCAGCAGTAGCAGCAGTTGCAGCAGTAGCAGCAGTAGTAGTAGTAGCAGCAGCAGGTACAGGAATTTTCGTGATTTGCCACTTGAATCTTCGCAGTTTCTCGGCATCCGAGACCTAACTCTCTTCTGGAGCCCTGGTGCGCAGCGCTTATTGCCGATAGACGGATAGATAGAGAATGAAATGAACGCACGTAGCGGGCAATACAAATGTACAATTGGTTTCGCTCTTCATATCTCTCATCAGTTTTAGTTCTACGCTAAATCTTATCGCTTTACTGGCTTATCTAATGCGTTACACTTGTTAGTCCAGCTCCCATCGGGATGTATTAGTTAAAACAAAGAACCGAGCCTCAAACTTTTGTCGTCCCGTAACGGAAGAACATCTGCGAAAGTTACCGTTTTAAACAGGCGGAACTTTCGACGTGCAACGCCACACTCTTTGAAAAACGATCCGCACGCAGGCAGGAACGCCCCTTACACGCGCATCCATTTTAAGATCAATTTATCTTTCGTGACAGAGTATACACATACACCGACATTTCTAGCCTAAAGAAAACCGTCAACTCGTACTAGCATTATCATTGTGAATGCATTCAGGAAGGATTCACACTTGCAACAGCACTGTCCCTTCCCTTTGAAAGTGTCTTCGCGAGATCCAGTGTTAATATTTTCGATGTTTTGGGAATATGCATGTGTACTATTAGAATAGGGTGTCCTTTTACTCCAGTGCCTTGTTGCACTTCTGTGCAGATATATACAAAGCTTGACAGTCTAATAATACGTATATGAGATGATAGTTTTACAGGGGGGGAGATGAAAGGACACAAGTGAAAAAGCACTATCACCCTGTTCTAGGACGACATGAATCGAGAGGAAGATCCATTGACGAGAGATCGATACGGAGGATGATATAAGGGATGGTAAGTTTTGGATACTAAATAATAAGTTCAGGGGAAGTGTCCCTACCTTCGTCGTCGCTGGAATAGCTGTTGTAGCGCGACACGTTGGCGACTGTGCGCCTGCCATCGGAACTCTTGCTACGCGCGTGAGGCCGATGACCGTCTTCTCGTCTCCGTGAATGTCTGCTTTCTGTTATCGAGCCGACCGAGCCGACCGAGCCGACCGAGCCCATTGAACCCACAGAAGCGAGGGAGGCTTCATGCGCAGCTAGGTCCAGCAAAGCTTGCTGTTTGTAGTAACTTGAAAGCTCGTTTTGGACTCTGCCACGATTCCCCGAACTTGACGGCTTCCTCGTCAGTGGCGACTGCAGCATCCGCTGCTTCCACTCCAACAACCGTTTCATCGACTCCTCCCGCTGAAATCAATCACAAACGATTCGCGCATTTCTTACTGCGACCCTTAAACTCTTTCCTCACTCAGCATTCTTACCGCCTCAAACTATTGAGAATTGGGAGCGCCTAACACTTCTTTACTTTTCTACACCTATTTCTACCTTCTGACCGACTTTTAAGTTCAATAGTAGCAATTCTAACGCCTTTACTAAACAGGTCGATTGGTCAAATCGAACACTCTCCAAGAGGTTACTCGTGGAAATACTTGATGAGACTAGCAGAGCGTGCACTGCACTGAAATGAAATCGGAGAAATGCTTTAGCCGTGACGCGATTTATACGTCAACGACTTGCTACAATTCCTGGTGAATCATGCGTGAACGCGTGGTACTTCTATTGAATGCTTAAGGTAGTTGTATCAGTACTGTACCATCCAAAAGTCAACCGTTGGCCGAAGAAACTGTTAACTTCTACATTTTTGTCAGTGCTGTTTCCTTTAGAAATTTGCGAAAAAATGAATTTTGAGTTACGGCTCTGGAATTTATTTCACTTCTTCCTTGATGCAAGAAAACAATCTCCACCAAATTACAGTCCCAGAAATAGTCGGGAAGACAAGAAAACATGGAAGAAACCGTCGGAATTAGATGAGATCAATTATTCAGGAGGTCCTTTCCGCCAGTTTTCGGTACAATTCCGGCATTTCTGCCACTGGTTTCATGTTTTCTATCCGTTTTGATACTCAAACAATCGATTCATGAAGTTTCGTCAAAATCCGAGAACCTTCGAAAAATCGAAAATTTGTGAAGGGGTACATATGCAAAAATTTGCGAAAAAATGAATTTTGAGCTAGGGCTCTGGAATTTATATCACTTTTTTCTTGATGCAAGAAAACATTCCCCACCAAATTTCAGCCCCGGAAAATGTCAGGAAGTTTAGAAAACATGGCAAGAACCACGGAAACCAATTATTCAGGATCGGTTTTCCATATGTTTTAGGTACAATTCCGGCATTTCTGCCACTGATTTCATGTTTTCTATCCGTTTTGATATTCAAACAATCGATTCACGAAGTTTCGTCAAAATCCGAGAACCTTCGAAAAATCGAAAATTTCTGAAGGGGTACATATGCAAAAATTTGCGAAAAAATGAATTTTGAGCTGCGGCTCTGGAATTTATATCGCTTTTTTCTTGATGCAAGAAAACATTCCCCACCAAATTTCAGCCCCGGAAAATGTCAGGAAGTTTAGAAAACATGGCAAGAACCACGGAAACCAATTATTCAGGATCGGTTTTCCATATGTTTTAGGTACAATTCCGGCATTTCTGCCACTGATTTCATGTTTTCTATCCGTTTTGATACTCAAACAATCGATTCACGAAGTTTAGTCAAAATCCGAGAACCTTCGAAAAATCGAAAATTTCTGAAGGGGTACATATGCAAAAATTTGCGAAAAAATGAATTTTGAGCTGCGGCTCTGGAATTTATATCACTTCTTCCTTGATGCAAGAAAACATTCCCCACCAAATTTCAGCCCTTGAAAAGATCGGGAAGATTGAGAAACATGGAAAATCCCGTCTAAATTAAGACAACTCGATTATTCAGGAGGCTGTTTCCAAGTGTTTTTGGTACAATTCCAACATTTCTATTACTGGTTTCATGTTTTCTATCCGTTTTAATACTTAAACAATGGATTTCTTTTTATTCATAAAACTGCAAGTTAAATTTAAATATCACTGAATAAAATCTTGGCTTTGTACGCATTCATAGAATATCGATGTAACATGGGGTTTTGGCTATGTCACATGTTAAAAGTGTCAACATCGATAGATTAATCTCACCTGCTGAATTTTACGTTCTCCATCCCTCGAGTCCTGCTCGGAGGACCGTTCGCCGTAATCGTCGTCGTCGTCGTCGTCGTCAGGATCTAAAGCGGGATGCCTCGTTCTTGGCAAACGGGCGGAAGCTGATCTGCAGAATTGTTGCTGTTGCGGATGCCGAGACTGCTCGTTCCATCGTCTGACCGGTGGATGAGCAACCGTGTGACAGTTTTGTGGCAGACGAAGCCCGTGACTCGCGTGGCTGGAAGGCCTACTCTGTCCGCTCAGTCCGCTCGGCCCCCACCCTGCCAATGAGCCTTCGTACTCCCGTGGAATTCTTTCTGACAAACTTCCATCTTCCACGTGCCTTGTCACAACCTCGCGTTCTTTTCCTTCGTAACTCTTTTCTCTCAGTGACCGTCGCACTTTCGCCTCGACTGAATTTATCCTATCGTCAGACAGCAATCACCCATCATACATTTATTACCATTCTACATATACCAAACTTTGATATTCAAAAAGATAGAAAGGAAAAAAACATAGAGGGATTTTTAGTTTGGACGAGGCCAACCTGGACAGTTGCTTGTAACGTGAATGCGGCTTTACTCAATTAAAGATTCAAGTCGCTCGAAAGGTTTGCGGCCTATGGATTACATATACCAGGTCCCGACTGCGGTGTGGAGAATGGTTCCGAACATTTCACGGTTATTTCTCGTATATAGTGGTGTATAGATGTGTACAGGTGCGGTGGAGAGGAGAGGAGAGGAGAGCACTGTGCCGCACAGGTATGGCGAAGATTAAAAAGAGAGAGGGAGAGAGAGAGTGAGAGAGAGTGGACAGAGAAGGAGGGGCATTCACGGACGATGACTCACTCGGTATGTCGTTGAAGGGATTGAAGAGGCATCAGGTGCTGCTGATGAAGGTGCTCGCGGTGCGAACGGCGCAATGCAGTTGAGGAAGCCGGAGACGAAGAAGGAGCCTCCGGTAGCGTTGATGCTATTCTACTTTCCTCGCCCCTATCGCGAATTCCCGTTATTTTCGACGGCATTGTCGCCCGTGAGAGAGATTGGTTCCTTTGTTGCTGGTGGTGCTGCGGAGTCTGGTGAAGATATACCGCCGACTGACGCATTTGTGCCGCGTATCTACCCACAAAACATAATACGCTATTATCCCAATTTCCTCTTTCTCTTTTAGTTACATCATAATTGCATAACTGTTCATATTCCCTTTCTAATATTAGATTCTTTACAAATAATCCCTATACAAATATTAATATACATATAAAATTATATGTACATTAGTAGAAATTAACTATTCTAGAATCGATGACTCTAGTAAAACAGTTTAACAAAATTCGACAATGATATTACAACAAGCTGTCGATTTTTAAATAAAATCAGTGTTTACGTACACACAAAATCCTACTTGAGCGAAGCCCAGTAGGAGAGTTACATACACAATAGATTAACAGGGCTGACCTTTCTTCCGAATAGTAATAACCATCGTTAATAATGTCCGAAGGGGTAACTATATCCAAGCTTGACTTGGGCCTTTGTGGACGCCTTTGTTGATTAAGGGAAGCATCGCAATGAGGTGGAATCTGTTGCTGAGGCCTTCTCGCTGCCTCGTAGTCAAGGAAGTCAGCGCTGTGGGGCCGCGGTGGTGGCTGAGCCCTAGGCTGCCTCATTATCGGCACTGTAGCAAACACACCTAAGTAAGTATCTACCAACCACTGTTTCTACTCTCTACTAGACATCTCACTCCACGCCAACATCTTCTCCTGTAATCGGCAACGCGTGATACAGCCAGGCAATTAATCCCTCAAGCTTGTTCATTTCCTTCAGAAGCAACGTACTACTCTGATCTTGTGCTATTGGCTAACCAAAATTTACACCCACTTCCCCTTAATCCTATCAAAGCGTCATAGATTTATTTGTACATGTTGGCGTGGCAGTGAACGAGCAGGGAATAAATAGATACGAGACAGCCATAGTTGGAAAGTAAAGTTTAACCAGAGAGTACTCACTATTGGGCGTTGCAATCGGAGGATGAACCTGCTGATGCTGCTGAAACTGCTGATGATGCTGGGGAGCGTAGAGAGGGATAGGGATAGGGGCTGGCGAGGCACCTTTCGTATATCCTACTGGACCAGCCGGTCTTTGGTAAAGCTGAGGTGTACCATACACCTCTTCGTAGTCGCCATTGCCTCTATTTGATTTAGGTTTAGCACTACGTCCATAAGTATCAGGAGTACGTCGTTCAGTAGGTTGGACTTGATGATAGCCATAATTTAATCCAGATTTATCAGTTCTCAAACTTTGTTGGGAAGGTTGATTCATTCTCATTGTGCCATAAATCATATTGTTTCGTTCGTAATCGGATATCGGACTCTTGCTAGTAACAGTCACATCAGGAGACACAGGAGATTTTCGATAATCCGGGTCCGGAGATGATGCTGCATACTCGCCGCCACCATCTACCAGTCTTCTTGGCTTTGGTGGTGCATTTGCATAAATTGGCTGGCCAAATTTCCTTGGCATTGGTTGCACTGTTTGTACATTACTCTGCAATAGATGAGACTGTGCTTGCTGCTGTTGTGTTATACGCAGCTGTTGATGCATCTGGTGTCCTGACGAAAGATTCTGATGTGTCAGATGAGAATGCAACAATGACTGTTGCTGATGCGAATGAACGGGTTGCAATTGTTGCGAAGAATTCACTATTTGACCGTACTGAGATTGTTGTTGCGGTTGTTGCTGCTGTTGCTGTTGCGATGTACTTGCTTGCGCGTACTGAGACTGCTGATGAATCCAGCCTATCACCATTGGATGTGCATCGTTCGCGGTAGAATTGCTTCCGGTGGTAGCATTGTTATTCACATTGTTGTTATTCGCAGTATTATGATTGACAGTGTGCCCGTTGCTATTGCTCGCACTTAAATTCGGAAAGGAAGCAGTATTTGCACTATTCGGACTGGAATTATTATTAGAAGCATGGCTGGGCTCATCTCGAGATTGGAAGCCATGGAAACCGGAGTCACTGTCATCCGCGCTTTGATTTAGAATCGATGAGATCGACGAGACACTCGGTCTTGCACTTCGTTCTCCATCCTGTTGACCAGCTATTTCGATCACCACCGATGAATCTCCTCTACCACTGTTATGAATTGAAATCCCAATTAAGAGGAAGTTTTAGTCAGAGGAATTCATGCTATGAAGTAAAGTTAACAAAGGGAAACCACGCTCCACGTTGTTGATGGATTGGCCACTAATTCGGCGGGCACTCTAAGCAAACGAGCTCCTTTAGTTTTCGGCGGAAAAGCAGCTACAGTCGACGCCCGACAAAGCTGGTTGCTGCTTTCCAGAGCTAACTCCGGCGCAACTAACGAGTTGGATAGTTGCGTTCCGATTACGTGCGAAAGCTAGTTGACCCCGCATCGCCGACTAGTACCCGACCCCGACTCAACCGCTCTCCGATAGACTTCTCAACAAATAAACCACTTTCGTTCCAATTATCCCTCATACGAATCAAATTAATTATGCTACTTTCTCTACTAGCGAATTAATCAGTCTCGCTTACGAATCACTTAGTCTTATAAAATAATTCACTAGAATATGTAGGCCAGTCTAAATTCAATTTCCGATCTAGAAACCCTATCTAGTGTGGGGTGAATAGGATTATGCCTGTCTCCCGCCTTCTGCAGCCTCTTTATCGATCGATCGGCGTTGATGAAATTAAATGAAATGGTCGTAAATGTATTTTGAAAGGTGAGCAGCCTAGCGTGAACACAAAGCCAAGATAGAAGTATTTGGAACGATAAAACGAAAGATAGAAAATAAGAGAAGTATTTAAAGGAGTCGTTATTAAAGGGTAACTTACGGGTTGGGGTCCTGAAGAAGAGTCGCGAGGGTTAATACATTCACCCATTGATTCATGCTTTCCCTGTTATCTGCGGCAAAATGGTAGGTCCTCATGTTCGCGTGTTCAGCCTTGAAGGCAAACTTCTTGTTCACCTTATCCTCCGGCTTGCAGACTGTCACCCTGTACGATGGTAGTAGTATCGAGCCCAATAATTTCTCTTCCTCAGGGCCTGGGAACAGATTATGTCACTGAAATTCCTGCCTATTGAATCCTCCAGTGAGCTATGATTCATTCAAGTGCGTAGAACCGTGCAAATACCAAGGCGCGTCTATTGGCACCACTTTCATTTCTCTCGAGTCTGTTTTTTTCTCTTTTTTTTTTATTATTTCTAGTCTGCTACGAAAGGTATGAAAGTCAAGGTAAGAGTCTTCTCCTTCGTTTCTTTAATGAGAAATATTCATCCACCTGACTATGCCGAGTGACGAAGGGGAGACCGGTATTCCCTTCCCGAGTGAGTAGCACATTTCAAAAGCTTCCGTCACGGAAGAAAGCACCCACTCGCTCTACACAAACTCCTCCCCGACAATTTGTAGTCGAGAGGGCTGGACATTCCTCTCTCTTATTTCTTCAATTCTAAACTAAGCACTGAGATTTTTTATCTTACAAACAAGTTTTATATACTCGATTGATCATTTGCAAATCAAAAAGCAACAGACGTTACTGATATTTTACTAGTTGTAAGTAACAAATATGAGGAAGAACTTAATGGCAGTTAAAGAATTATTTCAACTTCAATGAGACAGCAAGATATAATAAAAGGGATTGCTGAGCGTTACGAGCTGGTTTAACTGCTCGGTTCGATTAATTTGACTTCAAACTTCAACTCCTACATAGCTAATAGGTACCCTTTAACGTCGTCGGTATTTAAAGCGATCACCCGGATCCGTTAATTAGCTCCGACATCCATCGAATTTAATTTCTCTAAACTTTCCTAAAGTACCCGTCGAACGGTGAAGGTAATACCCGACTGGAACTAACAAACATTTAAGCCGACAACTCTGTTCCCGTTTCTCTACCGCACGCATAATTTACACCACTAGGTCAAGAGTTTCCCATTTATTACACAATCTGCGTTTCGGCAGAATGACTCTACTACTTCTTCGAGAAAATATATATATTGACAGTAAAGAAACTCGCATCATTTATAATATTACTCGAAACTTTTGACAGGTTTCAAAGCAAGGGAGACCTTTCGGGCTTTCGATTGCCTGCCAAGATCTTTTCGAACTGCCAGACTTCTTCGAAGCTTTAACGATTTACAGGATCTTCCCTGCTAGCTACGATATGGCAATTTGCAATGAACTGTATTACTCTGTGAAATGTAAGCAAGTTCACTGTCGTAATTGCAAATATCCGAAAGCAGAAGAAATATAATTTAACAATAAGAAAAAACTCACCTTTATAATAGAAGAGACAGTACTCGGAGAGGACGAACCAGCGTTTCTTCCAGAGCATGAGGCCTTCCGATCCCTGCTTATGCAACCAACCCTGAAGAGCAACGGGGGCTGAAACAGGCCTCTTAGCTGCTGGCGAGCGTAATCCCTGAGGTCCGCTTCGTCTACGAACCCCCGAAACAGGTGCAACTACTCCCGAACACGAGCCATCACCTTTGCTACGTATTTGCCCTTGCACTTGTCCTTGCCCTTGTCCAGATATCACTCCAGTCATTGCCGACTGGACAATCTGCAAGCAATCGGTACAAACCAAATATTATATTTCTTCGTTAGAAGACAAATTCTTAATAGAATTAGATAAGAGTAAAAAGTGAATAGAAATTCTGATATGATAAGATGAACGAGAATCGTGGGAAGTGAGTGGAGAAAAAGCGCATGAGTGAAAAAGATCAATGCGATGCTATGCGGTTGAGAATCGGTATGTGTACATACTAGGTGAGCTAGTATACCAGATCAATAAATACGGCACATACATACAGAGACAACGAGTTGAAAGAACGTCGGACTAGGTCTATAGAAAAAAAATCAAAGGGGCGCATCAAGGGAAGAGGAAAGAGCAGACACGGCTGAAGCAGACATCAAAGAAACCGGTAGGCCCACTCTTCCCATTCAACCACGCTACTATTAATATTCACAAAATGTATGTCCTTCCACTGATTTTTTCTACTACTCAATTCTCCCTAACCTTTTACGAAACTTTTCTATAGAGTGAGTTTCAAGAAGATGAGTTCGATTACTTCTTATTATATTCATATTCTAGGAATGTCTCTTCATTTTAACGAAGCCAGTAGACTTCTGTTATTTATGTCATGCAGGAAAAGAAAATAAAGGAGTGAAGATCGAAGGCAGCAATTAACAGATATTAGTCGTCACATAAGTGAATTCTTAACGAGAAGAAAAAATGACAAGTATTTTGGGGTTGGGGGTTGTGAAGCATTCCAAGTTCGAAGTGTTTGCCGGAAAGTGCTTGTTTCTCGAGTACCCTATGGTTCTTCTTCCGTCTCGAGTAATTACATAGACATATCTGATTGGAAGAGTGACGGGTTCGAGGGAGAAAAAAAAACGAAGAAGCTCGTTAACGAAACAAAGAGTGCTCACTGTTCACTGCTCACGACCACCTGATTATTCGACAAGTGTACCCACGTGCTGCTCGCCAATTCAATCGCATTGTCATTGGCTAACCCAAGTACAATTCAGCGAAATTAGAGCGTGAAATCTACCCACGGTATCCCATGAAACTACATCATTGAAAGGGACAAGGAAAAGGGACGATATAATAGGACACTTGTAATATTCCTGGCCCTTCAAGTCTCAACGCTTGAGGCACACGCGTACGCTTGTCCCAGAGAACAAACTCTCATATGATAAAGGAATGTGGGTCGGTTAGAGTAGCTTAATTACTTAAATCATTAAAGCACTAAGAAAATTCCTCCACCCCTTCGTTTGGATTTAACACTGCTTACCTAATTCCATTGTATTTTCTACAAAATTGTTATTAAGAGAGACATACCTTTTTGCTGTCCATGCCGGACGTCGAGCTGGTCACCGGCTGTTCGAGCCTGGAACAAAAATACAATAAAAATGTTACATTTTAGTCCATAATAATCACTTGGATTTTTTAATATTCGGAGAGTCTGAGTGAAATATAGTTGATGAATAGTTATGGAATATGAGCAGAACTTGTTAATAGATTGAAGGGTTGAGTCCTTTAATTAAAAGTACGTCTAAATCCTGTGGGAACGATGAGACTAGGGTGCTATATTATCCATAGTATGAAATGTATACCGAGCCCTGTCTTCCCCATGTTCCCCGAGTTTGAAGGGTGCAAGAAGAACCGAAAGGAGTGCAGAACCGTAGAGGTCTTTGAACTCAAGTCTGTTCGGGACTACACTTTGGCACGGCGTTCTCTCGGTCGTCAATTAGATCGGAAAAGGGTGCTGGTTCGTTCGAACGCACTTTCTACTCCGAGAAACTCGAGTCTCCCTCTGCGCCCTCTGCACTCTGTGCACCCCTTCTCCTTTTTACGCTTCCCCTTAACAGGAACCGTGCTTGGAAAATACCGAGAGACCTTTTGCATCCCTTTACCAATTCATATGCAAACGTATACGTGTTACCATATGCAATAATACTGCGCCATTGTTCCAACAAGACTCCGAATAAATATTTTGAACAGTTATATTTTTCCTTCTCTTATTACATACACAAGAATTAATTTTCCTGATTTTTGCTGACATTTTACACGACATTGTTATGTACGTTCTTCAATAATGTCATAGTTATTTTTTTAACAATATGGAGTTCTGGCTAATTGTTATTCCCTGGATTTTCACGTAGCCTTACACGGTGAGAGTGCTGTACATTTTCTCGAAATACGTGCAGAATTAAATGCTTCAATGCGTACTGAAATATTGACGTAATTCATATTTATGTATGTGGGTGTGATTCGATCAGTATGCATTTGATGAATGCCACATAGATTGCTATTGATACTATTCCAATGAATTCTATCGCTGTCGAGTCTGCTCCAATGTCTAAACAAACGAATTTTAATTAACGAATTCCTGCATGTATGCACGAATGTACATTATACTTTTATTATCAGCAATGAAGAATAATCGAGGCTGATTACATTTAGACGGAAATCCCTGATGAGAAAAAGTTAGAGGCAGCAAGTACCCTTTTTTGAGTCAGTGGACGCACAGGCGAGATTTAACACTTATGGAACTATCGCACTTTATTAATGCCACGAGGCTACGTTAAAAGGAAGCAGGAAGATACTCGACGGACTTTGTCGGAAGGTCAGCGAGAGGAAAGAGGAAAGCTGGCTGATCGATGCGCCGCCGCCGCCGCCGCCGTCGCTCGTCGCCGCACCCGCGCGAGCGATTTTCTGCTCCCTGGCCTGACCCGAGTCAAGACGACCCACAACTCGCCATACAGAAAAGCCTGCTCTTCACGTGTTACCACTTTTTTGTACTTGACCCAAACCAAAGTTGCCGGATTTATCCAAGTAATCGATGAGTGAAAGGAAAGATTTTATAATACATGATTTGCAATCGAATGTTATTGTAGTTTTTTTAAATTATGACTTATGCGCTGCGTTTAAAAAAGTTGGATGTTAAAAATTTGAAATGGAATGGGAAGTCTTTTTACTTTTCAAGCACTTAATCATTTTTCAGACTAGGTTGTCACCTGCGATAGGAATAAAATGTTCCCCTAAGTTATGAGAACTTTTAAAGCGATGGCAATTATTATTCCACTATTATTCCGTGAAACAGGTGAGTTAAAATTAATTCCAACGGTTCATTCTAAAGTATATTTTAATTCGAGCAATATATAACTATAAATGTGGTTCGCAGAAAGTTCACAGACTGTACTCTACTAAATCGCAGGCAAAATCAATCGAGGCGAGCCGAGAATTCCAGGATAATTATGCTCAAGAGAATCTACTTAAAGTTTTTGCGAGACAGATATCTCGAGACAGCCGGAAGGCCAAGAATAAGGCTGAAGTCTCTCGGTCGGTCTCCAAAGCTTGAAGATTTTCCTCCTTTTACCTCGATTAATTTCCCCGTCCCATTAGCAATTGTGTAATACAAAAGCATTCTTCCTTCTTAATTAAGATCTTTTTAAGTTCCACCGACAAAAGACTGTCTATACTAACACTAACTACACGTGACCAAATATATCTATAATAACTAATAACTGCCACATAATAATCAATAAGGAATGATTAAATATTAATTTAGTCAGGCAAATTCATATTCAAGGATTCGAGGTCGAGCATGTAGGTCTAATAATTCATCGCTCTGATACGGTTGATACACCAATGGAATAATAGTTCACAATGAGTGAGGTCGTAGCTTCAAGTTCCAACAGACAGGAAGAAGACATTTCAGTATACATGGAACAGTAGTGAAATCCTAGAGTAATCTTGACTAGAAAATAGGTGTGTTTGGACTAGCGAATAGTGTAGCTCGTAAATAAACTGTAGGGCGAACGATAGGCTCTCACTGCAGGTGCAATATATACAAGTTGCAGAGTGCGCGCGTGTATGTTAAAGAGAGAGATTAGCTTCCTTCAGCGATCTCTCTTCTACTTTTCCATTCATAAAAGGAAAACATGAAATTGGAGCTATAAGAGCATCTCTGCATTATAGTGCAATGTGGTCTACATCCTGCATATTTGTACTGGGTCAGGATAGGTTAGTGGAGCATGGCCGAGGACTTGGCACTCTTCGCAAACTCGTATAACTTCCCCAATACTGCAAATCCGTGCTAATTCTAAGTTACTGTTACGAAAGATTTAATAATACTTATTAGTAGTAATTATGTAGGTTTTTAAATATTATGAGGGACGACAAAAGGTATACCTTGTGTTTTTAAACGTGGTATGTATTCAATTGTCATGGAAAGAAGATATTTGCTTGCTGATGTTTCTTTTCGACGGTTTCGCATCGTCGGAAATTGGGTCGTTGCGATGTGACGATGCGTCACGATGCGCCACGATTTAACTTTACATTCGCTTTCATGAATGTGGTCATTTAAACCTGTATGTTCAATCAAATTAATAATAATCAATCACTAATACTGTTACAGGGAAGATAATCAGTTATCATCCATTGTTTCCTTTCTGTGGTAACCCTTCTACCCTTTATTGTTTCAAGCTGAAGCCTCATTGAAAGGACAAGTTTACCCTCTTGTTTGCTTAGTTAGTTATCCTATTAATATACAGGAGACAAGGCTAATTTTAGCAGACTGATATTTTCCATATCACGACTGACTCTTGACTTAATTGATCTGTCTGAGAAGTCTAACGAGTCAGTGTCAACGTTTATTTATATTCTGGTATTCTGAAGCGTACCTTTTAAAGTCAATAGAATTGATAACAATAGAAGTGCAGATTAGTTTCGTGGAGAAACGATAATATTTTGAGGTACAGCTTCACTATCAGCTTCAATAATAATTTGTAAAAAGGGAGTTAAAGGCTTCCGTAATATTTATATGGTTCGAATTAGACAAACTTTAGCTCTATACTTAGCTTCTATTGAAAGCATTTTAGATAAACCTACCGGAAAAAAATAATTCTTCTATCATAAAAAGCCGCGGTATCGATGAAAGTCTTTAGCGACTCATTGACTTCCTGATACCGATAAACTCCTTCATTCACACACACATCTTACTACGTCGACACTGCTTTTCGTAGAAAACACGAAATTGCAATTCTACTTTGAGAAGCCATGGGAATCCTTGTAGAAGTAAAGGAAAATGAGCTTCGTTCGCAGAAGTCACGATATAGCAAGCTCGGAAAGGTTGCAATATGTACATATGGAGAAGATACTTCCTTCAACTTCAAAGTCGAGTAGGTAGAACGCGCATATAACTCAATCGGCTTTCGACTCACCCGAATTGCTCTGGAAACGATGCCTGACAAAATACATAGAAGTAATGATATTGAAATTTCAATACCGAATACTCTTCAATTTATTGAGTTACTGTCAGGTTTTGGTAAATGATTTTGGAGAACAACGATGATGAGTCGATCGACATCGACATCAGTGGTCGCATAAACAAGAAAAAGAGAGACATAGGCGACCGGCAACCGGGTGTGGTCGGGTTCCGCTTGCAAGTTCCAATATGCCTGCCCTGACTTTAGTCGATAAAGCTCTCACCCTTCTTCCTCTACTTTCGGCGTCGCTTTCTCTTCCGGTTTTAACCCTTCAGCCAAACTCTTCCCCTTCCTTATTTTTCTCTAACATTCTACTTCTCAGTTACCTTTGCACCTATTAGCCTGACAGTCTGATAACCGCTTTTATAAGAAAAAAGTAATTCAAAGTAGAACGCTTAAGGTAATAGTAATTGAGAAAACGAAAACAAAATACGGTAAAATGGAACAAAAAACGTGTATTACAAGAGTAAAGCCTTTGTTGATAGTCAAGTGGCCTTTTTTGCTTTTCGATTTCTCTTTAAGCCTCTCTTGCAACTTTTCTGCTAACACTACCTTGTAAAGACATATATGCTATTGCACTGAAAGACTTGTGTATAGAAAAATTCAACAAGAAAATAATAGATGTGGTGCAATAAAGCCAAGTGTGTACTCGTGGAGGAGAAGTAGGAGGAGAGTGAGCATTGCAGAGTGAATACGACCATTGAACCATCGGTTTCTCGATAAAGCCCATTTGCACGACTAACTCGGAACCAACTATGGGAATTAGATCGCCCTAAATTGGCCTGCTCACTATTCTGCACGCACCTGCGTATAATTCTGCGGTCCTCACTCGTTTTATTCATCGCTATATTCCTAAAAGTACATTCTACAGGAATCTACCGATTCCCAAGTATCAACGTATTATGTAACTAATGGCTGTTCCCACTTCTTATCGGAGTTTCATACACTACATCTTTTTGCATCATTTCTTAACCGACAAATCGACAACCACTTTACGAATGGGCACAATTTCTGTGTTTGTCGATTCTCCTACAATTGGTCGAGCTAGCGATTTATGGTGGTTAGAATATTGGTAAACGCTTTTACCAGATTGCCTGACACGTATCCATCACTAAAAAAATATATAATACTATAGAAAAGCTTTTCTGTTCGCTTGATATTTTATTTGCAAACCCATTTAATTGGAATGAAATTTTATCATATATATAATATGCAGGAAGAGAAATATATATTAATAAACAATGGACAGATTGCGCAAGTGATTAACTATAATATATATATATATTATAATTTTCGACAAGTGAACTCAAATATCAGACATTTGGTCAGAAAAATAGCATAACGGATGGTACACGTTTAGTAGAAGAACTCAAAGAGAAGTCTGTTCTATGTTCTTATGTACCTGGGCAATATTCCAGCAAGAACTAGCGGCGACGCATACGATGATTTAGCCTATTGGCTCTCAGTCAAATACTCGAATAACTCAATCGGCCCGAAAGAGCGCGCGCCACGTGAATCCTATATTTTTCCAGTAGTCAACTATGACCTTTCTATACATTTCGTTTGTAAATGATAACTAGAGGAAGTCAATTTCATAGAGAGTAAATATATTCGAAAAAAGAAAAATTAAATTTTCACAAGCAAAAAGATGGTGCACGCTGAGTAAATCCTCTTCCGCTCTTTCGTTAGAATCTTTACAATTCACTTCATCATTTTAAGCTAGTCTTTGACTGAATTGTTCATAATTCAGAGAATTCATAGGATGAAAGGGATACATGAGATGTTCCTTACCAGTCGAACAGATTCCAGAGACAGGTGAACATGTTGATATTGTTGACACATCAGCCCAGAAAAAGACGAATTCGTAAGAACTAGCGAATTACACTCCACTCCCGGATGCAACCCTTCAATCGAAAGGGTTACATTTTTTCTTGGTGCAGACGTGATTAATTAAAAGTCATCTTTCACGATTCGATGAAATTATGAAAATCCCTCTTTACGGTGTAATATCTCGCGATCGGCATTTCGTTCTGCTATCGATTGAACACTTCAAACAAACAGCTGGACGTCTCTGCGATCCGCTCTACATGATTAAAGAGGCCAATTTGCAATTGCAATAAATTCTCTTTAATACGACGGATATATTGGGACCTAATACAATTCGGGTTATTTCCAGGAAATAAACTTTTCCACGGACTGGAAAAGGCGAGGTAGAGATAAAGATAAAAGGAGAGTGAGAGAAAGAGAGGAGGGTACTACGTTTCGCTTGGTAGTTTTAATTTTAAACCGCGAGAACGGAGGCTAAGCTTCTTTTGACTACACCACTTTCAGCTGAAAAACCTAACAACTTGTCGGCTAATTCGAAAATGCAATTGGAATTTACGACTCTGTTCCAAGGTATTTCACCGATTCCACGAGTAATTAGTAATTCCATTCAATTAAATGAAGTGAAAATCGTCCGTAATCTATTCCCTTTCAACTCTACTCAAAAACTACATCCGCACACAGTTCAGTCGTAAAACACACCATCTGCTAAAGTATAATATAATTTCATTCATTAATGTAACTGTCAACAACACTTGATGCAATTGGAGTGTGCTTGAAAAAGTTCGAAAATGCGAAAAGCGTGGATAAAAAATCTCGGGAGCACCACATTCGATGGCATCAAAAGCACTAGAGAGCAGCGCACAAAAGGATCGAAGCTATATACATAACATATTGACGCGCGGCAAACGAAGTTCGGCTATGAAAGTGGGATGGCTGGCTGTTCATCCGGCTATCCACAGAATGCAACGGAACCGACTATCAGAAGAAGAGAAAAGGGAAAAATGAAAACAATGAGCGTCGAATTAAAGACAGTTGTGACAGGAGCTTTTTTTTTTCCAAGAGTGATTTGAAAATCATACAAGCATTTAAGACTGTTCCGTATTCGATGTTCCGCAATCCGCATGGGAGGTAACCAGAATCGGGATGTGTAGGGTGGAGCTGTTCGTTGGGGTAGCTGATAGGTCGCCGGACGTGGGAGCAGACACGCGAACAGACGGTAAACGGCCGATAAAACAATGGGGAAACAATAGCGCCGCAGCACGACAATCGACAAGGTCAACCACGTAACACGAGAATAGGGAGAGAGTACCTCATATTCCACCTTTCTCTTTCTCTCCCTGTCACTCTTTCCCAAACACTTTCGAGCTTTCGAACCAGCCTTTCATTCCACAACCCTCGAAAATCGCATGCAACCTTCCCATTCTCATTCATCCCCTTTCATCCTCCCCCACTCTAACACCCCTGTCCGATTAGCCTTTATCTCTCATTGTCAGGCATTGCGGCAACCAAGACCTCTGCACTAACACTCTCTCGAGTACCAAGCGAAAAGGAATGCGCCGAGGTGATGCGAGGAATGCTCCTGTTCGCCGCCTCATGGAAACTCAGCAGAGATGATACGGTTCCGCGTGGAACTAGATATTCAATATTTGCTGTACTCGTGTATCGGAAATTTATCAAATCTAGTATCGTTCATTCTCGCTTTAACCCATTTGCGCACATCATACTCGCCTTTTCGTAATACACCCTTTGGACTTCGTAAATATCTGTTGAGTGTTTCATTAAGGAATTTATTATGAATAATCTCAGAAGTAACTATGAGTAATAGAAATTCTTGAAAATTCATTAATACCTTACGTTCGTGCTTAGCAACAAGAGTAGAAATGCATCATAAATAAACACCGGGAATCTTGCCAATTAAAATTGAACAACTCATAAATCCAATAGCACTGACATTTATCAGTGAGCGGCAAAAGCGCATGCCCACCACCCACCGAATTAATTCGTTCCAGAGCAGAGGCATCCCTGAATACTTAAAATCCTCATTTTACCGGCACAGTTGAAGCGCGATTCCTGAGGTCTGGCATCCTCCTACCTGGTATTGCCACCCACCCCTTTCTATATATGTATATTTCACCCTCTTTCTCTCACTCACTCTACTTCCTGGATAACAATAATTGAATAGAAATAAGAGAATTGAATAGAGAATAAGAGAATAATTGTGAATGTAGGAGGATGGAACTTAAAAACAGATGAGTGTCCATTAACTAAAGGCTAGACAAGTAAAATAATATTAATTCTTGAAAATGCTTGGTATAACAGAAAAGGGAAGAGTAGAAACAGCGGTTAAATACGGATTGTTGAAATGTGAGAATCGCGAATTCGGTCGGATAAAAACGCTAAAGTTACACCAGTCTGCCAATGGTAATTGTATTACGTGGAACGGTCTGTTGCTAGGAAACAATGAAACTAAAAGATGGAAAAAAGAATTATCAGATGGATAAATATACTTTTAAAATGTACGCGATGAATTGAAAACCTTCCCGTTTTCCAAGTCTGTTAAAAACTACTGTCTATGTTTGAACTTTATTCTACTAATTATTAGGTTAAGTTAATTATTGCTCTACCATGTTCCCTTTTGCTGTTCCTGAAAGTCGTTTAATAGTGGGCGAAGTAAAACCGCACGCGAGGGAATTAGGTACCAACTTCTCTAACATTAGATGTAATACTCCAATGAACAATACTCCGTTGGAACCAGTAGGAAAATAACAAAAGTCGAAACGTGGGAGAAAAGAGTAAATGCAACCGCGCCCAAGATAAAATCTAAGCATGCTCTAACAATAAGCAACTGAAAGAATAAGCGCAAGAAATAAATCTGCCGGTTCTTAATTAATGAACAAATAAAACAGTGAAAAGATATGGATAAATAGGTCCTAAATAAAACGCCCTTTGGGAACACGAAGACTTCAAGACTCAAATCAAGGAGAGTAATCAGTGGTACGGAAATACACGGCGTAAACGAGGAGAATGAAGTCTGAGAAAAATTATGTCATCTCTTGCTTTGTGAAGGAAGAGCGGTACTCCTCTTACAAGTAATTCATTCCTCGAGGACTACTTCCGAGTACATACTTTAACACTTTACTGAATGCTGCCGCTGGCCTTCACATCTTTTTTTTTGTCAAACACTGTCAAACTAAACGAGTCCGTTTATGAGTTTATAAATGAGGATAAAGTATGTAAGTTCAACAGTTAAAGACAGAATTTAAACATTTTCACTTAAGAACAGCTCCACTATAACATATATATAACATACGAAGAATTCTCCTGAGAAATACTATAAAATAACGATCAATTCAAAGAAAATTCTCTATCGAGCGAGTGTCCTTCCTATCAAGTAAAAAATGTCATTTGATCTCATGCCGGTGGAGGAATGAAATGTAAGAGGTACGATAACTGGAAAGAAGATAAGGCGTAGGGGGTAAGGGGGACCGCTCGAAGACAGTGAAATGCATTGTCCGCTTAAGGTGAAAAATGCGAGCGCGAAAGTCGCTCGATAAGAGTGCCATCCAAGAAAGTGGCTGCACTCTTGTCTTACTATCAACCCATTTTTGACTTTTTAACCAGACTAGAAACTCAACAAGCATTGAAAGCTACTATTATGGAATCTGAAGAAAGTGAATGACATAGAATTAAAGTTATACGCGATAATTTTTTTCAAAGAGAGATATATATGTATATAAAAGAATTGATAGAGAAATAGAAAGAAGCGGAAAGTAGGATGTTATGGCTGATGGAAACAGGAAGCTAGCAGTGACACGGAGTACTTGCTCTTTTCAGAAAGGATCCGTGAATGCATGAGAGGACGCGGAAATTACCCGGCGCGATGCGGCGTGGCGTAGCATGGCGTGGCGTAGTGTGGCGCGTCCCTGCCGTTGCCGCAGCTGTTTTCGGTCGTCGTACTTTTACAGTCGAAACCAACCCGCCGCATCTCCCACTCCCTTGGCAACTTTCTTTATTGCCAACATTCGTTCAAGAGAATTGCCAAGCCTATCATAGAAATAATTAAAAACAAGTAAATCCTGGCCTATGCCAATCTTTCTATTACAACAAGACTCTACCTAATCGAAAGAGCGGAAGTGCCCGGGCTCGGACCTTCCGCTTACCTGAATTACCATGCCTGGAGACACAAAAACCTACACTAACAATGAAATTCAATCTGTCCAGTGATTTCCAAGTATACGAGATTCGCGATTCAGCCGGGAATGCAGAGTGAACGCTCGCGACAAGGACATTGCTACCGGCGAGCACGAAAACCCCATCACCAGCAAATCACACGTTTCCACAAATACGCGAGATTAGGTAAAACCCGTCATTCCACATTCGATCATCACTTGAAGGGAAACACGAGTGAGAAGACAATTGGGGGATGAACACAATATTCGTGTAGAATCACTGAAAGCGCGAGGAGGGAATGAGAGAAAAAGTGCAAGAGAATCGAGAGAGCTAGAGTTACCCGGCACGGAGCACGGCCAGGGCACAACTGGCATGCGCCTTTTCTACCCTCCTTGCACCCCCTTGCCCACACCCCACTCGCCCCCCTTCTGTATCCTGTACTACCCTTCGCTGCCACCCTGCCACCCATTCCAACCCCCTCCAAACGCCAAATCTCTTCTCGCTCCCGCTGTTTACGCTTACCTTACCTTCCACTCTCTCCCCTCTCTCTCTCTCTCTCTCTCTCTCTCTCTCTCTCTCTCTCTCTCTCTCTCTCTCTCTCTCTCTCTCTCTCTCTCTCTTTCTCTCTCACAGTCACCATCATCCCCACCCTTCTGTTTTCTCCCCTTCAACCCCTCGCTGCAACTTAAGCCCCGTGCGTACGTCTACCAGTCCTACTCTACCAGACGCTCGTGCCGTCGCTTCGAGTTTCTAACAATCCTGCACCACCAACCAGAAATACCTATCGATTGGGAACAAAGTATGGGAATTTCATCTGCTCCTCGAAAATCAATTCACTCGTCCTTTCTATGTGTAGACGAGTATGTGTGTCAGAAGTCGTTGTTGAGAAAGAAAGAAAGAATATTTGATAAAGATTGTCGATGATTGATTTACGAGTGAAATTCCATGAAAATTTGTCGAGAACCGAATGCTTTGGCTGATCGAGCCTACTAGGCAAATGGGTTCTCTTACAATACGGTTGGAGCTAGCAGTGAGTCTTGAATGGCTCTGGATTCCGCGTATCCCAGGCTGAGCTCGAAATTCCCGGGGGCGCATTGTCCTTTCCCGTCGAGAGCCGTGTCACGCGTCTATCTTCTATCCTAGATCCCCAACATATCACGACAAGTGACAATGTCCCATACATCCGAGGGCCAGCCCTTCTCAACTCGTCCAAAACCACCATTTCTCCATCTCCCTTATCAGCCATTTCCAGTACCCACACGCTTTGTTGTATATAATAATTGTTTAAAATTCTCGTGTCAAATCAAAAGATAATCAACTGGGAATATTTCATAATGCGAATAAGTTATAATTAATTTGTTGACCCTTGGAATTTGATTCTCTTTTAACTCGACGTTTTAAACCTCGAACTAATTGGAAATCCCTTCCCAGAATCTCTGATACTCGTCTTCTATCCGCCGACTGTTTCAATGAAGTTTTAATAAAAAGATCTGCCAAGAAATTAATTAGGATTTTAACAATGTAAACCAATACTTTTGATGACACTTGGGATTCCTGACTTCGACGAAAAAATGTTTCTTGGTTCTTGAAGATAATTTATTGACATTTAAAAGATACGCAGAGATAGGGGGAAAAATATTATAAATCCATTAGGAATCTGACAGTGATTGGAATATGTGAACTTTCAATTTGTACGTTTGATTAAAACTCTATTACATTTCCAAGTTGCAACGGTTCGAGACACGGACTTTCTTAGTGTGGTCATGGAGAAGAAAGGTTGGAATGGGTCAGGATTACGGAAAGCTCTCTGCAGTGGAGCAGAGGGCTATGCTCCCCACATACGTCGGCGCGTGTGTTCGAAGGCCAAGTAGAGGGCAAGCAACTCCAATTGCAAGCCGCGATGAATGAGAGTCACTGGAGCATCGAGAAATCCATCCCCCCGGTACATTTTCATTAATACCCATTTATTTTAACGTCTAATTAAGGATTTAAATTAACATTTACTTTGGAATTTAATTTGACATTTACTTAGAGATATCATTTAATTCTACCAAACTACAGTTTTAAATACTAAGTTTATTATACTTATATAATGAAATACAAGTCAAACGCGATTGAATAGATTGCTGAGAAAAAGGAATTAAGAGCTTCGTGCGCACAGTCTTAATTAAACCTGGCATCGAAGAAAAATAAATGGCTCAACGCTACTGTTGACGAATTATAATTTGTAATTCTTAGGAATAATCGATAAAGAATAATCAACCATCTACCAGTGGCAACATTTAACTAAAATTCGTTTTAGAAGTGAATCAATGACGTGGATTCCAATTGGTGGGGTATATCGATTTTTATCTCGTTACATTGGGTGAATCAATCTTCCGGATGAACAGTTCTTCGTTACGCTCGCACCTGCGGAACTCGAAGTCAGTGGCAAACTAATTGTATTACTGGCAACTTTTATCGCAGCAATATCACGCGTGAGTGATTGCTTCGTCGAACAAAATGGGAAGTCCGACGACGCGAAAGATCAATTAAATGTCGGCAGGGTGCACGTACCAGCAATGTGGAAACCACCGCAGAGGATATACGAGCAGGCACCTGTTCAATTCAAGTGCTTCCACTCAACTAGGATGTAATCTATCAAAGAAGTTTCGAAATCTATCAAGTTCATGATCACAAGGAAATTTCAAATTAGTCATCGCAATTATACAGCCAAATAGAATATGACATACACGTCGAGCAGACTAGTCATGAGAAAGCTCATTGGCATGAAAGCTGAGAAGCTTTTACATTTGGTCAGCTTCCAAGTACGACAAAGCTCACTGACCGACTATCTCTGGCTCGCTACTATGGCAGCGTAGCGTGGCGTTAACTATTTATTATAGTATAGCCGCAGATACTCTTTCGTAGATTGCCAATGACTCCACTGGAATCTCTCCCTCTCTCTCACACACACACATGCACATCCTTTTTCTTTCTACATTCTGCCATTTTTATTATTCATCTAGTAGATATCCTACACCAATCGCCCAATGACAACAGTAGTTTGCACCATTTTGTTCCTTTAGGAATATTAATTGTTAACATTTAAATTAATAGATTGCTTTCTCGAACTTTTTTGTTTAAGCCTGTTTATAATTTATAAGAGTTTCTTTCTTGAACAGAAAATTTGTAGTAATCACTTATCAATTATATGTAACTGTCATCTTATCTTAGGTGAAAAGTGAAGAATTACAAGTTGGCTTCTGATATCGACTAGTTTCGCTCCGGAAAAATGTCACCGTGTACCCGAAGATTCGATAAGAGACAAGACGCAACGCATATCGTTGGAAAAGCGCACGTACTGAACCTCTCATCGAATTTGACACCGTGTATTTTCTTCCGAGAGTCTACGTGATCCGAAAGTAAACGCGACGTGCTAACTGGAAAATGTAATCAGGATATTTGCACTTTTTATTAGCACCTACTTGTTCGAGAAAGCATTAATTACTAATTTAGATCTGCCGCATATCACACATATTCAGTAAGTGACTTTTTTGTCGATTAAATTGTTTATTATAGATTCTTATTTTTGAACCGATCCGATTTTATAGTTGTCCATTTTTATGCTGTATAAAAATACATAGTGAATATTTCAACCGATAAAATTGACAGCCATTGATAATCTGGCGTGCGCGGTAGTTGTTACAGTGATCGATATCACTCCAATGTTTAATCCGATAGAAAGAGAAGAACAGGTAAAATTTCATTCGTAAATCAATTTTGTATGCATCCAAAACAAGTAAGGTAAAGGTAAAGCTTTCTCATGTTGCACATTATGCTGGAATTGCGTAACGTAAAATGCATTTACGACTACGTAATTAAGATTACTCGCAGCCGAGTAAATTCACTTCGGTGCGCGCCACCCTCGAAACTCACCCTTAACAGTACATATTGAATGGAAATCAATTCTTCAGCTTTCACAATTTCCACTTTCCTGTTAGGAAATACTCTGGAAGTTTTTTTTACAATCTTATTCAACCCGGAAAATTCTTTAAAACTATATGCCTTATGTGTATTCTGTATTATACAGAAATATGTATATGTACAGAAGTATCGAGTGTGTGTTTCTTATTAATTATTAACTTGGATTGGTGCTAATCCCAGTGGAGAATATTTAACAAGAGAACGCGGTCGCTCTCCGAGTTTAACGAAGCTTCTATAAAATGTAGAATTTTTTTTTAAATAATGACGCGCGGTCTGACAGATCCTTGAAAGTTTGTAAATCACTGCATTCGGTCACTACTTTAATTTTCGTCATAACTATTAATAGCAGGCATAAAATTTTGAAAAATATGCAGAGACCGAGAAAGAGAGCTTCACAAATCCATTAGGAATCGCTCGATGACCGGAATTGTATATGATCGGTCAATTGATTTGTTTGATTGACGTTTCACTCGATATCTGCTGGATAATATTTCAAACTTCCAACAAATCAAGCCACTGAAATTTTAAGGGTCATGGAATTTCTCTATCATTTTTGTAATTATTCAATAAATTTCACCAAAATACAAAAAATGTATACTCAGCGATCTCTGATTATTATATCAAGTATAGTCAACCGAAGAAAGGAGAAATACAAGAGTGCAGGAAGTTAAATAGCAGAAGTTTCAGTATCGAATTGAAGTTAGGCATTACTAAAACTATTAATACAACGGTAATAGTTTCCTCTGATAGAAAGAGTACGACCGAGTGGGTGGCAAACGGGTGAAGAGGAGTAAAAGGGAAGGCGAACAAACCCCTAAGCTCAGAACTGATGTATAGGTAGAGTTTAGTTATTTATGGAGGCGAGACAACGGCGACTGTTCACTTCCGCTTACCACTACTCTTCTACCAGCTGGATAACTCTTTATGGAAAATCTTAAATCGATCTTATCACTAAATTCTACCGGTCGGTCATTCACTTCAAGGCTTCGACCAAGAACTTCTTTTCAAAGGTTGTATTATTCCAACATCTTTATTTTAAAAATGACTATCTTTCTCTTCTCTGACATTTGAAATACAACAGATTTATAATTTATCTTCCTTACGTTCACTCTGACATCGAACGGATATGAACGATGCTGTTCTGCCAGAGACACAGCATGGAAAAAAAAAGGAAGGAGAATGTGCTGCTACGAGGAACGTTAGTGGAGTATGACCTATTTTGTAAAAATATACTGTTTCTTCTGTATTGTATAATTAAGCAGTAAATGCATGCACAGGTCTGGCGTATCCGGATTTCTGCTTTTGTATGAATGAAAGAGGGTCTTTGCAAAAACGGAATGCAATAAACAGGGCATGTCGGATCCAACGCTGTCCGAATAAAAGCTCTTCTCGCATCGAACCGCGTGAATCTTGTAAACTTATACGATAGAGAGGCGTTGTACAGCCTGAGATACAAACGCCCTCCCATCTTAACTTGAGAAAGCATGTGAATTTTGTATGTACCCCGTTCGCTATAACAAGATACTGGGTTGTCATTGGTTGCACCGCTCGTTCACAAGAAAAATTCTTTTCCGTGCCTCCCACCGTTCACGCATACCTCTTTCTAACTTTTCCTACGAATCGTTGAAACGTGCCTCTTTCTACTTCCTGCACTATTAACACTCCAGTTAACTCCTTGCCGATCGATTACCCGATACCGAAGCAGAGCAATAAAAGATTCAGAGCAATGAAAGTGGGGGGGGGGGGGGGGGTACTACACACGCACGGTTTTGGAAGTTCGTTGGAATAAATCCATAAAGACACACAAGGGCTGTGTACTGCCACTGTACTCTGTACTATATGCAGTGCGCGTTGGGTTAAATATGCAGTGAGCAAAAAGTGTGTCAGTATATCAAAGTATAGTGTAAAGTACAGCAGTATTTTTTTTGGTATTTTCTAGTTAATATTCCTGACGAAGATAAAGCGTTTCCAATAATTCATGGTTCGACTCATCATGAAAGAATAGTTAAAATACTGCGCAGTCTGTGCTGCCTGATAATTTAAGAGTTTCTTGCGAGGCCGAACGTTATTGCAGTTTCTACCTTTCAATTTGGCCGAAATCGATCGCGGCGAGGTAGAACGGAGCTCGGCTTTCTATCCATGAGCTTCTCCTGCGCTGTCCTGCCCTGCCCTGCCCTGCCCTGGCCTACCCTGTCCCGTCCTACCCTACCTTACCTTACCTTACCTTACCCTACCCTACCCTACTCTGTCCTATCGTATCCTATCCCACCCTTCCCTACCCACGCCCGTAACGTGCAACATACCACCATGAAACCACCCCCTTCCTACCATACATTATATTCACCAGGTCCCCGCACCTTTCATCATCCATTCTAACACTATATCTTACCCCGCCAATCACCTTCCTTTTCTTTTACGTTTTCATTCGATATTACCAATAAGAATAATGAATCCACTTTCTTTTATTACTACCTCATTACGAAGAGTGAAATAAAATGAATCATTAGTACAGGAAATTTGTCAAGAAATTCCTGAAATAAATTCAGAGATAATTTTTCGCACGTGCTAAATTAGTCTTCTCGCTGGTCCGTTTTGATATACCTCAAATTACTTGGTGGAGAGATTCTACTAAATTTCCTCATCTACAATACTCGTACGCAAATCCAAAATCAGTAGACTGTTCAAAGCATCGTCAGCTGTGTTCTAACAGATTTAATAGGATCTAATCTAATATTGCCTCGCAAGCTGCGGCTTAGCGGTCTGTTCTCGGCACTCGCATTCTCAGGATCTACAAGTAGAAACTCTGGGAAACGGTTAACGAACCTACAGGGATTTCACCTTGTCTGTAAATGCCCTTACCCTTTGCTCTTTAACGTTCTATTTCTGTCTCTACTACTATTTCGTGGCCACTGTTATCTCAAATGCAAGACGTTATTCCGGTAATAATAAGGTCTCGATGCAACTTCGTTATGTCCATATTGACTATCTCTCATTGTCTACCGGAATTAAAAAGGAGCGATTCCTATTTCAAACGCACCATCTTATTTTCTGTAAGTAAATTAGGAACAGTAGAATTTCTCACTGAAATAGAATGCAAGAGAGAAAAAGGTCGATGAAAGTTACATTGTGAATAGAATTCCTTCCGCTTGATTATTTAAACTGCATTCGTGTGCAAAGAATTCCTAGCTAGCTAAAGGGTAGGAGGTCATCCCTTCTACGTTTTATTTTTTTACTCGGTTTATGTAGAAGACAAAAACATTGGAAGTGAGATTCTAAAAGAGCTAATAGTTCCGAACGAGATATACATTGGCTGTATTTCTAGTTTTAATTGTACAGGGTGTAACAGATAGAATGGGACCAGCTTTTTACCTTTGATTTATCGGTAATACCGACATTGCTTAATTGTTTTGGCAGTCGTGTAATGTCACTTGTGTCGTGTGTCGCTGAGCACACGACAGAAGTGACAACAAAATTTGCGAAAAAATTAATTTTGAGCTAGGGCTCTGGAATTTATATAACTTCTTCCTTGATGCGACAAAACATTCTCTACCAAAGGTCAGCCCCGGGAAATGTCGAAAAGTATGAAAAACGTGGGAAAAACCTCGAAAATGAATTATTCAAGATCGGTTTTCCATGTGTTTTCGGTACAATTCCGGCATTTCTGCCACTGGTTTCATGTTTTCTATCCGTTTTCATACTCAAACAATTGATTTATAAAGTTTCATAAAAATCCGAGAACCTTCGAAAAATCGAAAATTTGTAAAGGGGTACATATGCAAAAATTTGCGAAAAAATGAATTTTGAGCCAGGGCTCTGGAATTTATATCACTTCTTCCTTGATGCAAGAAAACAGTCCCCACCAAGTTTCAGCCCCGGAAAATATCGGGAAGTATGAAAAAGATGGGAAAAACCTCGAAAATGAATTATTCAAGATCGGTGTTCCATGTGTTTTCGGTACAATTCCGGCATTTCTGCCAGTGGTTTCATGTTTTGTATCCGTTTTGATACTCAAACAATCGATTTACAAAGTTTCATCAAAATCCGAGAACCTTCGAAAAATCGAAAATTTGTGAAGGGGTACATATGGAAAAATTTGCGAAAAAATGAATTTTGAGCTAGGGCTCTGGAATTTATATCACTTCTTCCTTGATGCAAGAAAACATTCTCCACCAAATTACAGCCCCGCAAAATGTCGGGAAGTATGAAAAACATGGGAAAAACCTCAAAACTGAAATTTTCAGGATTGGTTTTCCATATGTTTTGGGTACAATTCCGGCATTTCTCCCACTGGTTTCATGTTTTCTTTTCGTTTTGATATACAAACAATCGAAAAATCAAGCGTTCGTCAAAGTCCGAGAACCTTCGAAAAATCGAAAATTTGTGAAGGGTTTCAGCCCTTGAAAAGATCGGGAAGATTGCAAAACGTGGAAGAAACCGTCAGAATCAGATGAAATGAATTATTCAACCTTTGCGCTGGACATTACAAAGCTACCAAAACAATCAGGCAATGACCGTATTACCGATATTTCGATGGTAAAAAACTGATTCCAAGTTATCTGTTACACCCAGTACTCTCGGAATATCTTTGGAAATCCAAATATATCATGCGATCCATGAATTCATTTTAATATTATTAATGATTGTTTAAACCTATTATGTAATAGGAAAGTGTGAAATAGTGTATTACCTGGGATGCAGAGCACAGCGTGGTTGCAGCGAGTGAAAATCGGCTGGGGGAAGTTCCTTGGGGTGGGAATGGAGATGAGGATGGGGTGGTGTAGTGCGGGTGGAGTATGTGGATGCCGGCGGTGCCGGTTGATCATGTCTGTAGGAATTGTGTGGCCGATGACTCTGGGAATGACCAAGGGATCCTCCTAAGCTGTTTGGTAATTGCCGGGGCGGCGTTGGTTGCTCGCTGAAATCAAAAAAGTCGATAATAATGAGAATAGAAAAATAATGATAGAATAATAAATATTTTTCTAGCATATCGCAATCGATGCCTGCCAAAAAGCCTGCAAAAGCCAAACAACGTTGATAGTTGCTGATGCAGACGATCGCTGCTAGACTACTAGTAAAACTGCTTTTACCTAAAACAGAAAGTGCATTCGCCATTGCATATGCAGGAGTCTGCGCAACAAACGGTCTTACCCTGACGGGGTAAAACAGAGCACTGTATGAAAAAGACGGATTTTCTACAGTTCCGGAAGATAACAACTTTTATCATCGATAAATAATAGTGAGAGTAACACAGAATAATGTCAATTAACTTTCGTTGATTCTTCAATAGGACTTTTATGATTTAATCCATCATGAAATTATCTGTTTTCAGCCTAAGTGGATCGTGTGAAAGGTGGATCTCTTGTCGCATATGTAGATTACTATCTTGAACGCTGATAACGTTATCAAAAGGTAATGGGGGAGTCGGTTTTTAGTTATCAGCTGACTTCACTACGAAGTGTTCACGCGGGAACAGTGCGTATGTCTGAAGCTGTGAAAGATAGACGTCAGATCTAATCATGACTTGATATCATTGATTCGATAACTTTATCTCCCCATTTAAGTGCATCTCTCCTTTCTCGGACACCGAAATATGACGGAAGACCTTTTACTTTGAAGAAGTCTTTCAATTTCAAATACATAATACACCCTAAATATTTGCCTGAGAAAGTTCACATTGCAATATCGATCGATTCATATACTAATTTTGAGTCTGGTGGTTCTATCGAGCTTCACACCTGTCAATAATTACGCAGAAAGGAGCACTGAACACATCCGGTGGGAGCAGCTTCTCGCACCTGGTTACCTGCACGCATGCAGGTGACCAGAAAACACAGCCATTCCCACCATCTTCTATATTTCGATTGTTTATAACTCTATAAATATGTATGAATTCCAACAAGTATCACGTTGTTGTCTTCCTTTTAAACAGTAAACGATGACACGAAAGATTTCTTTGTAAATTCATATGCATATATATTGCTTTTTCGCATTTAATTGTTGCGCTCACTGTCAACGTCTCTCGTCCGTGAATCCTGATTGAACAAGGCATCTATGAATTTCATGAATAAACAACGCAACTATAAGTGTATAATACGAATGAATGTGGGACAAAAGGGAGGTAGAAAAGTTCTTTAGGATGCTCGACCGACTGCATCAGGTGGCAAACATACGGTACGGTTGCATTCCTCAACCGGACGATTTTATCCAAGAGGAATAACGCGGTTGGCCGGCCACAGAGTCGTCCTCATGCACGTAACATGTAGAATGTGTGAGAGCGGAAATGCTGAAAACACTGGCATCGCTACGGAAACACTTCTCCCCCAAACACAACAAACGACTCCCCTCCTTATCAAACGCACCCAGTCACACATGAAAAGGTCAGCTCTTAACTCACACGGGACTCCAGTGCCGCGGTATCTCTCGACGCACTGCGATAAACAGTAAAAAGTGAAGTGTCCCGTTCTCACACTCTGCCCTCAAGATAATTACACTGTCCCACTGCACACCGGCATGCAACCACTCCACTCACTTCAAATCACACAAGAGAATTGCATGCAGAAACTATTCCAGTGATGACTCGACAAACACGAAGCAGGAATTAAGCATCTACAATGTCCTTTAAATTGACAACAAGATCATCCTTGATGAAATATCTGTTAACAATAGAAATAGCTATGTGTATGCTCGCAATGTAACAAAGCAACGATGCATTATTTCTCCTGAAGAATTCAAAGTTGATTAAATAGCTTTAGTTATAATGTTATATACTTTTATACTGACGCATTAGAATTCTCGGTCAAGTAACACACGATGAGGTAAGAAAAAGGTAGGAAAGTAATTGCACGAGTAAAGCAGTGCTTTGAGACTAATACTATAAATAAAGCGTTCCTCTTGGTGCAGCCTTGATGAAAGCCACTAAAAAGCATTAGTTCAATTTTGCGCGCTCCTACATACATGCATCGTCCCCACCTTCGCCTACCGCGTCACAAAAGGAGGAATGAATTGCAAACTACCGTATGCGCTGCTTTCTTCTATAAATTCTATGAATCACTCTCGTTGTAAGCGAAAGCGATTGTACGATTTAACAAATTCTAATTGAATAAAATAAATCCTAAGTACATAAAATGAATCTAGTTTTATTTTCTACATTTAGTTTAGCTTGTGAGGAGGAGGAATATCTGAATGAAAAAACGATTTAACAAATTCTAATTGAATAAAATATATCCTAAGTACATAAAATGAATCTAGTTTTATTTTCTACATTTAGTTTAGCTTGTGAGGGGGAGAAATAACTGAATGACAAAAAATGGAAAAAGTATGCCTTGCGGGTGGCCGCCCTTGGCAATGGAACGAATATGAATGTTTCTAGCCCCTTTCTTGCATCAAACGAGAGAATTCCTCGAAAAGTCTTGCTTCTCTCGTTAGTCCTCGTGACGGAGAAAGAAGGGATAACCAAGCGAAGTTACGGATGTGGTATGGCGGGACGGCCAACTTTAGATTTAGACAAGGCACCTTCTATACTTGACCTTAATGGCGCTAGCCTGATCCTCCAAACGGACTTTGCGTTGGTCCCCAGACATACTCCAGGCGTTATTCCTATTCCTGATTTTAGCCAGCAAGTTCAAAGTATCTCTCCCACTCCTTCGACACTGCCAACAATTCCTAGTATTTACTGACCATGCCTCTCCGATTCATACTGCATGGTAGTATTGTCGCCAGACAGTCTACACATGTATTCACATTTATCTGAATAAAAATAAATGTCCACAGATCGAGATTTTTTGAAGGAAATTTTCTTAACGTAGAAAATATTTATTTTCTATTAAAAGGGAAACTTTCTTCTGTATAAAAATTCACTTAAACAGGTGTCTCCGACGCTTGCGAGAGAAGCATGAAAATGTTAGTGTAATGAAGCAACAAAGTACTAAGATTGAAACTGTCTTCTGGTAAGTATCTTAAAAGCTTTGTACTCTAAAGAATATTTAACCGTAAGTTCTTAAGTCCTTAAAATAATGAATCCTTCATTTAGAAACAGGAGCACTGTTAAAGTAAGTTAATATCCGTAATATAAATCAATCATAGTCTCAAATAAATTCGTGGATAATCGTGAAGCCGAAGATGAAACTAGCGAGGCCTAACATTGCACTCTTCATTTCGCATATTCTAGTTGTGTAATTTTGTGCAACGAGGCTTCGCTTTCGATTCGAGCACCATTCCATTCAGGAAAGCGAGGCACAATTGCGAACACGTAAGTAGAACTCTTGCAAAATCATCGAACTTTTCACTACCATTTGATTTTATTCAACGCTTTATAGTTATGTATACGTATAAGTGTAAGCTTTGGAATCGTTTACATTTACAGATCGTATTGCAAGTACAGAACCGTGAATATCACGTCCTTCGAAACTGCAATTCGATTGAGAAAGGGAGAAGATAGGAGTTAACAACTGGCTAGTCCTTACGGCTTAGATGGAATTAGATCTGGCTAACAGGCTTACTTGCTAACAGTATCCGCGCGTAAGCAAATCAACTCAGTGTCTGCTTCGAAGAGTCGGAGTTGAGAGGATTGACGAAAATGATTCTTCTTTTTGGTTATGACATAATAATATCCTGCCTGTCGAGTCTATCAAAGCCAGATTAACTTAGCAATGGAATGATCCATTCATCTGTCAACGATAGATATTCTATCGAGCAATCACCATGGACAGCCACGAATATAATCCTGCCGATCTAATCGAACTAGATTGAACCGCCAATGAAATCACTTCTAGTGCACCGGAAACGCCAATGGACAATCTCGACGAAATTGATATCAGCTTTTACCGTGTCAATTCCGACGGTCACTCTTTTCTACCTTTCAGTTAGAAAAGAATTATTCTCAAGAAAAATATCTAATTAACTCGGACAAGAGAGAGAAAAACCTGTGATAAACATCCGGCTCTCCTCGCTTATTATGCTTCTCGTCTTCTCTGTTGAACTTAAAGGTCACCACCACCTATTCAATGTCAGGATTTTAGTTACAACTATGTCTACGATACTAGAATAACTAGAATTGTACACATACACACGCTTCATATAACATATCAAAGTACTACTTTTAAACAAATTAATTGTACTACTCCGAAAAGCTATACTCCAGTATATAGTATATTAATCTCTTCAAATCCAATTCCATTATCGTCAGGAATTTCTCCATATACGCTTGAAGGAATTTAAATTAGATCGCGAATGCGACAGTTTAAAGGATTTTCAATATCGACGCTAACATTTTCTTCGGTATCGAGCTACATATAGGGATTCTCTCAAGCAGCAAGTATTGCTGGGTGATTCCAAGAAATAGTGCTTGAGCGCGTTTTTTCTGGTCGTAAGCCGGCTTCGAAGTTGGAAGCAGTTGGAAGTAGTTGGAAGTGGAAATGCAGGGGGACAGGCAACAGCAGCAACAACTACACACTGAAGCCGTAGGCGTGCGAGTATAGCTGAGGGGGCTTGGTGTGCCATACCTGGAGAGGTTGTTCTTCTTAAAGCTGACCATTCTGACTGGTAAGACTCAAAAGTAGTAGAAGCAACAGTAGCCCGTCGGAAAACGGCGGCCACTGACTAAAAAGCCACTCGTTTTAAACGCGTTACACATATTTACCACGATGGTAAGCAGCGAACTGACACGTACGAGGAGCAAGGCTCGCACCAGTAGACAAACATTGCCGCCACGTGTACACACACAGGTATAACACTCACTGAACCACGTCCTCCCCGACCCACGTTTCCGGGCCGACTGAGAGCCGAGACTCGGTGGACTCGACGCCGCTCGAATCGTGTCGAGTCGAGTCGAGTCGAGTCGATCTCGCCCATCTCGAACTCATGCTCGGCGGCTCGGCATCGGGCATCGGCTCGGCCCCAACCTCTCCCACCACTAGATTTCCTCTTGCCATTTCTTAGACATTCTTTCTCTTTCCTTCTATTTAATTTACAGTACTGTTAACCCTCTCTTTTACCTTGATTCTAATATTAAATAAAATTAATTTTACCAAAAAAAAACCTACTCGAATGTATGTAATATGTTAAATTTATCTGCATTCAGTTTGCAGGTGAGAATCTGAATTATCGATGAGAAGTGGGAATTAGTGAGTAAAAACTCTTGACCTGGTTTCAACGTCGATTAGCTCAGCAATCGGTACCAATTGCCATTGCAACTTCCCTATTCAAGGACTTTGATTAATGATCGTTTTTATGTGTATGATTATTGATACCTTCTTAGTTAATTACATGACAGATATATTGTGGATTAACTGACTGAAGTAGATATCGGAGGCCGACTCGGACCCTACTGGAAATTGGTTGGTGCTAATATACATAGTACATATGACATGGATGCATATGTATGCAAATTACGTGTAGATTCACAGTGGTGGCGGAGTAAAGCGGATACGGTGTTACGAATCTGCAACACAAATCAGGATAGTATTCAAAAATTCGAGACTAACGAGATGTTTTTAAATTTGATTTCACCCGTCGAAGCACCGTGCAAGCTATACCATTCCCACGGTGGATTCATCGCATGGTTTGCTAAACTTTTCATGCGTACTTCTACTGTCCTTGATCGTATTCGATTCTTCATACATATACATACATATGCATGTCTCGGCTTGCTTGTGTAATATTATTACAAAAATTTATTCAATCGTTCACAGATTCTTCGTTGTTCCACTGTAAGAACAAAGGTTCCTTTCTAATTTTCTCTCCTTTCTGGTACTGACAGCTATCATATTTGCAAGATATCGTTTATATAAGATAAACTATACTGCGTATTACAAACAATGCGATAGGGTCGTATTTTTCTTTAATTCTCATATTTCAATTAATATGCTTTCCTAGAATCTGACGATTTTTTTGTAATTTACCTTCTCTAACAACCTGTAAGACTTCAGACATTCTGCTGCTTCTCATTTTAATTATGCCAGCAGAAGAACTTCCGTTCTCCGGAAACTTCAAGGAAAGCAAGCACGATCTCCCGTTATTGCAGTGTCGCTCACTTTGCTTCTTCGCAAAAAGTTAGAGGATCCACGTAAATAAGGATTCTAGGCAACCAATTTAGAAAATCAAGCTTTCTCAAATTATAAACGATATGCAAGGAAATGAATATACACCTATATTTGAAGGAATAAAGTGTTCTGGTATCGAAGGACAGGAAATGTCTGTTTACTGTTGACGCCAATAGTCTACAATTTATCTGGCCGAGAACGGAGTAATTTTAAGTATACGAAGAAATTAGTTAAGACGAAAAAGTGTTGTCCAAGCCAACAGAAACCTGGCATAAAGCGATTGAGCTTTCCCGTCACGTTTAAGGTAACTAATAAAATATTCCAGTTCCTTTAAGAAATTCGAATCTCAAATTTCTTTACTGGCTTCCTAAAAAATCCAACCATTTAAAATCTCCCTAAAAATCTTCCGATAATTGATATCTTACTGCACCCAATCTTATTGAATTGCAATGTTATTTTATTGCATGATAGTTTTATATTGTATATAACATCTTTTATTCTACCAACTTCCTTCCTTTACCTTCCCTTTTCCTCGTGAAAGAAGCCCACTTAACCAGTCTGCTATTTGCATTTCTACGAGTTTTTCAAAAGACCAAGCAGCCAAGACGAGTGTGCAGCGGCTTAACAATCCTGAGCGGTATTTTCACAAAAACTCAGCAAACGCGAAGGAATGGGACCAACTTGTGTAAAAGTAGCATGGTTGCACCTGACAAAATGCGTTCAGGTCTACAGGTGAGAGAGGATAAGGCCAGCTCAGGTAAACCACCGACCCTCCTTGGTCCTTTCTATTGTGCGATTGTCCCGAAAGAACCGAATGGCATTTATTAACAGTTAGGGAAGACGAGTCGTTGTAGGTAGCTGTGTATACCGTGTGGCATATATTTGCCTGTTCGCAAGTTAGTTTGTAGAAAGATACGAAAAAGTATATACACTTGTATAAAAGTATGGATCTTTCTTCTTTAATAAGATCAGATAATCGATGTTCATTCATGCGTGAATTCAGTGAGATTAGTGAAGCAGCTGGAATTGAGAACTATCCTATTTCAAAAGGTTTAATAAACTAACAATAAGAGGAAATTACTGAGATATTAGGAACAATGCTCTACAAGCTGTCAGCGACAGACTATATAACTACGAAGCCCGCTTAAACGATCCGGCTTTAATCTCGTAATTGGAATCCTGTCTTTCGATAGTGCGGACCATTGCACCGATGCAATGCTTCCAGACAATTGTGCTAGTTGCCGCGATCTTGTTGATTGAGATCTCTATCATTACTTCGTGTCAGGTATTTTCCTCATTGGTGATTTTCTCATCGTGTCAAGGAAAGAGCTTTTTAAACTTGGAAGGTCACAAGGATGACACTGACGACACTTACGAGTGTACGAAGAACCAACTGGAAATATATTAAACTTCCTTTCCCACGACGAACTTTCTCTCTTTCGCGGTCAACAGCTGGAGAATCTCAGAAATCAAGTTGTATTATATACTTAAGCTTAGCTTTTCCTTCCTATTAAGGGCTAAGCACGAATAAGCACTTCACAATTGACCGTAGAATGCGCTGCAGAGCATAAATGAAACTCTGCGAAAGCGTACAGTTAACCACATGGCTTGCACGTGTAGCTTACTTGTTTTCGAACTGGGCTGTTCATGGACCCTTCGAAATTGACGAAAATTTTCGCTCAACATGCCAACCGCTGCGGGTGACCATGAGAACGAACTGTAACTAAGTTGGTAACATACTTCAGTAAAGGACTTTAAAGTGCTTCCGGGTGTTGTCCGGATTTACCCCCCATTATACAGTCAACGGGCTTCACGAGAGAAGTGACCATGAAGCCCGGAAGGGTCAACCCCTTCCCGGAAGGACACACTAAACACATGTGTACTGTGCTTTTACCAATTCATTCCAAACGAGTAAAATATCAATACAAGTGCATATTTCGAGCAAACGAAACTTCAGAATTGCGGTTATCTCGACATATGCAACAGCTGTTAAACTATTTATATGCTTTTATATTAACTCGTACTTTGTATTATTTCTAACACATTCATGTTAATTAACATATTGTGAAGAAGTATTTGTATAATTTTGCGAGCACAGATATTCTTCTCTCGAAGGAAAAGTCGATGGAAATGCAATGCTTATAACAAGACTAACAAGACGGGAAGGGTCGAGATGCAGGGAGAAAGAAAGAAAGAAAGAAAAAGTTTAAAGGGGTAGGAAAGAGATATTGGAAAATCTCTGGTGACGATGCAAGAAAATCGAAGCAGCAGCCGCCCACTTTCTAGAACTTTGCCTTCTCACCCTCTTCGTACAGTTGCATTCGGCTTTTATTGCTTTCGGAAGCGCGCTCTCTGTCCAATCGTGATCTACGGCGATTTCCGATCATAACGCTATAGCAATATTCGTCGAGGGAGCGTGAGAAAGGAGTCAGCCCGCTTTCAAAGAATCTTTTCGCGGAAAGAAATTGATCCTCCGGGATTCACCCGTGAGCGACGCTGCCGCGCCCTGTTTGCTACCTGCTGCTGCTGAGCGAAGGCCGGAAGCGATTACGATTACACACAGCAATCCAAGGTTCCACTCTCCCCGCGTGTAACACATGCACGTCCGCCAAGTTCTTCCTTGATGCAAGAAACCATTATCCATCAAATTTCAGCGCCAGAAAGTCAGTCAGATGCGTAAGTCAGATGAAATTATTCATCAGGAGGCTGTTTCTATGTGTTTTCGGTACAATTCCGGCATTTCTGCCAGTGGTTTCATGTTTTCTATCTGTTTTGATACTCAAACAATCGATTTATCAAGCATTCGCTACAGTCCCAGAACCTTCGAAAAATCGAAAATTTTTGAAAAAATGAATTTTGAGCTACGACTCTGGAATTTATATCACTTCTTCCTTGATGCAAGAAAACATTCCCTACCAAATTTCAGCCCCGGAAAATGTCGGGAAGTATGAAAAACATGAGGAAAACCACGAAAATGAATTATTCAAGATCGGTTTTCCATGTGTTTTCGGTACAATTCCGGGATTTCTCCGACTAGTTTCATGTTTTCTTTTCGTTTTGATACACAAACAATCGATTTATCAAGCGTTCGTCAGAATCCCAGAACCTTCGAAAAATCGAAAATTTGTGAAGGGGTACATATGCAAAAATTTGCGAAAAAATGAATTTTGAGCTAGGGTTCTGGAATTTTTATCACTTCTTCCTTGATGCAAGAAAACATTCCCCACCAAATTTCAGCCCTTGAAAAGATCGGGAAGATTGAGAAACATGGAAAATCCCGCCAAAATTAAGACAACTCGATTATTCAGGAGGCTGTTTCCAAGTGTTTTTGGTACAATTCCAACATTTCTACTACTGGTTTCATGTTTTCTATCCGTTTTGATACTTAAACAATGGATTTCTTTTTATTCATAAAACTGCAAGTTAAATCTAAGTATGACTGAATAAAATCTTGGCTTTATTTGAGTTTTATGAACTTTATTACGCAAAAAGGAGATGTTGAAAGATTCTGGAAAAATTTGTACGCATTCGTAGAATATCGATGTAACACGGGCTAGATTTTTATAGGATTCTATAGAAAATTTCTTAGAGAAGACAGATAAGGGAAACTTACTTGACCAGCAGTTTTTATATACACCGAGTTGCTACACAGGAATTTGCATTATTTTCAAACTTAAGGATATACGAAGAAATACTGGATTACAAACACGTCAAAGGATATCTGTTGAGAATATTGTGTATAGCTCAAGGGAAACAGAAGTCCACGAAATTCCACAGGAAGAGAGTGAATCATTGAAGTGGCCGCAGTCGACCTTGTTAGTCTGCAATGTAATACCTTGTATCCTTGGATCAGAGGACTTCCTGCCGTCAACGTTGCTTCAGTCTGACAATTCCCCTCTGACAAAGAAATATTGACTCAATAAACCCGATTAAGTTTATCGACAAAAATAAATGGATGATTTGACATCAAAGCTTGGCAGGAAAACACGAAAGTAAAAAAAGACTTGTGTCGAATGGACTACTTGCATTAAGAAAAACCTTGAGAATTCCGTTTTATAAAACGAGTACTGGTATTGGAATCTTGCAATTTCGTAAAGTAGACTCGACCAGGGAGAAATATGTCAGGATAGGCTAAAGGAAAGCAAAATGAAATTCGAGAGGTAAGCGGCCGGAGCCATCGGTGAAAAGCAAGTTGGCTTTCCTAGTGACAGGTTCACGGCTTCCTTTCAAGTCGAGGAAATATCATGCGAAAGCCACTTCACTTACATAAGCTCGCAAATTTCTTCGTGCAAAAACATTAACGTACTCTCCATCAATTTCAATAGCCGCGCTTCGTTGCGCTCACTCAATTTTCATCAAGATTCTTACAGTACGTAGTAAATTTCAAGGAAAGAAGAAGCTTTTTAAAAACTACCCGCTCAACCATTTGTTATGCAATTAATGGATAACAGTGATGATTTATCACAAGTCGAATGTTTCAAGAAAGTCACAATCTTTTTATAGGACATACCTACTTACTTTGCGTATAAGCTACTGGCAATAAGTACCAGTATTAAGCACCAGTTAACCTAGTTGCTCGTTAGTCGAAATACCGTTCACGTGATGCACTCAGCTTCTCTATTCTAGCGTCTAACACGTACGGCCTGACCTGGCTTGGCCCGGCTCTCTATTATCCACTCACTAAGTATTTCATACAGATCGTCTGCCCAACTATTCAACTACATATTTACCATTGCAATTCTTACGAATGCAAATGAGAAACTCTAATTCAAGACAAACTCTACTACTGTCTTCCTCAAGTATTAAAGTTCAGATAAAATTCATCAACATAAACCCACTGCGATTCATTCACAATTCTCTCGAGATGGAAAAGAATCTTTTTAATTGAATTTGAGCAATGTGCTACTAACGGAAATGTATAAATATTCGCTCGAACACTCACGTACTTCCGTAGAATGCTTGACACTTTAGCTTATAACGCGCGCAAGCCACAGGACGACGAAACTTCATCTAACAATGCATCTGGGACACTATTATATCCTGTACACGTACATACATATATACATATATGAGCCGTGTACCTTGGGATTCTGCTAAGGTTTGCAGTCTACAACATCTATTCTAAGTTCCCGCCACATTCCGTGAATCTACAGTAATGATATTTACTTTTTTATATGTCCACTGCTATTTTTGTACAGCACAAAAATAATGAACCAGGGGAATAATTGAGGCAAAAGTTACCGCAGTTTATTTGATATTACAAATCCATATCTCCTCGAAGGCTATTTTTGAATGGGAAGGAATATTTAGAGTAAATGAAAGAAACGCGATTTATATAAATTGTCAGATTATAATTGTCGAGTTATTTTACAATCACTGGACAAGCTGGAGTGGTACGAAATGGTATTAAGTTGGCCTCTGAGAAACGCGCTGACCAATGCAACGGGATAAGCGGAAGTGCTCGGTCAAGGTAAGACGTTGCCTCGATCTCCACGCTGCGTGCACACTTCTAACCAGTCTCACTTTTTATCGCTCTTCCTGCTAGTTCTCGGGCTGCCTTGCCATCAACACTACTCACTACACACTACTCCGCTCTTAGCCGTTCTTGCTTCTGCTTCATTTCTCCGTTTGGCTCCACCAAACCAGATCGAACGCTTGGACTTCCTTACATGATATTGCAATGGTTGGCAGAAGCATCTTCGCCAACCATACCACCCTCTTCTGATTACATCTATTTCATATCTCGACCAGTCAGCTCGAAGGCACATAATAGTGATACACATGTTTCCCATGTTTCCCTTTTGATATTATCAGGTATTTACTCTTTTTCTTCTTTCCGTTCCCTTTCTCGATTATATAGATCACACGGTGAGGCTGTGCTACTGGTAAAGTCAGTACTGTGCTAGGATTCCATAAGAAAAATCCTAGCACTATGACAATCGGCCAAAGTAGATTCGCTCGCATTATACTTGTTCGCCACGACATAGGAAAACTTTTCACCGAATGGCATGCCGAACGCTTGAAACCGGCTTTTGTAGCACTCTTCTTATCAAGAGAACTGTTTTCCACGAAACTGTAAACACCTGAAACCTTGGCTGAAGTTTTTATACAGCCCTCACTACAACTGATAAGCTTTACTACACAACTCTACAAAGATAGCTGCCTAAATCTAAAGTTAGTTGATACTGGAAAAACATGTTTGTCGAAGGAAACCCGGTTAGGTTAGCTGTGAGTCAAGAATCGTATAGAAAAGATAGTATTCCATGCTCTGCAATAAAGTTTTTTTTTAGCCGAAGGAAATAACGTCATATCTTACTAATCAAGAGCTTAATTATTTTCTTGGAGAAAGGTATTTTCCAAGATTCAATTACTTTTGCAGTGTTAGATTTAATAGATTTTCTATTCCTGATAAGATTTACTACACAACTCTACAAAGATAGCTGCCTAAATCTAAAGTTAGTTGATACTGGAAAAACATGTTTGTCGAAGGAAACCTTGTAAGGTTAGCTGTGAGTCAAGAATCGTATAGAAAAGATAGTATTCCATGCTCTGCAATAAAGTTTTTTTTTAGCCGAAGGAAATAACGTCATATCTTACTAATCAAGAGCTTAATTATTTTCTTGGAGAAAGGTATTTTCCAAGATTCAATAACTTTTGCAGTGTTAGATTTAATAGATTTTCTATTTCTCCCTGATATTTCACGTCACGTAACTTACATTGCAGTAGTTTCACTTCCCAAGGGTGTTCAATCTGGCGCAAGAATTCTCAAAGGAATTCAAAAGTCCAGTTACAGTTAAAGCTTGCCAATTCACCATTAAATTCCTTCTTTGAACAAATACCTATGTATGTAATCATAGTTATACATATGATTACATACTAGGTGGCGTTCTTGTTAGAGAATGCTCGTACGAAATTTCAAATCGATTTCAAGATAGATATGCAACAAATTTGTGGCGAACATACGATGACAGGTAGAGTCGTGTTAGGCGAATTCACAGAACCTCGAAATTCCTGGCTATGATTGAATTAGATCGGAGAAGAGATTGCTATACGAGAATTCCAATATAGAAGGCGTCCACATACTGACGTACATACTCGCACACTTTTCCAATTAAGCGCCATAAACTGACTATGTAAGAGGTAAAGCGTGTGCAATCAGAAAGCAAGTAGTTAATGGTCGATTTACACATTGCTGTGACATATTAGTGTCGGTCCTCGGTCAACGCAATGACAAATAGCGTTTTATTGGGTTTAAGTACACGTATTTCATACACGTATGTATTAGTATAACACGGCACTGTTAGATCGCGTATACTCGCATATGAATATAATAATTGAAATAAAACTTTATATATGAAAACAAAAATCTTGCAATTTATGCACTTACAATGAGTTGCTTCTGAGTGAGACTTACGATATTAATTTTATACATATCTATACTATGTTCTTGTTACATTGACAGTATATAATTTGCAGTGTAGTTGGTACGTCCTCTACAGGAAATGGCCGCATAAATAATAATCACGGGGCCATCGCATCGAGAAAATAAAAGGAACTGAGGAATAAGATTAATGACTGGCGCCACCAGTAGCCGATGCGGCAAAGAGAATATGGCGAGGAGAAGCGAGACGAGACGGAGTAAGCAAACAGAAGAGGGGAAAAAAAAGGGAGTAAGAAAAAGATCGCTCTAGTTTCCGCGGTTCCCACACGCTTTGAAATCACTGCGGCCCTGAGAGTCTCTCTTTTCACACGAGAAGACGCCATCTATGTATTCATCCAAGTCCTTTCTATCATGGCCAGCTTGTTCTTTGGCTACACCGGACATTTCACCATTTCGTTCTAGCGGCGCGAACTCTTACAGCTTCTCTCAAAGAAAATGGCGCACAGAGAGAAAGAGAGAAAGAATGGCCTTAGCAAGAACCGCAAACATTCTCTCCTTTTCGTACTGCACCTTGAATTTCACTCGCCTAACCTAGCAGCTTCAGTTCATAACTGTACTGCATCCCCTTTCATCTTTTTAGCGGGGCAAGGACATCTGGCGGAAGGTTAGGACCCAACTGAATCCACAGTAATCTCTTATCCTCTTTGAAAACCTTCTAATGTTTCTTTTATAAAAAGTTCGTCTTTTGTCCTTTATAAAGATTTGAGAGAAATCCTTATTTAAACCAAAACCTTTGCGTTACGTTACTCATCGGGAAAACTATCTATCTATGTTATACCATAATATTTACCGGAAAGATATTCCTAGTACCGAACGTCTAAAAATAGAAATATGAAATTAAGATTAAAATATAGAATCCGATAAAATCAATGAGTACTGCGATTGAAATACGTGATTCAACGAATGGCTTGAAAAGGGTCGTGTGTGTGGAGAAAATCCGACGGATAAATCGAAGCCATACGAATGTGCTAAATCACAGGATATTTTTAAGAGCGCCAATATTTGAATTACCAATGTTCACTACTACTAACCGCCACCGCCAGATTGGCTTGATATCCTAAATGGGCTTGAGTTAGAGTTAGATCGTTACAGATACCTCCTTCGCTGTGAAATCATGCCCAATTCGAGATGTAATTCGCAGTAATTAGCTAAAGGGTCTGCGGCTTTGCGAGGAAGTTGCGGGATTGCCAATTCGCAAATAGGCCGAGTGGCTCGCTGCTGGCACGCGAATCCCTTAGCCAACGTTCCTTTCTCGATGGGCTTCTGTCAACGAGTCAGCGATAAATTCCCCTCTATCAACTCCACATGTAAGCGGATCCTATGTGATCCGACCCCAACTGCGTCAGGCAGTCACAATGTCTGCTAGAGCAAGATCGTTCACTCTTGGCAAGTTCTATTTCTCTTAAAAAGACTAAAAGTCAAGGATTCAAATTTCAATGGATGCCAATAACACATAATCTCAACACTTTCCTTATTAGATATACTAACATATAAAGAGAGAAAGTTTCTGTATGTGTGTGACTGAAGTTATCACGGAAACTGATTTCAATACTTCTTTCACTATTGGAAAGTATATTTCCGCCGGGTAAACATAGATGCACCACAAGACGGATGAAAACAAGTTCTTATGCACAGGAAACCTGATACAAAATCGAAAACCACTGAATAGATTTTAATGCACGGAAAATAAATTTTGCAGCGAAAACACGTTTGTTTTCTCCGGAAAATAATGGATTACACAATAAATACATGTTAACGTTAATTAAACCACATCGTTATTAATTAAATAATATTCCTCCTGTTTAATATTCTCCGATGGATAAATTCGCTTGGATGACGCCAGCAGTGAGTCGTGCGATCGTAACTTTCCACGAGGGAATTCTGATCGGCCGGAAAGGCGCTCATAAATTCAACCTTCAAAATCGAGAAAATTCTCCACGAGCATTTAAATCGATATGAACACCCATCACTGTTAAAACAATAAAACTGACTGCAAGCTCAGTGGACCAGATAATCAAATTCAAATAAAAAATAATCGATAATGTATGCAGCATATTAGAATAATTACAAAAGTGCCTCTGAGGAAAAAGTTGACGGAAAGAAACTAAGCGATAAGGAAAGACTAAAATTGAAAGACTTTCTCACCTTAAGGCGGAATCCAACACATACATACGAGCAGTACTGAATCGACCGAGCGATCTACCACAGATTTGATTCAATTGCACACCCAACATCAACACCCGAAACGTTGAAAGACACGTGCAAAGGACGAGAAAACTTTCAATTCTATCTCAGCACCTCATTCACTTTCACCGGCATGTATGTACTGCGTTGAACGAACCAGAAACGGCACTGCATGATTGCTGCACTGAACGCGCTAGTCTCAACCCCATTCAACATACCTCTTTTTCTCTCTCCCACACTGTTCTTATCAAATCTTCACAAATTAATAAATAATCGCGATGTTAATCATGAGACAGGAAAATGGGTAACTCCATAATAACACAAGGAATCATCCAATCAACGAAAACTAAACGTAATTAGGATCCATTGTTAGATTCTATGAAAGGAAACATAAGAAATCTGCACGCATTAATCAAAATCTTGCTTCTCACGGTAATCATTCGATTTCTTTCGCATTGTATCTAAAAGCATAACGAGAAACCTGCAAAGAAGCGATTTAGTAAAGCCTGCTAAAGTGAAGCTTCCTCCACTAGAAAGCACATTGAAGATTAACTTGCCATTTCCTCGTTATTGAGGTACTAATTCCTTTCCTTTAAAGGAATTATTATGTTTAATACTTAGTTTACCTTCTTGGCAGCTTATACTTTGAGAGAATCGACTGATGGACCAACTCTTGCGAAAAGCGATATGATGAAAGACATAACTCTCGAGATCTGAGTTTCCTCAGAGAAAGAGTATTGTTCGCTCTTCGTAAGTGGTGGGACAATTCAATTGAAACTGGACAGATAAGTCGAGAGAGAGAAAAGAAAAGAGCAAAAGCTCCGAGTGACCGTAGGGTGCGACAGTTCCTGCGGAACTGGTTTCCACTGACATAGCAAGTATGTGAGCACTTCCATGCTTTCGCGGAGAGCGTCGAGTGGGCGCGCGTGAAAATCATAAGCTCCGCTCACACTACAACCCCGACACCTGTCTCTACCACCGCTATCCCCATCTCACGTCACCCTCATCCAGGTACGTATGTTACATGTATCTGACTGGGAAAACCCTTCCCACCTAACTAATCTAATCTTGGTAAGTACAGGCTGATTCATTTGCCGTTGAATCGCCAATGATGAATATAAGCCGTTGAAAATGGTATAATTATACGACGTTGAGTAATTTTAATAGAAAGGCGTATTTACCGAGTATTTTCCACGCACTGACATTTATTTATAATATCAAATTGTACCAATAATTTAAATAATTGGAACTCGAGTGTGAAGGGAATGATTAAAAGGCAAGTGACTCACCCTGTACAGTAGGGTGCTGAAAGTACGTGTGCTTCTTTATATTGTATACTATATATATGAATGCAGACACTGTGAAAGGATCAAGGTGAGTCAAAGATTGTCAAGGTAGAAAAAGAAATGAAACGAAACAATATTTGTAAATGATTCTTCCACTCGTTGAAAGGAAGAATAGGAAATTGTAAAAAGGTATTATGTTTTCTTTAATAATGAAACATAATGGGTTAATAAACGTAGATAGATTATTCATTATTTCCTGTCGTTATTTCATTATACAAAACACCGCCGATCTTTCCTTGTAATAAAAAAAGGATAGGAGTAAAGCTGGACTTAGGGAGCAATAAGGATTTTCACATTTTCAGTAGGAAATAAGGTCTCTGTCACTGGCGAACGAAGCTGGCCTAATTAAAATTCCTCGAAAAATTAGCTGCACATGATCCGGTGGAATTTTGTCCTTCCAATTTTGTTCGAACGAGTTCTCCGATGATGGAGATTTGCCCGACGACTTTCGCACGTTGTACAGCGTGAAATCACCTTTTTCACGTGGATATTGAGAGCAAAGTACTAACAAAGGTGGCTTTAGTGTAAAGCCAGTTATGAGGGAAGATCATTACTTTATATTTAAAAGTGGCTGAACATTCTTCTTCTCTTAGAGTCGCGTGATTCTAAAGTATCCCCTGAAGCAATGCACAACTCCCGTGGAAGCTTTGTACTTTTATCCCTTAAACTCGAGAAAAGAATTCGCGTACACTCGCGTATTTTCCAATAGTTTCGCAACTTCACAAGTACATTTTCTCGGAGAAGCAAAGTGACCAAGTTACCACTTCGCTAAATTAAACTCAGTACCCTGCTCTTCCGAACATATAACTCTCATTACGGGCAAGTTCGATATACTACACTTAACTAGATTTACCTCTGACGGAAGCATCAACTGGATCATAATATTCTATTGAACACTTACCTGAAACAAAAAAGTATTTCCATTAGAATGAACACTGTAAAATTCGTTTCAATAAGTGTTAGTGTTAAATCTGGATTATAATTGAATTTCACGATTGCTTGTGTAAAAGGAAGAAAATCAATTGGAAAAAGAATATTTATTTTAGTATCTTCCTTTCAATGTCACAAACCTTCTATATCCAACCTGCCTCTGCCTCACCACATCGTAACGAACGCTGGGCTTTCTAGTTTGATTCCTGCGGCTTGTCAATCCTTTTGGAGATTGATTCGTTGATTTAACCTTTTCATCACGACCACGATCACTATGAGGACTCAACCGTTCGTAAGCATCTGTGGTTCCTCTCCCTCGTCCACCGATACAACCACAACACTCCGACATAGTTCTTCGTAATAAATGAATCGACCACGAAAATTACGATCACCAGAAATCAAATTTCAACTAATCACTCTAACAATGAGCTCGAAACCTTTTTTTCCTCTTTTGTCGGAAGTCGACGAATGATTGGTGATTTTCTGTTGTGAAAAAAGCGGAACAGCCTTGGAAGGAAGTACTAAGTTCACAATTTGTGAATATGTTCACACATACTGTGTTTGTAGTACGAAAAAAAATAAGGTGCTTGACTAGAAGAAGTACGAAATTGTGCAATGGTCCAAGCCGTTGTCGCCGTAGTAAGTTTTAATACGAATCGATATCCTCTTAGAGAGACACAGCCTACTTCTTTAAAGATATATTTTCTATTTGGGAGGATGATCATTTCTTTGGTTTTGTAGCTTGTAAATACAATGAAACACCTAATAGTGCTCCTGCAGATATTTTGAATTGCGAATTTTCAAAAGCAATCGAACATAAAAGATTCATTCGCACTAACGAAGATTAAACGGTAAGCAGGAATTGCTTTATCTAGAATAGAGATTTATGAGAAAAACCGTTTTAGCGGGATGAGTGAGACACGAGAAACGCGAAGCGATGTTGGTAGCGAACCGGTTGTCTTCTTCTTCTCGGCATTTCAAGCACGTACGTACAGTCTTCCCCTTTACTTCTCGCTTTTTCCTATTCGACTATCTCACTAGTTCTCGCTTAGCTTTCTGCAGCATTCCCATCCCCAACTTCACAGGACCACTTAGTGTGATAATTGTGCTTGTCTCGTTAATGTATAGGATCCAGTTTGTTAGTTCAGTATACATCTTATCCTTGCAACTAGTTGTTTTCATACCATATTTGTACAAACGATCAATACAATCTCAGATATGCTACTTAACAAATCACTCAATAGGTATAAATAAATAATTACAATTTTCTTCGTACTATCAATTACACTTATAATAATAGCGAAATTAAAAATGATGATGATGATGAACTCCTTTAAAGTAGATTTGCCAGATACAACTATTGAGAAACTTGACCGGTTCGAAGTCGGTCGGCATCCGCCAGCGCTACCAAGGCACTCCCGTTATCTCCATGAATACCCTTGTACTGCTATCATCACACGCAACAAACACTCTAGTATAATTCTCACATGAAAGAGTAAGACTTGGACAAAATGCGAATCTGTTATGGAGTAGAAAAAAATATCTTCTTAGCAATGAAGTAATAATGAAGATTGGCAAGTCAACGGCATCGGGCGATGAACGCTCGAGCTACAGATATGTATAGCACCTAGCGCCTAGCAACAATCCAGCCTGCCAACAGTAAGACGGTTGACAATTCACGATTCACGAGTCACGACTCACGACGCGCGGCCTGTTTCGAGTTTCGAACGATACTGGCAGAAGGCAGAGACTCTTGGCGGCCAAAAGCCCATGTACTGAAGAAGAAGCAGAAGAAATGGAAGAAGCAGCCAGATATAGTGGGTAGGGCTCAAGAGGAAAGAGAAGTACAAACACATGTCTTTACCATGCACCTCAGCAAAGAATACGTTTCAAGATGGCTCGTTTGTCTCGCCTTCTATGCACTCGTACATACTCTTCTCCATTTCTTTTGCTTCAATGTGAACCATGTCTCTCCGAGTCCGAGGATGTACAACCCAGCCACCCTTTTCGCCTTGTGCCTGCAGCTGACACTGACACTCTTGTTTCTCATATACTCTATTGAAAATGTGTATTTGGCTCTATCCGAATTTTAAACATTCTTCAATTTAGTATGGCTAATAATGCTAAACTGAAGGAATATCAAAGAATGATATAAAAGGATATAAGATGGTTAGAAGTTGTAAAGAAGGGAAGGTCCAGTTGATCATCTGGCCACATCCAATAGAACGGTACCCATGCACAGTGCACATGCCGAGAAAACGCGCCATCCACAAATGTCTTGCTGTATGATGCTTGAGATGCGATCTGAGCATATGTTCCACATTGGCGTAGAACTCAATTCGTTAAGATTGCACAATTCTAAAGGAATTCATATTGGCAACTGTTATAATTGAATCTTTAGAGGATCAGTATTTTTCTCTTGTAATGAGGATTTTGAAAATGCTGACTGAATCTTTTAAAGTTTCTGGATATCCAAATACTTTTGTAATTTCGTTCTAACTTCTCTCATGTTTCATTTAGGCGAAGTTTTTTTATCAAATTTGTCGAAACTGACAGTGGCGCCATTCGATCCTGTTACCTCTATTTATAGCAAATCGAATTAATCTCTTCTCAAATGAGATATATCTGGCTTGCCGCTGGCGTCTGCTGATTGACCATCAGTTATTGAGAGAATAATTAAGTGGAACAGATTTAAAATTAGTATGTGCATCATCGAAATGCTATGCTCGATCAAACCGACTGCACTTCGCCCACATATGCTTTAAAATACTCTTTCATTTGCTGTTTCTTCTTTCTTTCACGACTCTCCCGGAATTAAACCATACCACTAATCCAATAGTTTCCAAGTGTGGACGTATTAATGTTCTACACACATGTATACATATACCTAAATATCAAAGGAACGTTACAAAGTATGTTTTAGTTCAGTCAAGGATAAAAAAAAAGTCACGATGGCGAAGAATACGAAATGCGTCATCTGCTGAAGACGCACATCCCTACCGTTAACGGAGCTTGGAATTGAGGCAATTTAATGTTGCACGGATGTTTTTATACTAGCATTCCACAAGGGGAGCCCGATGCTCCTGCATAAAGCTTTGTGACGCAGCACTCGCAACAGTCGATGCTGTAGGCGAACTGGTCGAATAAATGGAAAAAAAGAGATAGTACGATGCGGGAAATCGCGTTCCACGGGAAATTCTCACATTAAGTGGTAGACAAAAAGAGAAGACTTTGAGAGATGTACGTACAAAAAAATCACTATCAAGTAATTTAACATCCCAATTGTATAACATAGTCTGCCGTTCCATCCATCTGCCTGTTGATTTTTGTTTTATATTTGATATATCAAAAGCGAAATATTTTTATATTAAAACAGTTTAAATAAATATTATCATGTAATTTTAGGAGCTCGATCGCATAGCAAACTCTCTGGTTCCATTCATTTCCATATATATTTTCTCGTCCTGGCTTTGATAAGTGCAGGAAAGCGCATTCTAAGAGAAATTCTCACAGTAAAGCGATAGGCAAAAGAGGACTTCTGTACTTCACCCATCTCCCTGTAGATTTTCAAGCACTGCCTTTGATATGTTATCGCTTGGTTCATCGAAACTGAATCTCCGTGGTAGTAAAACAAACCTGGGAGAATTATGTACAGAAAAAACACGTTTGAAAAATATTTCTTTAAATAAAACTTGTTTCGTTTCTTCCTCATTGCCCATTATAGACACGTGTAAGATATTCATATGTATGAGATTGGCACTTGGTATGAATCTATTGGAGTAACCGGCCGATATAAACCACTCCAACTTGAAACTTGATACGTGGTTAAAAGAGACCCTGCACTTTCAAGTGCGCCTGGTCCAACCGATTCTGTTCGCTCTACGAATGCCTTCACCTTTTTGCTTCGATCACTCCCACCCATCATACAAGAATCAGTATGAAAGTCGACGAATAGAGCGCGGAGAAATATGTGGCAAGAAGAAAAGGGATAAATGGGCGAGTAGAGCTAGTAGAGAGAAGCAATGAAATAAAGGAATGTGGCGGTACGGGACGCGGGCACAGCATCAAAGTGAAATGAGCCAGCGGGTGCCAAGTCGAAGAGAGAGAGAAAGAGAGCGGAGCAACGCAGTGTTGAGTCCACCGGAGACTATGAATTGAATGTGCCGCGCCGAGGAGTTCGCCTTTCACGTCAGTTCTATGGCCAATGGTGGGCCAGTGCAAGCCGGTGTACTCCCGGATAAACTGTTAACTTTCAACTGACTTTCCTCTTATCCACTTCTATTCTCACTTTAACTCTGCAATCGCAAGTATTAAATGAAAGAGAGATTAAACATTGTTGGAACATCCGAACCCTAAACTAACAATTCCTGAAACATTTCTGATGATCCGTTCTATTGACTTTTGGCTATGCAAGATATACCAGAGAGAATACATATTACATTAATTGTATTATTTATTAACTGTGCAGCAATAAAACATTGTTTCGGATCAATAAAATACTGATTATTTTGATTCAAGGGTACAAATTCCTCTCAGAGAGATAGGTATTTCTGAGAGATAGATAATTATTCTAATTGTAAGAAAATCGGCGACGACCTTTCCATTCGTAAGGATCGGGTACGGTTGGTGGAAGAGGAAGAGCAGTAACTCAAGATTCCAAGGAGGCGTGAGGAAGGGTCGGGAGAGAGATGAAGAAGGAGAGAAAGAGAGGATCCGAAGGATAATCAGGCGAGAGGGAAAGAGGAAAAGAACAGTGCGGAGAGTGAGCGGACAACGGACACTCACCTCCCGTGTGGTTTTAGCTTCTGCTCGGACGAACGGCCTCGAGAGAAGTATGTACACAGTAACAGTATCCTCCATCCTCTCCTTTTCTCATCTCTCCCCAACTCTACAGCCCCCTCATCTACCTGTGTAACCGCGTTGCCATCTCTAGGTAATCGGAAACGCCACCCGGCGAAAGAGCCACCTTCAATGACTAACTTGAATCTCTTCTTAATACAGAGAAATACCACGATTTTCCATCATCCAACATTCTTTGGTAAAAAAAAAAAACAACAGATACTTGACTTTTGCATTCCATCTTTATGCAGCGTTGATTGTTGAAAGCAAACGCGGAGAATTACGAAGGGAATAATGGATGCTGAATGGGGCGGGGTGCGTACAAGCTGTGTTATCGATGAGTCAAGAATTCACAAGTACGCCTACATATTGAAATGCCTCTACCTGAACGCAACCTCTGCTCGACTCTGACTCTTGGACAAGTCGTTCTGTCTGTGAGTCACGAGGCCATCACACCAACACGCTTTACACTACTAACTAAACCCTATCTCACTCCTGCTCTCAGCATTTCTTCACGCGTTTTTCCACCGTTAATCATTGAACGCAGCCACGCTTTCTCACTCGTCTTTAAAACATCAACTCATACTTACAATGCGCTCTGATCAAGAAAGCACGTAAGTCATACAATAAACTGAAGGCTAATTGTAACAGTGGATCTTTTAATAGGAAGAAAAGGATCGTTTATTTCTACAAGTAAAAAATATAAAATAATAGCTCACCAGTACTATATTGGTATCCACATAAGCCAGAAGAATCCTGATTGGTTAACTTCAACCACACGTTAATCCTTCATTAGAATGCACACACATAAAATAGACTACAATATACAATTGCCGATTAACAATATCAGCACACTGTGTCGTCTATTCGAAAGCATCACTCTCTTCAAGATTCTCACTTGCAAAGTTGCGAGTTAAACACCATCCAGAATATACCTTGGAGAAAAGGAAACAGGTTCTTTTGACTAAGGTCACTCTGGCTAAGGTCCGGTACATGACACGCGCAGCTTCCAAACCACTCTATCACACTCACTCCCTAAACGTTTCTATGCAGGCTTCTTTTCTTCCGGAACTTCCATTCCCATTGAAACACACGCATATGCATACAGCATATGAACTAAATCGATCGCGATCACTAGGAGAACCTTAAGGATTCACTGGGTTTCGAGTTTCGGCCTTGAAGGAAACTGGCTATCGTACAATTTGGTAGGCAGCTGACGGAGCTCTGCGGACTCTGACGCGGGATAAGAGAAGCAAGCAGAAAGTCCGCAAGGTGAAAGCTGAGGCCGCTGAAGTTTGGCCTGGGCCCAGCGTGCCCGTTCCCGTAGCCACAGTAAACTATACTCTGCCTGTACCTGTGCCTGTTCCCATCTCGTCACGATAGCACATCGCGTCCCGTCGCAATTGAAAGGAAAACTTTTCCCCTCCCTTGCTATGCGAGACACACGAACGCGTAAACCAGATTCATCGCGTAACTTTTTTTAGATGGCAGACTGAAGGATAAAGAATAAGAAAGGTTATAGGACTTCGAAAAGAGTATTGTGCACGAGTACGATTGAAAGTGCGTTCGAGCTCGAGACACAGGACTGACTGCCATGCGAAGCCGAAAGGATACTGCTCGCAGTCAACAGGTTTGGCTCGGCTCGGTTTCACCCGAGGAAGGTAAGTACCCGAGCTCCGGGGGACGAAGTCGAGCAAGAGGGACGTACAGATAGAGAAGAGACTCTTAAAAGTACTTGTACCACGTATGTATGTAAGTACATACCTCGTACCCCGTACTACCTAGTATATACGCAGGTAGAAGCCTGACGATGCGAGGGTCTGTAGTCGAAGATACAAGAGCGAAAAGGAGAAGCGGAGAGAGGAGGAAGAAGGGAGGAGAGGCCGAGACTTCTAAAGAGATAGGCGTAGTGGTGGCTGGGTCCGGCCGGCCAGGTAAGCGAGTGCCGCCGCCATTACTGATCCTGACGCAGCATCCAGCAGGTACACTGGCGTAGACGACACTTCCATGAAAAGTGCCAGCATAAATAGGGTACTTTGGTACTTGTCAAACTCGAATTCCAAGAAAAATAACTCTACTAACGCATATAGTAATCCATACAAAGGCTCAAAGTTTACTATTGATTGTACATGATGGATATAAAAAAATAGGCAGATATTGGAAAAAAGTTAAATGCCGGCTGTCTAATATTTATGTAATTCTCCATTTGTTTTGTCAGCAAGAATTGAGGATTTCAGGATAATGCAAAGGATCCGGATTGGTACGTATCTGTACTTGTAAGGAATACTGCTTCGGTTACTCGCCGAATGCCGGTTTAACGGTAGGCTGAGATAGGGCAACCTTTTAGAGACAAAGCAGTACAGATTACGCTACTGTAGTGCAACAGGTTGTTGCCGATGAGAACCGAGCTGCCGCGCCGTGAATGGACGCGTTCGCTCATTCGAGATGCCATGCCACCACGCCACCAGCCACCACGACCTGCCACTACGAGAACACCGAGCAATCTCTCAAACTTCCAAATCCCCCCTAAGGCCCCGTTAGGTTTTTGATTTCCCTCGTTCTCACCTGAACACCCCCTCCCTATCGCGGTCCCTACTGGTACCTGAGAACTGATTAGATTAGAAATACACAAATTGGAATTATTGAAACGATTAGTTATCCTTTTATGGATCCTGCTAAATTACTGAAGACGATTTCTTTAAAGGAACCCTTCGCTTTCTATGTTTAAATTTTTCAAACTGCTTGGATCAAATCCATGTGGAGATTTAAAGCATTTAGGTCATTAACAGCGGTAAGTATATAAATATCTATACTTATAAATTAGTTTACGTCTAATATTTAAAATATGTGTCTGCTGGCGCATACATGTAATTGAAAAGATAATAATTTATTTTACTGCATTTAACACTTACCGACATCCTGTCTTTAGCTCGGGTTCTCCCCTGTAGGCTTGAGTAATTCAAAATAATGGCACCATTTCAGCACAACAACACTTTATTAATTGGCTATGGCACATAGGACAGACACTGAATACCGTTAATGATTCACAGGTAGGCAATGTTTATTAAGACCGAGTTCCTCGAATTTTCTGATGCCGAATGTGATGTGAACAGCATCAACACGAATCCGAAACCGGAAAGGACTACTTAAACGACAGTGGCGACCCCAACCTCCTACACAGTGGCACCCTGTATATATTATGTATTATTCAAACCAATGATAGTAAAAATAAGAGGAGACACTAAACAGAAGAGCATCAATATCAGAGTAGATAAGAATAACTTCCTATTGCTGTTCAGCTTCGATTTATTTTAATACATTGTATTATATCTTCACTGACAGTCTCAAATGACAGAGACGAAAATTAAATTTCGCGGTTGAGAAAAACTATAGGATTAATACTACCATCTGAAAAAAGTTCAAGACTATTCGGCGTTGGTAGTTGAGATGGCAGCACAGTTAAACTCCCATTACCATCCATTCGCGGTTCTGTGTGCTCCTCTTCTGTGTTCATACAGCCGCTATCCGAGTTGATCCGGGTCCGGTCCAGTCCGGTCCAATTGCTGTCAAGAAAAACTGATCTGGTTGGAGGAGAGTGCTCCATCTGCTCGATTCAACGGTGGTGGCTCATAGTGAAAGAATGTGGGCGATGATCGCCGAATTCTCTTGGGTTCTCTGCTGTTTGAGCTAGTCGGAGGAATTGGTTGCTCGGTGAAATCGCGAAATGCAATGCACCGAATGGATAGCGTGCTTGTTCTTACTCATCCTCTGATTGCACTCTAATGCTTGATTCGAGGAGAAACAAGATATCGAGAAAGAGGGAGAGAGAGAAACGAAACTGTTCTGGCAATATCACCGATCACGGATAATCAGCAGACGAAACAAAGAGCCTATACGCCAGATATTCATTGGGCAAACTGCTGACTAAATTCGAGGACTCCCTTTACAGTCACTCTTGAAAATGGCTTGCTTCCTGTTAAACCAAGAGAACGTACACATCAAGATACCTTCTGTGGAGACTCTTGATAATGTCACCTATTATTACATCGAGGTTAGAGTTGCCTCGATTAAATGGAGCGTTAAACACAGGTGATTACTACCCCCAACTGCCCCCAACTACCACTCGACCCCCCGGCGTTCTCACCCGTCCAATCCCGCCCCCTTTCACGCACGCATTTCTTCGTTTCTCCCTCCCTCCCTCATTGTCACTGTTGTGAAATCGACTGTCATCCTGTGACTGGCTTCCCTCCCCCACGCCCGTTTTGGCTTCTACATTGGCTAATTGCGACACATTCTGCTGTCAATTGATTTCTGTCTCTCGATGATATACCGGCTTTTTACACTTCTTCCTTGCGACATCTTTTACGATATTATTCGATGCAATTGACCCTGGTTTGTTTATGTACGGATATTACTTGTAATGCGATAAGTTAAGAAGGTCTCTCTGAATCAGCCGGTATACTAATAGCACTTGCGTGAACTTTAAATTGATTAAGCCAAACAAATGATAGCTGGATAATTAATAGAATTATTTCGGCGTCCAATAGGTATAATGAATTCGCCGAACTACACGAGAAGCTCGTTTCCGAGCACTGTGTTGAGAAAGATATTCTGCCGCCGAAAAAACTAATCGGTAATAAATGTGAGGCATTTGTAGAGAAAAGGAGATCGAGTCTTGAAGTGTATTTAAATGCCGTGTACAACTATTTGAAGAAAGCAATGCCGAGAGAATTGGCAGTGTTTCTGGATCTGCATGTTTATGATATTTTCTTCTTGCTGCAAAGTATGGCACTAGAATTTTATACAAAAGGGGAGAGCCTATTGCAAAAGTCTAAGGCATATAGTTTCAATCCTGTACAGGTGAATATCAAAATTGATTGATCAGAAATTTCGATTTGATGTCTCGCTTTTATAAAAGTTTCTTCGTAACGACAGATCTTTGTTGTTTCAGTTATATGCCGTTAGCGAGAGGTTGAAGCAACCTTGCCCCTCTTTGGAAGTAGTCGACAAGAAGTACGATTTTAGTCATGTGCTGGATTTTAACTCGCATATAGTTAGTCTTCATATTCAGGGTAGTTCCGAGTCGTACAAAACAAGTAACATATACTCATCCGCGTTGTCAATCGAATTGTCAACTTTCAAAAATGTTGAACAACTCACGATCGATCGATATCCGGCAGACAAGATCTACCATATGGGTAATTTGCGTGACACTGTCAAGGAACTCCGAGTAACGAATACGAAACTGCGTAATATCGTTGAACTAGCAATGTGCGAAGAGGTGCACAAACACATAGAGAATGCGAATGATTCTCACGTATGGCTAAAAGTAACACACTTAGATCTGAGCGATAATCGAATAGAAGTTATAGACGAGGCAATAAAACTTCTACCTCATATAGAATGCCTGACACTCAACAATAATCTACTCTCGGAAGTCTCAAATGTGACCTTACTACCGCGGTTATCGCAGCTTTACCTTGCATCCAACAATTTTACGACTCTGCCTGACGACTTGCATATCAAGCTTGGATATGTTGTTTACATCGATTTCTCGCAGAACAAACTTACCTCTCTGGCCAGTTTTTCAAAGATGTATTCCTTGGAGGGTCTCGATGTAAGTTGCAATCGTATTGAGAAGATCGAGGAAGTAAAACATATAGGTCACCTACCTTGCCTGGAAAACCTTAGACTTACTGGCAATCCAGTGTCAACTATTGTCGATTATCGTGTGAAGGTACTAGAGCCATTCGGCAAGAGAGCCGCAGACATTTGCTTGGACAATGAAAAGCCTAATCAGAAAGAACTCGACACTGTTTCCGTTCATCAAGCATTACGTATCGCGAGAGAGGGCAAATCACCAACATTCACATCATCGGATGCACCCTTATTTTCCGCGGAAATACCAAGCATATAATTGAGTTGCTTTGACATTGACCAATTACAATTACGGACAATATAGTACTACCATAATACTTTTTTATATTGCTAGGCAAGACTTTTCTAACCATGAGACTGGATCTATTCATTTCACACTCGCCCTCTGCCTTTTACATTGTATTTTTAAAAAATCTGATGAACGTACGAACTGAGTGGTGATCAGACGATAATTGACATAGAGATAGCTATGGTGCTTTTATCATTTGTAGTCTTAGGCTGATCTATCAATATAACGAGTACCGAAATAGCGAAAAACTCTTTCTAGCTGTATTACTAACCTTGAGATAGATATGACCAAAATATTGATAATTCGGACGCGCAATTCTCGTACGTTAACATTTACACAGAATTAAAATTCTACATGTACGCGTATCATACACGACATCTACCTTGTTGGGCAACAGGCTGAGCTAGTTGCCCTTAATCAATACTACATGTTACAGACTAATTTTTCAAATAATGTCAGGGAAGAAAGTAGCAGTCTAGTACTGCGTCGATTTTATAAAGATTTAAAAGGAAAAATTGACCTGTATATAAGATTACAAAATATTTTGTTAATAAATAAATGTAAATCAATAAACTGTGATAATTACCAAGTGTGTGTATGAACACTTATACACCAATACATCCTTAAAGCTTGTTTTTATTTTATATTTAAAGTTTCATGTTTGGCGAATTGCGTTTTAAACATCATACGCACCTCGGTGATATTAAAATATTCATAAATAATAATATTAATGATCGTGTAATGCTTATATATTCTAAGCATCCTCGTGTTATAGTCTTGTAACATAGTATACCTAATCTACCACATTAATAATTTAGCATTGCTGACAATCGCTTTTCGCTTTCGTGCCCACATCGTTTTCTTTTGTCTCTAACAGTAAGTATCGAAGCGCCAGGTTGCTCTGGTACCAAAAATAAGGAAAACTTTTTACGTCGCTTTACGAGCGCCGTAAATCTATGATCCCTCCCCGCTGTTACCTTCTCTGGTGGAGAATACATATCTATACTGAATAATATACCAGCATCGACGATCACTACCTTTGTGCCGTACACATTTATCCACTGGTGAGTGTATGTATTGTGTTTGTATGCTTGTGTGTATAATTTAGGCCGACTTAAGTTACATCAATTGTAAGCGTTCTATCAAAGCGACAGAAGCTGGTCGCATAGAAAGGAGTATAGTTTATCAAATTATTAATAGGCACTGTTGATAAAAATTACATCTGCGTTTCATGAAGTGCACTGAAGCTTGGACCATCGATGTATTTCTGGATGCCATCATCGTTAAAATTCAAAAGATCGCTTCAAATGTAGTGAATGATTTTTATTGACCTGATTTCATGAGACAGATCTCGTATAAAAAGGGAAAGGAAATTAACCATGAAACGCGACGAATTTGCTTAGTCGTTCGCTCAACTTGAACGCGTATGTCCAAATCTTGTCTGATCTTCGGCCGTGTATAAACTAATTATTTTTAACAATAGCTGCCGATTACCTTCGATTCTATCTCATCAATCAGTAAACTGATCGCTTGAAAAACGAAATATAAAATCCAGAAAGAAGCCATTTGTATAAGTGTAGACAATAATTACTCTTACACAGTGCTATCCCTTGGACCCTAGATTATAAATCAACTTTCTGCTTACATTTCAATAGACAATAAATACTCGAAGACCGAGTACATTAGCGAAAGACATTCTGTGTTTACCGGTCTAAGCAACATTGGAAACATTTTCATGGGGAATTTCTTATTAAAGTTGGAACTCATTATCAGACCCCTTCCTGTGAAACAAGTTTTCTTATGACTTGTATTCTGTCGGAGCGAAGAAGACTGAGTCGGTCGAAAACTTGGTAGTTAAGAGCAAAGTACAATGTACGAAAAGCGCGTTCGCATAACTGAGAGGACATATGAAACAGTCAGGAAAAAGGTAGGGTAAACCGGTGAATCGAAAGAATAGGATGGATCGAAGAAGGATGGGCTAGAGCGGAGAAAACGGAATAAGAGGACCAAGTAAAGGAAGTAGGAAGAGCAGGATAATAAGAAGCAATTACGAAGCGAATATCTACTGCTGCGCAATCGGGATAAGTTTCTCGCCCGTGCCAATTGCTGGCAATGGAGCTTCCACTGTGAGGACACCATCCTTGCTGAGGGAGGACTTTATGCTCTCTGGGTTCGTTCCCTTTGGTAATAGGAACTCCCGGTTGTACTCCCTGTAGACCGATTTGCTCTCCGTCTTCTCCTCGTGTTTTGCATGGACCTGCGAACAAAACAACAAACATTCTACTTAGTGAGATCAACAAAAATAGTTAGATGTTTATTCATTGAAAGAAGCCTTTTTAAGCGATCCTATCTGCGGATTTGGGTCGCCAGTCGCCATTTCGATTATACGACGCTATCAATGAATCAGCCGCGAATGCCGCCTTTACAGTTGAGGTCACGCGAATGGGCTATTAAAGCCGATGTTCCTTTACTTTGCCGATAATAATAATTGATTTTTCCATTCCCAAGACTACAAAGCCACCACTCACGAATTCCGCGGTAGCAGTATGTATAAAAATACTAAGCTTAGAAAAAGCAGATTAATCCGTGTTGATGTAAAGTAATCCTGCGAATGCTTTGTAACTGATCGTCTTAGCCGCGTATTTCTTATACATATGTATAACATGTACGTTCCTAATAAGATATTTCGAACAAGAGGGGAACTTGTGTCTCATAAAGCGACGGACGCGGAACGTCGATGTTTTTGTAAGAGTTTCGCCAGGGGGAGAGCGAGCCATACTCCTACACTTGCTCACCCCTTCGCTACTCCGACTACTTCCTACTTCAGCCGGGATCAATAGTAAGACAAGAACCCTTTTATGTTAAAATCAATGGAGATCGGCGAAGACATGTTCAAGGCACCGCTTGTTCGGTAGTAATAGAAAAGTTAATCTACGATATGTGAGGAAGCAAAACTTGCTGATTCACTCTTCTTGCATATTTGCCGCGCAACATATCGCTATAAGGAAATCTGATTGGATATGCTTCTAAAGGAATGTCACGAAAATGCTTCTACATACTTTTAGAAAAGAAATAGAACCATAGCACTGGTTTGGTCGACAGTAATGAAATTGAATGTGGAATATGTTAGATGATGCTGTAGTAACATAAAAATAGATATTACGTCAGGCGGTTAGCCCAGCGGTGAATTGCTGCTGTGTTGTTCTCAGTCGCGTAAACGTTGCGCTAGGCACAGCTCATTTCTTATACGATTTCGTATAAATGAATACGATTAACGATGTCAGGTTACATCACAAAACTTTGTCGACCATTAGTTGAGGTCATCGACGAACTTAAACTCGTAGTGAAACAGCGGTAAGTCTGACAGCACGAATTAGTAATTCACTCGAGAGGAACCTTTACTTCTGATGCCAAGTACTTTTTATATGCGAATAAACACAAACCTAATATGTGTCCTAATATCGTTCTATAACTGTTCAACAGCACTTACAACTTACAAGAGTATGTAGACATAATCAAAAGGCACTTTGCTAATTGAGAAAGGCTTTGCGTCAGAGCCTTATCGATAAAGATGCAATATTGGGTAAGTGTATACAGGGTGTAATAGATAGCTTGGAATCAGTTTTTTACCATCGAAATATCGGTAATATGGTCATTGCCTGATTGTTTTGGTAGCCGTGTAATGTCAAGTGCAAAGGCTGAATAATTAATTTCATCTGGTTCTGACGGTTTCTTCCACGTTTTGCAATCTTCCCAATCTTTTCAGGGGCTGAAATTTGGTGGAGAATGTTTTCTTGCATCAGGGAAGAAGTGATATAAATTCCAGAGCCCTGGCTCAAAATTCATTTTTTCGCAAATTTTTGCATATGTACCCCTTCACAAATTTTCGATTTTTCGAAGGTTCTCGGACTTTGACGAACGCTTGATATTTCGATTGTTTGAGTATAAAAACGGGTAGAAAACATAAAACTAGTGGTCAAAGTGCCGGAATTGTACCGAAAACACATGGGAAACCGATCTTGAATAATTCATTTTTGTGCTTTTCCCCATGTTTTTCATACTTCCCGACATTTTCCGGGGGTGTAATTTTTGTAGAGAATGTTTTCTTGTATCAAGGAAGAAGTGATATAAATTTCAGAGCCCCAGCTCAAAATTCATTTTTTCGCAAATTTTTGCATATGTACCCCTTCACAAATTTTCGATTTTTCGAAGGTTCTCGGATTTTGATAAAACTTTATAAATCGATTGTTTGAGTATCAAAACGGATACAAAACATGAAACCACTGGCAGAAATGCCGGAATTGTACCGAAAATATATGGAAAACCAATTTTGAATAATTGATTTTCGTTGTTTTCCTCGTGTTCTTCATACTTCCCGACATTTTCCGGGGGTGTAATTTGGTAGAGAATGTTTTCTTGTATCAAGGAAGAAGTGATATAAATTCCAGAACCCTAGCTCAAAATTCATTTTTTCGAAAATTTTTTTGTTACTTATGTCGATTGCTCAGCGATACACGACACGAGTAACATTACACGGCTACCAAAACAATTACGCAATGTCGGTATTACCGATAAATCAATGGTAAAAAGGTGGTCCCATTCTGTCTGTTACACCCTGTATATCATCAATTTTTATAGGACTCTGTCAGAGTGACAAGTGACAAGAACGAGCGGGCTCATGGGTGAGGCAGGCGCTAATTGCATTACGTAAAGGGTGCTAATCAGTGAGAGAAGTCGATAGAGACGGTTTTAATCTTGTCCTCTTGTGCAGCTTACCGACCTCCAAATGCTAAAGCGGCCTTTCGTTCTTGGACCGCTTTAACGAATCTGTCGGCGCTTCAACAGCTTGCCAACCCAGCCAAATATCTCGCATCTCGACCTTAACCTTGCGCACCGAAGGATTCGTTCAATTTCAATGACACTGCTGTTGCTTGCTCAATCTCCCAATTACTCTTTCCTTGAGTGGTCAGTCGAGAAAAGCAGTAAATGAGGACAAGGATACGCAAACGTAGACCGACAGTGAATCAAGTCCTTTCAATAAAACTCGTCAAGACACTCTAGCTAGAAAACTTGACGTTGGCAAAGTAGAATAACCAATCCCAGCACCTTTCGAATCATATCTAATTAGAATCTAATTTGACGAGAAGGTAAACCAGGATACATAATAAATTAGTAATCAGTAAACTTGTATTAGAATCCAAGAAGGAAAGATCTTCTTCCGTCTGCTTTCACCACGAAGAAGACCTTTTTGTGGTGGCACAGACAGAAAACTATCTGGAAAGAATTTCTCTGAGAAAGAAGCAAATGAATCTTGTGGTTAATATCAGTGTCTGCATATTTCTAAAGGCGATGCTTGTGGTCGATCGATCTTAGTCTCCGTCCAGAAAGAGCAAAAGTACAGAAAAGCTATGTTCGAGGTTTCAGTTCCAAGTCTCTTGCAGAATACCAGAGAATCTGAGAGGCTCTCTTGATCTCGAGGCCGTAAGTAACCTTAGACTAGCTGAGATTCAAGGGGAAATGGACTCCAGAAACCGCTAACCGGGGCGGGATCATCGTCAGGAAGAACCATTGAGAACTAAGAACAAACTGTAAATGGAAATGTTGAACTGAAGAAGAGAAAAGAGCGCTCATTTGGTTACAGTGATACATTAGAAATAAAAGCTTCTATAACTTTACGAACTATACTAATTCTCTGAAATGATTCTCTCTGCATTAATCATCTTGTACTTTATTATTTTTCAAAATGCCATTGATGCGAAAGAAAGGGAGTATCGCAGCGGGAAGTAAGAGGTTCGACTGACAGTGCCGGTAATCCAACTCTAGGTCGGATCTAAGCTTTCGAGGCAGATATCGTCTTACATGGAACGAGAATTACGCAAACCTTGTAACCGGCTGCTTGGCTCTAACGCTCCATCACCGAATCCAGAAACATCAACAACTCTTATTATATCATAGCTAAAGCTTGTACATACTCGTCAGACCCGCTTTACTCATTAAATCGATCGAACTCGATTAGTAATTATTAGCTTTGATAGATGCGCACACGCCTTCACCAGTTCTGGCTTTAGGGAAGCTCGACACGGCTTATTTCCAATCTAGAATCTCTGGCAGCCGATTGCCCGAAATAACGCTGCCGACGCTGGCATGCCTGACTCAGTCGTTAAATATATCCCGAAATTTTGAGGATCCTGCTCCTCCCGTCGACTTCCACTAGTTTCGGCCGACTTTCATTTTGTAAAAGTAGAGGTCGTAATTCACCTGAGCTTGCGAGAGTCAATTAAAGCGGTTCTGTAACATGAGACCCGCCTTCCGGATTGTCTAATGGAATATTCTCCTTGACCGAAAAAAGCGTTCGAGCGTGCTGACTATTCTGTTTGTTTTCCTTTGGAAAATACGACTGTCTAATTGATAGCTTCTAGCTTCAGTTGCTCATTGCTAATATTGAACTCTCTGATCGGTAAGTGACTGTTTGCAAGCTCGTTCGGCTGCTCACTTGAAAATGCCATTCGATTGTAGAAAGTGGGTCAGCTATAAGCAATTTTCAGGAAAAGACTTGGCTACCTACTTGGCTAATGACCTCATTTTCAGCCCAAGTAAATGGGGTATATGGCATTTTATCGCATCGTACAATCCCATATCATTCCTACGCTCATATAATACTGGACCAACTACTTCGAGGTTCGATCGATAAAGCATGTGCAGGGACAACAAGTTTGAGATAAATGGAGTTGGGTTGCAATTGGTCCAGTCGAGTTGGATGACGTCAGCATTATTGGGAGTGAGAGATCGCATTCTTTAGTGAGAGTCATCTTTTAGAGATCGTCCTCGGTCGAACCCTTTAAGGACTGTTCACGATATGCGTTCGACCTGAATTCTCTGAGCCTTGACCACGATTTAAAGCAACCTTTTTCGTCCCATCGGATATTTAAAATTCTGTTCGCTGACCACCAACCACTTAAAGAAGGGATCGTTTTAATCCATTGCCAATCGATAAAGGGCTCTCTGTCTTTCTTTCTCTCCTTCTCCCGTAATATACAGATTTTCACCCTAAGTTCCTTCACTTTACAAAATAATCTAAATAAGGGTAGCAAAATCTCAAGTTTGCAGTACTGATAGAAAACAGCAATTGAAAGTCTGCAGAATGAAATGGATAGTTGAAAAGATGGTGAGAAAGCTGAACGGACTGCGGTATGAGGAAACAAGACGGAGTCTGTCCATTTAGCAAGTAAATTGGAATAAAGTAGTAGTTGTTCGTGCGCGAAACAGTTCTGAGGGAGCAACGATACTTTGATCTTTCTTCCATCACTGTGAAGGCTTAAAGGGGAAAAAGAGCCCTACCAGGAGCAACGACCTCACCTTTCCAACCCGCCACACAATAACACCCCTTTTTCACTAGAGTTATATGAAACTTGAAAAAGCAAGGGACATTATCTTAACAGACATAGATCTCTGCATTTGAAGATACGTGCTCCACAATCGCCGAATATTATACCAAACTGACGCGACAGTGTGACGCCCGCCCGTAAACTTATTTTTGGGGTCGGCTATTTCCGTCCAGGTCGGCGCAAACGTCGGCCAAAGAAGAAACTCGGAACATCTTCGAGGTTCGGGGAATATTTTCGCTCCATTTTCTATGTTAGAAAATTCCTGCTTTACGTGTTTCTAAAAAGTCCGAAAGATATTTCCTTATCTTATTGTCAGCACTACCTTGACAACATACGAATCAATAATTCCTACTATAACTCTTCCATGCTGCGGGGCCACAAGTATGCTTTACATAACAGTCGTAAAAAAACTGTTAAAGCTTCCATCAGTTGTTCAGTGTGTTCTGCTTTCAGCCATTTCGATTGTAAAATTGGATATAGGTATATCAACGAGTTAAATTCCGAGCGTGAGGCCTGCGAGACTGTTTAATGAGTCTTTCCTCGAAGGAACGGGAGCCTAGCCCATGAAGTCGACTAACCAAGACAGGAAGTGACGTTATTATGGCAATTAGAATGCTCTATCGCCTTCGAGGGACCGCTACACCGTTAGCCCCCAACATGTACATCCAGTATAGCCATAGTTCAGTATTTCGAAAATAATGTTCATTAAAATTTCGTCTCATATACTCTCCAAATCAGGCAGCAGACTCTGATGAAGAGTCTTGCGTAAAAAGTGAATCATTCTCTGCCAAGTTGTGCAAGAGAAAAGTCTGCAAAATAGTCACCTGTAATATGAATTCCTCGGTTCTGTTGATTATGTGCCGCGATATACCACGTGTCTGCCATAATTAGTAAAGTGATGTATTTAATGTTTGCTTACCAAAAGTTTGTTATCCACGGTCTTAACGACAATCTCTTCTGGCGTGTACTGCGAGACATCGAAGCGCAGCTTCAACATCTTGTTGTCACCCTCATCTTGGATGAGCGGACTGTTCAAGCCATCCAACCAGGTGCGCGAATCATGCTGCGGACTCAGAGAGCTGTTCTGAGTGCTGCTTTGTTGTGTTGTGGTGCTGCAAGGTGGCAAAGAAAGATACATTATTATGGATTCACACGCATATCTCCAGAGACAGAGACAAGAAGAAAGAAAGAAAAGAAAAAAAAAGTGCGCTCGACAATTGACGAGGATGGTCATGAGCAGGCGTTCGCATCGAAAACAGAGCGCTGATGATGCTAAATGACACACCACGCGTACTCTAAATCGTTACACAACTTGATGACGATGTAACAGAAAAGGTACTGGAACATCCATGTACATAATAGTGTGCGATATACAACCTAATGCTATCAACTATGACCTTTAAAATGGTTAAACTAATGGAAGTAAATCAGTTTCACTTGTATATAACAATTGCTAGAGCATAAATTGAGCAGGTATACTTCCAAAACTTTCCCATTAGTAATCATACTTTACAAAAATAAGATATGAAATCAGTGCGAAATGAGGACTACGTGTCGGTGTCGTGGACTACGATAAATCCAGAACGTTATTATCATCGAGAGGAAGTATGGTTGTGCGAGAGAGCAGCGGAGCATTCACATGTGCAGATCGTGCGCTTCTCCATAACATATGAAATCGCTGGCAAGAAAAGGCTACTGGCGGATAGGAACCAGGAATAACTATAACATATATATATATAATAAAAAATCAACAGTCTTGCTAAAGAAAACCATAACCAAGACAGTTAAGAAAAACAACGGTTTCTCTTATCAGCGAAGCTGCGATATCCACTTGATCGGCCAGCTCAACATCTCACATCGAACTCGTATTACTTGATTAATAAAGTATTAAAGCAATTTCAAGGATTGCAAGTGCTTTACGTTCAAAGGTGCGGGATTATCATAAAGGTTTGCTTAACCGATTATGAGTAATAACGCAGGAAGTTTTAGCAAGCGCAGAAAATAGAAAATAGCAGATTAGTTAATTGCGGTAGAAGAATAAGGAAAGGTTTAATAAAGACGTAGACAAGAGGATAGACGGACAGACGGATAGACAGATAGAAAAGAGAGGAACGAAAGGAAGATGTTTGAATAGGATGTATTACAGAGAAATGAAGGGGCATCTATGGGGCTGTTTGCTCAGTGCTAATGACGAGATTCCAATGGCAGTGTGGGCTGGGCTTTTCTTTCGCTCGGTGTTTCTCTAGTGGTAGCCTTATGTCACCTTTTGAAGCTGTCGAATGCGGACCGCGTTGGCGGTGCTGCAGGGTCGACCTTGTCCCAACCTTCGGTCTTCGAGGTCGTCGAGGTACGATGCTCGCTGGTGCTCGTGTGGTGTCGACTTCAGAGTTAGTCAGCAACGTACGTGCCAATGCAGGAGGCGAGAGAAGAGCGAGAGACAGCCGAGACAGCCGAGACACCAATGCAATCAGTAGGCGCGACACGGAAGTGTCGAAATAGCGGGCCAACAGGGGACATTAGATATTACTTTGTTAACTTCGCCGGTTAGTGATCCTCGCCAGCTTGCGCCGAAAACGTTCTTGCGTATGCATATTTATCATACTTTATCATTCAACTTTCTATTAAACAACACTGCTTTAGAGTGTTTTTTTTTCTTTAGTTTAATTTTTAAAAAAAAAGGTTGCGCAAAGAACGTCTTCTATTCTCATAGAGTAGGTAGAAACAATCTTTGTTCTATTTACTCGTGAGTCAAAGACGGAGAGGACGGCTCTTTTCGGGCTGGTATAGCGTAAGTTTTTGCAGAGGCTAGTCAACACTCCGTTATATCTATATGTATAGGATATTTATTTAGAATTTGATTAGAGACACTAAAAACCAAACGTCTGCCCTATGCCAATTATCCATAATAAGCGAGCAACTGCGTAAGATACCCAATAGTCCACTCCATCGGATCTTAACATCCTCAATTCACCTTATTCTAAAGTGCAACTAATTGATTGCACTTAAATTCCAAACGCGTACGATAAGGAATTAAAAATAAATCGCGAGAGCAATGCGTCATTGATAAAAAAGACACATGAATGCCCGGCATCGCCGGCATAACTTTAACCCTGCTTGACTATTCAATACTGAAGACCTTCCTTTCTTTCTCTCTACCATTCATCTTCGCCATACATATCCAGTATAATATGCGAGCCTTTTCATTTAAAAAAAAAAATAGTCGACGCTCCTCAACACAAAATGGCAATAACCTTTTTATGAAGAGAGATATTCGTCCAAGGACAAGCTGTAAAAGAGAAGCGGAGTAAATGGATTGTCAGATCTAATAAAGCTGTGAAATGCCAAGTAGTCTTCCTTGACCCGAAGGAGCAAGTTCCGGGATTCTTTCTTCTTTCTCCTCAGCTTTTAAACAATCATGATAAGAGACTTCTCACAAGAGAAGACAAAGAGAGTAGGGTGTGTCGTCTAGATTTAATAGATCACGCCTACTCACCAAAGACATAGTCTCTGTCTACCCGCGCTTCCTTGAACGAAGTGGGTGACACAAGTTCTCGAAGTGTGCGGGGGCAGAGAGAGAGAGAGAGCATACAATATACATATTATCCTGTTGTACCCGGTTTCAAGACAAGAGATACGAAAGAGAAAGGTCGAGGATATCTCACTCGAAGGAGTTCCCAGTTCCTAGCTCGGAGAGGTCAAACACCAAGCCTGGGACCATTAAGAAGCCAACATACCAAAGTCTGAGTTGCTAACTCGCTAAAGGTTATATGAAATACTATCTTTAAAGTTGTTGTACACTTTGAAGATACTCTTATGAAACTGATCATTATTCGACAATGTTCAGTGAGGAAAGAAAGCTTTCAGCCTGACTGACCTAGTTTTGTAAAATAGTGAACACTTTCAAAGCTAACTGGTACTTAAATTCATAGTATGCCAAGCTTTGCTTGGCAAAGCAAAGTAGATAGTGCTCTTGTTGCTGCGCCAGCCAGACATACAACTGTTGCTTACGTTGCGTGAGAAAAGTACCGCAACACCGAGCTAAATTGCCGAATAATTGTCTCTCTCATTAATGTTAACTGAGGCATACGCCTCATTACCCGGATACAGTAAGAATCATAATGGAGGGGAAACGAGATGACTATTTTTAAAAAAATCTTCTGCAATGAAATGCTTTCACACGTAAATATAAAAAGTTTCATCTTTCCGACAATTATTGCTCCATTAGGTTTACATGACGCGACAGTTGATACGATAAAAAGAATCATACTCTGCTATTACCCAATATTAAATCAATAATATCATGAGAAAAGTGAATCGTGACTTGTCTCTTATTCGTGAATCATCAAACCATCTCTGCAACACATTTCTAATCGATTCGCTCTATAATTAAACTGTTAAAGCCAAGTGCTTGCAATAGCATGTTAGGGCTGAGTGCGAGTTGCCGAAGGAAACCTGGAAATCTTCATTGAACACGCATCCTAAACGAAGAGGGAACCTATGAAGATTCTGTTTTCCAGCCAATAAATTGCCCGCGAATCTGATAACAGACTGCTCATATACCAGCTTTACATTCTCAAGTTGTTCACAAGTACCTAGACGAATTTTAGAAATATTTTTTATTTACTACCTAACTGAATGATTAGCTTCTTTTGCGTAACCCAAAATCCATCGATAATGAGAAAAGTCTCAAAGATTTCGCTAGGTGGCCCACTTTTCTTGCTCGATTTCTCACAATTACGTTAGAACCATATTGAAATCGAAAATAGCCTGTTTGCGGGGGATGACATGCACGCAACCCAATTGTATCATTTTACTTGAGTGCATGCATCTTTTGATGTTCTACGTGTCCAAGTAGTGAGTGAGTGAGACTACAATTTGAATCGTCGCCAGATGAATGAATGATTTAAGAGCAGTTCTATATTTGACATACCGAAGTTTGAGGACAGTTTTGTGGTTGGGTGGATAAAGTTCCTCGTCAATAAGCATTTTTAATTTTCACACGCGAACTATTAATTTCACTAAATACAACCACGTTCGTATTCGTGTATAAACTGCCACTCCGTGTTAACAACTCTAAGCTAGAAGTATTACTGCGTAAAACTCGCGCAGGATCACTACAACACCTCCTGTTAATGTAGCTATGCAGTTTAGCGATGCAATTCTAGTGGGGATTTTAATCATTGCCGACAGCAGCGACAACAGCGTCTCATTGTCAAGGCTGCTTTGATCTAACATTTACGACACACCGTGCAGACATTAACTGCCCTGTTGTTGTTTTATGAACAAACTACTATGAACTCCAGAATTTAGTTCAATCTCACTGTTTTACATTCTCTGAAGATATCAAACACCTTGAAAAAAAATCTTTTTCATCTATCTTATATACAAAGAAAGGAAGAGCTTTCGAGGGAATGTTCATGTTGATCCTACGTGTTTTCAACACCTCTCACAAATCATTGCACGTGTGCCATATCACAAAACATACAGAATCAGCAGAGTTGTCATGAAGAAGAGCTACAGAGATATCTGCAATTAAACAGTGCAACATGTCTCTCGGAATGTATCATCATTACGTAATGAGAGAGGCCTCATTGTGAAGCATGAATGAGGAGACACCATTTTACGTAATGCTTCGTTCACCTGAATAAACTAACATTGTTATGTGTCAGGAAATAATTTTCCTTTCCCTTACTTTCCGGTGGTGCGAAAAAATTGTCTGTTTTCGCGAAAATTAAATAGTTGTATATATAAGAGAGGCGTATAATAATACTAAAATGGCGGAAATATATAGCAAACCGTATAGGAATGACTGGCCTGAGAGAAACCGGCCAAAAACTGGGGGATAGAATCCTGTTCCGGATTGTTGCTTCGAGGGGAGAATAACGGAATGCTAGGACTGACAAATCTGAAGTTCCGATCAAGAAACTCGGTCAACAAGAACTCGAACCAAGTGTTATCTTTGCTGGTACCTTCCTTACCATGACCACAGCGGAACGCCGCACATCCCACTCTAGCCGCATGAATATTCGTCAACCGGCCACGTTTTTCTATGCAACTTTACGTGACATGTTTGCGAGATTCTATCGACTTTTTTTTTCTACGAAGAGTTTGCCAGTGGTGAAAATAGGTAGAGTTGGCACTGGCACTCTGAAGCAGGTGTCATACACACGCACTCGGATCGCGGATAGTGGGCAGCAGAGTCGACGCAAGCAGCTGCTACGAATTCATGTATATATTATACCTGTACAGTATAGATATCCATAAGTACTTCCAATGATCGCGTGCGTGATTCAACGAGAGTCAGAGAGTGGCCAGGAACCTCGTGCGCTTCGATTACAATGACGAAATCCCTAAAAATAGTCTCGCCGAAATACGCTATGAAATGAATGTATGATCAGCTAAGTAAGAAACCTGACGCTCTTCCATCTGCCAAAGCTTGCCATTATCTTCGAGTAACCCAGTCCACCATATGATATCGATGTACTTCGAGAGTATGCGTTCGATATCAAGATAAATCAGCCAAGTAATTCTAGGCTGAATAGATGAAAGATATGCGACGCATATCAAATGAGTTTCTTGATATCACCAATGGAATTCGATACTCTGGCCTCAGAACGTAAGCAAGCGTCCCCCCCCCCCCCCCCCCCAAAGGGAGACGCATTTTCGCGACTAGTAAATGCAAAGGAAAATACTTGGTTTCAACCCGCTGGATTCCATCGACTGTTCTCGTTAAAAAAAACGGATATCTCGTGTGAAAGGGTTGCGATGATAGACTCTGGCTTCAGAATACGAGCCTGTTGAAATCTTTATAAGTGTGCTGTGCTATTTATAGTGGCGACAGGCATACGTTTCATGAAAATCGTCAGTATACGAGCGCCAACTCGACACAGTCAAGAGTAAAGAGTGAAGAGGCTAAAGAAGCTTGCAAAAAATGGCCTTCTACTCTCTCCGAGGACCTCGTCCATTTAATGTTTATTTTTCTCGAAAAATCGTGTAAAAAGCAGACCAACTAAAACCGCATGGGACATTCAAGAGCAAGCAAGCGCCCTTATCTAGAGCGAACACGTTATCGTACACGACACGGTTTAGCCATCCTACCACTATACAACATATGAGAGGATCTATTATACCCAGAACCGAGCACACCACTCTCGCTTCCGTAAACAAACAGTGCCCCTGCTGCTTCTGTCCTGCTGGTGTTTGTCAGGAAAGTCTATATCCATACAAGTACTTACATACCAATTATATGTACGTATGGCACATATAAGTACAGAAGCAAATATAGAATAACCAACATCGACTGCAGCCGACATGTGCTTCCAAAGATCCCAATTAGCCACCGGGAGAAAAGTGAATTATACTATGCACAGTATTTATGTCCTATCTAAATCACGGTTTTCATTTTTCATACGAGGAATGCTATCATAGGAAATTGTCTTCAGTATCAAATTTGTTCAAATTGCATATTGAAAGGTTTGTAATAGAAGATTTATAGATCATAATAGAGATTCTATGTGTAAATATGCCTAGGCCGCCGGAAAAGACGATGCCGGTTTAAGGCGGAGCGGATCGAAGAATGTGAAAGAGAAAAGAAATACTAGCAAAGTCAGGATACACGTACCTAGTAGTACTCTTGAAGAAGTTGTTGCTTTCTCGGTTCATGAGCTCGCTACGGAATCTTGACATCTCGTCCTCCATCTTCCTCATCTCGGCGTCGAATCGTTCCCGTATGTTGGAGAATTCTGTGTCGATCACGCTGAAGTCACCGAGCTTGATCGGGATATTACGCTTGATACCACTGTCGGCCATGATGTCTCCTCAGATGCACTTGTGTCTCTTTCCTCGGCACTCAACACTTACGAGACTGTTCTCGAGAAAGGGCGCGATACAGAGAGAGGAATTGGACTCTCGGTGAATATTAATCTCAATCAGAACTTGCGAAGCGTAACTGACGCTGTCTCGCCTAAGAATGATCGCGGCGCCGCTCGCACGCTGCTCCTTAAATAGGCGCGCAATCCGCCGCTACGCACCGCCCGCCGCGTCGATCGTCGCGCTTCGGACTTATTCGGATCGACTCGGACATTCTCGCCTACACTCTACCGCGCTCCGCCGAAATCAACCCTTTGAACACTTCCTTGAATATTGCTCCATCTACCAATCAGTTCACTAACACTTCTACTTATTCCATGTACCTACTTTTCTAGACTTTCTTCGTAAGAAAACAGCAAGGAATGGTGAACTATTTGAATAATCATATGTGTTTCCCATCTACTTACTGTGACCTATTCAAAAGTGAATTATTGTACGTCTTTTCAACGGTAAGCATTATCCCGCCTTTTTTCCTATAATGATACGACAACTTTGTATTGTTATTGCAAAATGGATACCGTTGTACATAGTACGTGTCAATGGGATACATTGCACGATGAATTTCATTCTAAATCGGGAAGGTTGATGCACCGCGGCAACTCTGGATGTATTTCGTTCTTGTAATTTTTAGCTATTTCTCATCTAAACACACAGAGTCTGTTAATACAGATGTGCTTCTCGAAATTTCACGCAACACATTCTTTAGGTTTGAATCATACTTTAATTGTAGAATCGAACAATCCGTTTCGTCACTGGTCCATTTCAAACATCTGTCTGAAATAAGTATCTAATTGAGACTTCAAAGCATCTTACGTATCAGTATTGATTTTGTGGAAAATCTATTGAAATAGAATACCGAAAAGTTGCACCATAGGACGCTTCTAGATGAAAATAAGGACTAATGCCCGAAGAATGAGGACAGGAGCTTTTGAATAACTGTTTAGTGGAACGAGACCTTGTGGGCGTTACGTTCTTGCAGACGAGAAGAATCATTGTGATCTATATGACACGCGATGACTAATGTGGTCGCACATTCATTTCCTTTTCTATTCCTCTTCGCAAAGTGGTTCATTTTCGGCTAATACTTTCCTGGAAGTATGGCGCTTACTGACAAACTGCCAATTGCCGTTATAGATCAATTTCGAAGAATGACTGTTCATAAATTCAATTAGTCTATTTATTTCAGACCTACATAAGCTATTACTCTAAATAAGATCGTGGGCATTGAGCTACATCAGAGACGAGTACAAAAAACCGAGCAAATAAGACGATATAGGCTTGGTTACTAATGGTTATAAGGTTGGCGGGATGAACGGTGGAAAATGTTTCGCAGCGGTAAGTTCAGTTGCAAATGATGCTGATTCTATTTTCGCACTTCGAAGCGTCACGTACCGAGTGAAACTGAATGGGATTGAAAGCTGAACGCGTCATGATCACGACACACGCCTCCTTAAGCTTCATAAATAGGCCTCTGCTGGCAGCCCGCGGTCCTCAAGGATCAGATTCGCCTATTTGAGATCAACATGAATGAAACACGAAGGCGTCTTTCACTTCCGCTATGTGTATGGTGATAGGGTTAGTTCCCTTTGAAGGAGGAGAGTAGGTAAACTAAATGGATATGAATCATCTTCAAGTCAGGTTGTGTCTGGCACATATACAATAATACTTATTGAGAGAATGTAAGCTTGCCCCACATTCACAAGTAGAAAACGCAATTATCCATGGTAATTCAAGTAGTATAAGCCTAATCACTATCGGCTGGCGAAACAAAAGCATATTTCTCGGTTTGATTGCTGATAAAGGAAATTTTATGCCCCTCTCATGACCTGACTCCAGATAATTAACTGCTGAGCGTGCTTGTGCTTATAATTAAACAATAAATTATATTCTAGGCGGAAGAAACTTTACGCTAAAGGGTAAAAAGGAAAATGAATCGCGAGGATATGATGTGTCAATGGTAAAGTAGATCGTTCCCAAAGGTAGACCCGGTAAGGGAGGTTACGGTGTCAGACATAAGTTCTTTCAAGCAACGGCTAACTTAGCCTTAGCATCCTCCGCACGTTCTTCGTAAAAGTACGCACGAAATCCTTCTGTTTCTGATTCCGTGCTGCGTGGGAGAACATGAGTTGCATGACGTCATCTCTGTGGGGGTTTAACTGATCGATAAAACGCGTCACAACGGTCCCTTATATGGATTGGTCATAACGTGCCTCGAGCAGTCTTCCCCGCTGTTCTTCTTGTCCCTTGATGGAACTCATTTAAATACTCTTAATTATTCACACAACATAACTCACCTTAATTGGTGTTCGCAATGCAGTTAGCACATAGACATGAAACGACTCATCCTGCCACCTCCATCTACCAGTTACGCTGATTCCGATTCCGCGATAATGACTTCATTTATAGAAAATAAACATGCAGAGGCGAAGTAGTAGAGGCAAAGGAAACAAGTACACATATATATATACGTACACATGTTGTGGAGGCTGAAAGAATAGCATGTATATGTTCTACGCTACTGTTGATACTATTAATAGTTGACAAAATCCAAGAGTGCCCGGCTATCCGAGGCCACATTCGTCGGAAGGAACTCTTTAATCACCCGAGCGCCATTCCTTGAGAATTCAATGTCGAGTGTATTGAAGAAAGTAGAGCGCGGGTTGTATCAGCCGTTTCATTGGTTACATGTCTTGCGCCTGTTCTGTTATGCAACTATATATGTTGTGCACTGACTGTGAGTTTTGCCTACGTACAAAAGAAGTGTAAGCTTTCGGGGCCTAATTTTAGTAAGTACTCATTCCGGTGCGGTCACTTCATTCAACAGTCAATGTATTAAATGCGTAAGGGTCGTTTAGCTGTAATTTGTACTTGGCTTACTTAGGATGCGGATGCTTATGCTTAATGGCTCTGGCTCATTGCTCATTGTTACCAATCGTATCACTAAGACTCTGCATGACCCGAGTACAGATGCGACAGGCATTAACTTTTCTCTCTATAATAAGGGAATGGCCCACGTGCGCGGATCAGACGCGTACTCTGTGCAGGACGCTGGAAAGCAGACTTTTCTTGTAATAAAAACCAGAATGCCTCGCGACCGGAATCTGGCAAGCGTGAATTCAAAACATTCCCAGCGCGTATTGTGTATACAAAACCGCTAGAAAATCTCTTAGAAGAATACTTTTATATCTTTCCATAAACTAACCAGTATATGCATACGTATTCTGTGTGTCTGGCTATACATGTCTTATATTTGCATCAAGCAACGATTGAGCATGGAGAAATGTAGGGGGAAGATGCATGGCACTAATAGAGAATACAATTACGTGTATTTATTGAATCAAGGACTCGAGAGTCTCGAGACAAGAATTCCATTCGAATTGCCGCCACTTGGTGCGCTATTTGATTGTTCTCAAGTCCCTCTGGTTTGCTTGTTCGGTCGGTATCGTTTCTTGTTACTGGATGGTATAGGCTGAGCCGGGCAACTAGTGAAACAATCCCACTCTACTGTTCTCTATCATTCTCTAGATAGTGCTTGTTACACTCCACTTCCCCTTTTCCCTCCTGTCCATTATACCACTACAACTGTGCCCTGTTCTTCCCCTCACTACCTTCAACTATCACATTTCTGTGGTCTACTTGGTCTAGTCGCCTGTGTGGTGTGTGGTGCAGCAGTGTGGTGTTTGCTATATCTGCTTGGCTTGGTTTGCTTCTCTTCTATCAATACAGCCAACAATCATGAAAGAACACGTGAAGAAAAATCACAAGGAAAGCAAAACCGACAAAAGTGTTGGTCAAAAGCAAGAAACGAGCAAAAAACCGTTTGACAAAAAAAAATATAGATTACAGAAATACAGTAATACGTACAAAAGTATGTCTTTCGCGCCTTAGAGTTACTGTAGATGAAGGTTAGAACCGTCTAGTATTTTCAAATGTGACTTTTATAACTATTTCTTTATTAGTACAACAATGGGAAGAACGACGGAAGAAAGCTGTTTTGAGGGGGTATTACAAGGACCTTGACAAAGATGAGCGTGAAAAGCAAAAAAAATTGAATAGCCAAGAAGCTAAAGATTCAACAGAAAATTCCAGGTACAAACATCAATACATATTTATTCTCGTAGGTATGATTATATCAATGAATACTTCTTCCAAAGTGTGCCGACCAAGAAAATCAGCGCCTTTTCCAAGGCAAAGCAGGAGTTTCTGCGCAAAAAGGACGAGAAGAGGAAAAAAAAGGAGGAGGCTCTGCAAACTAAAGCAGAAAAGGACGAAGCACTGAAAAAGTACAAGGAAAATAGAACACAGACGTACAAAAAGCTATCAAAGAAGACAAAAAAGGGACAGCCAGTCATGAAAGACAGGCTCGAAATGTTGCTTGAAAAAATACAACGCACTGTTGCAAGTTAACTGAGAAGCGGAGTCTTAATTTACCAGGGAAAGAAACAAACTATTCACACCTGAATTTTGTAATCTCACCATTGTAAATACATTTGCCATTTGTATAAAATAAACAACATCTTTTTATATCAGGCTCACATTAATTCTGCTAAGGGATCCCCAAAATTCTGACACATTAGTGTCAAGAACTTTTATATTATGATTGTCGATTTTAAACAATATTTTAAATTAATAATTATTTTATTTTAAACAATATATTTAAAATGCTGGAAAAATGGATAACCGGCGGTGTGTGAGATGAAATTATCCAAAATTGGGTTGAAATGAGTTTGGCGGTTGTGTGTGTGTGAATGTAGTATGGCTGTGTGTTTCATTGAATTGCGGCGTAGAGGGCAAATAGGGCGCAGTCGCAATGGCATTTGACGGGTAGATAGGTTGTATCTATCTATCTACTGGCTGGCTGGTGGTGGCTGGTGGTGCTGCGGCTTATAGTCTGTGCCTGCACTGTAGAGATAGCCAGCCCAGCCGTCAGCTAGTCAGCGGTTGCAAATGGCGACAGCCACGAAATCTCTGTCACCGACTCGCGAATAGTTTCAGGCTTACCGTGCCCTGCCGTGACCGAGCCGTGCGTGAACGTAACGCTAACCCAGATCGGTAGGTATGACCAGCTATCGGATGGCCCGAACCGGCTCGCGAAAATTCTCCTCCACGCAAAGAAAGATCTCTGGCTCGGAATCGGCACAGCCCTGTGCCAGGCACGATACGATTCACCCAACTAAAAACCTACGGTCCGATCTTTCTTTACCTACGAAATGCTCCTTGCAGCTGCTCGATCGATAGTCCACGATTCTTTCACGTGATCTCCTACGGTGGGTTACCGCGATTTTCCCTCATCTATCAGAATATTCCCGCACTCAAAAGCGCTTCTCCAGCACTTCATCCCGTTACCACGCTAGATACTACTGTCAAAAAGTGTTTGCTCGACCAATCTGGGAGGCGGTACCGGCTTATTCGGCTCATCTCAATCGACATCCTAAGACAGACGTATTCGATCTGCGCTCCTTGCCCTTTCAACTTTCGCCACACATTTCCTCGGTCTTCCCTCACCCCTCCGATTATTTCTCTTATTTACGCACGCATTATCGTGCATTTTAATGAATCGCCCTCTCTCTCTCCTTCGCCCTCGCTCTTGCCCTCGCCCTCGCTCTCGATCACTCAACCTCCCTTTCTCTCTTTCTCCCTTTCTCTCTCGCCGTTTCTTCTTCACTTGCTTTTCGTGCAAGGCTCCAACCACCGAAAACGTTCGGTAACATTCAATCCGATTTCTCAGGCATTTCTGCAATATATGTAAAGCTATTTGTTAGATTCCACTGTTTCATGTCTACTAGCTTGTTTTCCGGAATTTCGATTGTCTGGAGATGGTTTTTCTTTTACAGGTGATACTGAGAAAAGAAGGCAAGATGCCAGCTGTAAGGGGTGATGGCATGCGTGGCCTAGCTGTGTTCATCTCTGACATCAGAAACTGTAAGTTCGCATAACTACTTATTGCCTTTTCTTCTCTCTTTAGTATTCATCTCTTTCTATCGGAGTGTGAACTTTGGAAAGTAAAGCATGAGGAGGAGCATTAGGGGGCGGTGCTCTGATATAGGCCTATCTCTCTGATAGGGCTTGACTTTCAGAGACGAATATATGTAATAGTTTGACATCATACAAGTATACCAGTATCGTAAACTGATAGAGTCTTCCATTCAAACTGCTAATATGGTTATTGTCGATGGATACTTTAGGCTTAATGTCACTAGAATTATAGCCAGTAAACGAAAATTGATGGTACTGGGTGAATCAATATGAACAAGTTTTGATCTTGGTCCAAATGGCATATAGCCACTATAGCTTTATAAAAAAAAGTATAACTGGGATTGACATACGGATATGTAGAATACGACAACAATGTTGTAACCATTCTATTTTAAGAACTCTTTAGATACAATGTACTAGATTCTGATTAATTACTTCATTAGGTAAAAGCAAGGAAGCCGAAATTAAGAGAATCTACAAGGAATTAGCAAATATACGAAATAAATTTAAAGGGGACAAAACCTTGGATGGTTACCAGAAAAAGAAATATGTATGCAAACTTCTATTTATCTTTCTGCTTGGTCATGATATTGACTTTGGCCACATGGAGGCAGTCAACTTACTCTCATCTAATAAGTATTCCGAGAAACAAATTGTAAGTTATCAGTAGAGGAAAGTATTTTCAACATGGGATATGTAACTTTAATTCGACTTCATCTTTCAGGGCTACCTTTTCATATCAGTTTTAGTAAACACCAATAGTGATCTCATCAAGCTGATAATACAGAGTATAAAGAATGATCTTGCATCTCGCAATCCTATCCATGTGAACCTTGCATTACAATGTATCGCGAATATTGGCAGCAAAGACATGGCAGAGGCCTTTGGGAACGAAATTCCAAAACTATTGGTTTCAGGGTATGTAACCATTGATACATAAGTTATTGTGCCAACCATTGGATATTTTGGTGATGGATTTTCAGAATATATAATTATTTGGATTTTAGGGACACTATGGATGTAGTTAAACAGAGTGCGGCACTATGTTTATTACGATTATTGAGAACAGCACCAGATGTAGTTCCTGGAGGTGAATGGACCTCTCGTATAGTTCACCTTTTGAATGATCAAAATCTTGGTGTTGTTACTGCTGCAGCTTCATTAATAGATGCTTTAGTCAAAAGGAATCCTGAGGAATACAAGGGTTGTGTTAATCTTGCTGTGTCGCGTCTTAGCAGGGTATGATGTTCAATGTAAAGTCTGAAAAAATTGAATCATTCAAGATTTTACTAATAAGTCGCCCAATTAATAGATCGTAACCTCAAGCTATACAGACCTTCAGGATTATACATATTACTTTGTACCAGCGCCCTGGCTCTCTGTAAAACTATTACGATTACTTCAAAACTATACACCACCTGGTAAATCCTTTATATTGTGAAAAGTTTGAGAAAAACATTTGTGTCAGAGCCCCAAATAATACTGAAATTTTCCAGTCGAAGATCCTGGTGTTCGGGGCAGATTAAATGAATGTTTGGAAACAATATTCAACAAAGTTCAAGACCCAGTAAAATCGAAGAAAGTACAGCACACCAATGCAAAGCATGCTGTGTTATTTGAAGCTATAAGTTTAATCATTCACAGTGACAACGATCTACCATTATTGGTCCGAGCATGCAACCAGCTCGGGCAATTTTTATCCATCCGGGAAACTAATCTTCGTTACTTGGCACTCGAATCCATGTGTAGCTTGGCGACATCAGAACTTTCTCATGATACAGTTAAAAAGCACCAGGAGGTAGTTATTCTGTCAATGAAAATGGAGAAAGATGTGTCTGTCAAGCAGCAGGCTGTAGACCTTTTGTATGCCATGTGTGATAAAAGCAATGCTGAAGAAATAGTACAAGAGATGCTGAATTACCTCGACACTGCTGACTATTCGATAAGAGAAGAAATGGTATTGAAAGTTGCAATATTGGCTGAAAAATATGCCACTGATTATACATGGTACGTCGATGTTATCCTAAACTTGATTAGGATAGCGGGCGATTATGTTTCTGAAGAGGTCTGGTATAGAGTAATTCAGATCGTGATTAATCGGGATGACGTTCAAGGATATGCAGCGAAAATGGTATTCGAAGTGAGTATCGCCAAGTTAAACTTTCCAAGTTTCAAATTATATAATGTTAACGCAATCCTCTTTTCATGAGATAGGCTTTGCAAGCCCCGGCTTCTCACGAGAATATGGTTAAAGTCGGTGGATACATTCTCGGAGAATTTGGAAATCTGATTGCTGGCGATCAACGTTCTTCTCCAGCAGTGCAATTTCAACTGTTACATTCCAAAGTAAGAGTTGACCTGATAATTTAACACATACTCATAAAGTACTTATTTTTATTAACAAATCACATCTATTTTACAGTATCATTTATGTTCTCCGATGACACGAGCTCTCTTGCTCTCAACTTACATCAAATTCGTCAACCTCTTCCCTGAAATCCGCAGTCAGATTCAGGATGTCTTTAGGCAGGACAGTAACCTGCGTAGCGCTGATGCAGAACTGCAACAAAGGGCATCAGAGTATCTTCAATTGAGTATCATCGCCTCCACGGAAGTTTTGGTACGTAGTGAATCTAATATTTATTGGTGGGTAGCAATGATAGTACTATACTACGAGGAATGCCATTTTTATTCTATAGGCAACGGTATTAGAAGAGATGCCAGCGTTCCCTGAGAGGGAATCTTCTATTTTGGCTGTACTCAAAAAGAAAAAACCGGGTCGTGTACCCGAGAACGAGACAAGAGATAGTAAGAGTCCTGCACCTAATACGAATCACCATGCCGACGGAACTTCTGTTGTTATTGCACCTAGCGCTATTAGCACTACATCGGCTGATCTGCTTGGTCTCTCAACACCGCCTTCTTCTCAACCCGCAAGTAACACTGGAGTCCTATTGGATGTACTTGGAGATATTTACAATATGCCGAATAAAGTTGGTGCTACAAACGGTGCCCAGAATACGTATAATCCGAAGAAGTAAGCCTCGATATTGCAACACTTGCATTCTTTCTGCCCAAGTATTTGGCTTATAATGTCTCGATATTTTATAGGTTTGTGTGCAAGAACAATGGTGTGCTATTTGAAAACGATTTGATCCAAATTGGTGTTAAATCGGAATTCAATCAAAATCTTGGTGGTATCGGCCTCTTCTATGGTAACAAGACACAATATCCTTTACATAGCTTCCAAGCGCAACTCTCTTGGTCTGAAGAGAACCAAGCAAAATTGGCTGTACAAGTGAAACCTGTTGGCCCAGTGCTAGAAGCTGGTGCTCAAATTCAACAGATGATCAATGCTGAATGTATCGATGATTATGCAGGTACATTGAGAAATCCACGCAGCATATGCCATATGAACCAGTTAGCTAAATCAGCATATTACATTTCGTTTACTAATCAACTTTATATGACATATTTCGAATCTTTCAGATTCACCGAGTATGCTTATATCATTCATCTATAATAATGTGCCACAAAAGATTACGTTTAAGTTACCATTGACAATAAATAAATTCTTCGAGCCTGCAGAAATGAATAAGGAATCATTCTTTGTACGATGGAAAAATCTTGGAGGGTACATGTTGCAAATTAATTATATTGAAAAAACAGTGTACACTGCATGGAAACATTCTGAAACATAGAAAATTGTTTTTCCAGGTCGAATCAGGAGCGATCACAAAAAATCTTTAAAGCGCAACAACCAATGGATTTGGCCCTGGTTCGCACGAAATTGCAAGGATTCGGTATGCAACTACTCGATGGTATTGATCCCAATGCCGATAACTTTGTTTGCGCGGGTATAGTTCATATGAGAGCACAGCAAGTTGGGTGTTTGTTACGCCTCGAACCTAATAAACAAGCACAGGTATGTTTATTCCTTCGATAGAATATTTATTGAATTGCAATTACGTTCGAAGATAATGAATTGAGGATTAATCTTCCAGATGTTCCGGTTAACTGTACGTTCGAGTAAAGAATCGATGTCTATAGAGATCTGTGACCTGCTGGTGGACCAATTTTAAACGGCCTCGCAGGCGTGAAAGTAATTTCAAATATGAAACACGCCGCGGGAAGACATATCGTGATCATAAGAGGATGTCATCTCTCGCCGTTCAGAAAGATACTGATGATTATTTGTTAAGAAATATGTGTTGTACCCAAGCTTACACTCACAACGCGGCCGCGTGCAAATTCTATCTTTGTGTAGGTGAACATTAGTACCATGTAATACTACGATGCAGCAGGCGTAGTATTACCGGGGAATGATCAAGATTATTAAAGATGTGTAAGGAGATAAGCGATTTAAAAAGACCACGCCGGTCGGCATTAGTCCGCGATCGAAGGTAACAGGCATAGTTTTTCATTCTTTTCCATTTTTTATTTTAATAATTGCCTTTAGTTAAAATTACTATTCATAACTCATTGTATGATCTGTAGATGTTATTGGCTACGTGTGTCTCGATTCGGCACGCGAGTGTTTCACACTCATATACATATATTTGCAAAATTTTGACACACAGCTCTTTTTACATCAATGATTGGCTTTCCACAGATCATTTTGATGGTATATTCGTCATTTTAACGGTTTGGCTGATGACAGCCGTTCCTTTGCATGTGAGTGGCGAGTTCTCATCTTATGCCTCGTTCGTAAGCTTTCTCTAGCGATTGTACGATGTGTTCGTACTCTCTATACTTGGTTTTGAGATTATCCCGTGAGCGAGAGTAGATTTGGGCACGATGACAGTAGCTGTATGATATTAGTTGTTTATCGTAGTTTCCCTTGTATTTAATGGAGCTCAAAATTTCACTTGTATTTAGTAGGTTCGATATCGTCGCTCCTGTCCCGTTCCCGATACCCCTTTTTCCCTTAAGAATTTCGTCAGCTCAAATAATGTAGAAATCCATGGCTGGTTATATCCTGCCTCATTACAAAGAGCACGACACGTTCGCGTGTGGTAACGGGCACGCGACGTTACCCATGAAAAACCCGACCTTTCCCGAATGTTTGTGGATCAACAGTTTCTAGTTATATAGACGGACTTTTCCAATTGTCTTTAACGAGTCTTGTGTGAGATGTATATTTCAGTAGTATATCTTGTACAGGTGATGTTCATAAATGCGTTAAAGATTTATTATACTATGCGTTTTGTAAGAGTAAAGAGGACAAGAGCAGCTCTAGGCGATGGTTGAACGCGTTACATTACGAGAACGTTACGATAATGTCTGTTACTGAAATTGTAAAGCTCTACGCAATTGTAAATAAGAAATCCGATTTATTAAATGCGCGCCGGCAGCCTGCCGTTGCATGAGACGCAGATCGCAGTACTTGTAGCCACGAGAACACCACTCATTTTCTTACTTTTTTCTACGGTCGTTTAGTGTGAATGTGCTACTACCTTATTCCTTTCTTCCTTCTGTCGGCAAAGATCGCGGCGCTTTAATCTCAGTTTCTATTTTCTTTCCTTTGCTTCCTTATATTTTCACGGATCTTGCAGTCGCGAGATGAATAGTGAATGGTGTGAAAAGTCTTAACTTCACTTTCGAGCGCAACTTGGATTGTCCGCATGTCATTGCAATGCGAACATTCACGTTCCGCAATAGAAACCACGGTGACAGTATTAGAATGGAAGTCTCCGACTAGAGAGAAAGGCATATTTTGTAATCCGAAGAACATTCCCGACCGAGGGCGGCGTAAATCGAAACAATCGATTTTCATAGGAATACTTTACACATATATATTTAAGATGGGTATAGCACTTTGAACTCTTAGCTTTCGAACAATTATGTGAGCATGTCGGTTGAATCATTAATCTTCGACACGAAACACAGTATAAAAGAGAATCGATTTGTTTACTTGGCGCTTAGAAGCACTGGCATAGTACCGTGAATAAGGACGCACTTCATCGGCCGAAGTCCCCGAGGAGATCTAGCTACTGAACTGGCTAATTCATGTCCATGACTATTGCGAATATGATCCTCCTGTTCATTGAATCTCACCGATAACGCGTGAATGTGCGTAAGCGTGCATACGACGTCCTTTCCCCTTAGATTTATTGCGGAACCTGAATCACCAGCAGGATAAGCTCGAAAGAGTCGCGAATAAGTCTCCCCGCCGCGATTAAACGCCAGTCATGGATTTGCGAGCAAGCTCAAGGGCCACCGGGAACTCGGTTCTACTTCAGCTATTACGTTCCAGTCTTCTATCTCTATCTATACACGTAGTACATACACGTTTATTGTACGGAAGTGAGGCTCATGTTGTTCGCGCGGTTAGAGCTACGTTCGGTTGATGATGTAAGTTATATGTACGATAAATACACGAATTATGAAGGCACGTGTGGCAATATACGATTGTTATCGTATGATAATCGACTGGTAATCACAACGTATGTACAAGTAAAGCGCGTCTATTACAATACCGCGATTAGTTTGTTGGATTATTCGAAGAACCTTATGCAATCCTTCCTTCCCTCTTAGCATCTTCTTTTTTACAATAAGTAGCCCTTGCTTTTCTTTGCTATTGCATCTCCACTCATCTACACCTCTACATATATTATTTATAGTACACTAGTGTACAGGCTTGATGTAGAAGTGTGGGTAGAACACTTTGCGGTTGAGACGTAAATAATCATAGGTAATTATGATGGCCGGATCAAAGTGGTCAATGGTATTCTGAATGAAAGGCAAGGTCCGAGATTGTATACACTTGTATACGTACAAGTAATTGGTGGTACCACTTCCCCACGGCACACGCGAGGAGAAGTGAGCGAAATACAAAAGACAACAAATATGACAATAAGCCGAGAAAATCGGGGGTCAACCCATTCAGTTAGATTCGAGCATAATACACTCATTCTTGTCTGTGCCTCTCTGCGGATTACATGTTTGATGAACAGAGAATGCGATGTTCGATGAGAACTGCAGTGGCTTCAATGGCCCCATCTACGCTCGAACTTTGATTCCGCTCGTTCCTCTCAATATCCTTGCAGTGACCGGCTAATCTAAACTAATGTTATGAAATTAATCAGTTAGTTGCAAGTGGACGATAAACTTTCAGATATACGCCGCTTATTTCATATTTATAGGCTGTCGTTACTATACTGTCATAGCAAGCACCCGACTGTTGCTTCATGTACACATACAGATAGATTATGTGACCATGCAAATCTTTCGATTAAGCTGCCTTGAGATATCGCATATAGAAGAGTTGCTGTACACGACTTTGGTATTTTAGATGATATCAGCGCGCAGTATAATCAGACTTACTTAATCCCATTGTGGCTTCTTAGCAAAGTATCCGTTTTTAAGTTATTGTATAGAGATACACCTGGCAGTATGTGTATTCTGAACGGCGATAGATAATGCCCGAAATATTCTGGTACAAACAAAGTCTTGGAGAAAGTAATTGCAAAGATCAGGTCTACTATTTCAAAGTATGGAACCATATACTATAGGGTCCATATGCTGTCAATGTGAAAAATTGAGCAATTTGTACAGAGAACTTAGCAATCCTAGTAGATTCATTATTCCAAGGAGCAATTGAACCTAAACATAGCCGAAGCTTTACTGCTTCGAACGTTCTAAACAATTGCACTTTCACCTCAACTATTCTTTCCTTTTTATAAGGAGATACTGTGCCCTTCACCGCTGCGTTCATCAGCATTTAGGTATTCGTTCTTGATCTCGATAACAGGGAATTTTCACTATTCCAAGGTATATTAGAGAATTATCGTAAATCGATGAATCAATGATACTGTTACAGTTATACCATATAGTATATGTGTGTGAGTGTGTAAGTATACCTATGTATATGTATATTGTGTATACCGAACGACTTATAATTAGTTAACCATTATAGTGTTAGATGTAAATCTTAAGTTCACTCACATATACGTATGTCCTAATATCCTTCTGTGATTATTACGGCTTGAATAGTTTTAATAACACCATTCATTAAATCATCAATTGCACATGTTGACAATACACGAGCTCCAATTGTTTTGTCATATCAAGTGTCATAAAAAAAAACTATGCTACTCTCTGAGTCCCTTGAGAAAATAGTAAGGGAAGAATTATTGTAGCTTGATTAGATAATACTATTATCGACGACCTATTAGAGTACACTAGTCAAGGTCGAATCTCACTGGGTTACATTAGCTTTTGCAATGCGAAGATTGTAAACAGTATTACAGGCGCCGACGTTTAATAAAGCAGCACAGAAATATCTTGCCAATAAGAAAAGTTTATAGTTATACGATTTCATGCAGAGAGTCATATCCCGTTCTTTGACATATTTATTGCCAATAATTCAACGAATTTATTTTGAAATGTCTTATTCTCCTAAAATGCCATTCCTATTGTCCAATATTAGCGATATACTATGCCTATACTTTGTATCCCTTTACAGTCTAGGTGAGAACTGCTGGTCTTTAGAATGTACTTGTTGCGTATTCAAATTAAACTGGTATGTCGTACAAACGGAAGCCTACTTTCATGGTGTACATCGTTTTTCAAGGTCATCTTATCCATATTTCAACAATAAACTGTCCACTCGACGAAATATGTTATTTTCAAAACATGAAAAATATACGGAAAGGTCTCGAGAAGGAATTCTATCGCACCATTCAACATTTTTAACGTGGGACAATCTTTTTAACTTGACTTATTTTTGCCAGTTTTCGCTGAGACTTTCAACCAAAAAAAACAAAGGCAGGTTTGTTTTATGTAATTCGTTTTATTTCAGTGCATTTTACCATCATCGTTTGTATTTCGATATGAACAGCATACATGGTATCTCTTACATACATATATCTTTACCATAAATGGGCTATAGCGTTTAAAAAAAGTGCAACGAAATAATTATCGAATAATGATACAAAAAAAATAAGTATACGTGGAATGCTAAAAGATTGTTCGTAGGAATATGACACACACTCGTACTGTTCTTATTGTGTCGTTATGCATACATTCACAATTCACACACACACACACACACAGGCAGACACACACACCACTTGTACCTATACTGGTTTATAAATAAAATGTCTACATTCGTTTCACATGTGAATCTTGTTCAATGGTCGAGTTACACTGGACAAAACCTAACACAAGGCAAGCGAAAGAGATCTTTGGGTAAGCGTACACCGTACACCTCACGTACATACTTAAACGATGCACTATTACTTAATCTACAGTATCATACATAAATCCACGCAAAATGCTTAATTCCATCGGCATTATGCATCTACGAATTTCATCATTCATAAGCACCAATGTCTAGAACAAACTGTATTATTCTGATGAATATTTATATTCATATGTACGCACAATCCACAGCCAGTCCCGGAAGACCGACAATGAATACAAAAGAAAATGAGGTCGTAGCAAAAAGAAGTCTTCTTTTAAATCATCAGATGATTTAAACTATGAATATTTCCTTATTGTCTAAATGACTAGTAAATGTAGGATCTAAGGACACGAGCTATAGAAACAACAGATAAGTTGGAACAGGCTCAATCATGTCGTTACTAGTTACCAATCCTCTTTTCCTTCCACTTTCATCCTTTCCATTCTGTGTATAATATATATACTTGGAAGTGATTTCCTCTTCAATATCAACTTCTTACACATATTTACATCTCTGTCATCTATCGAGATTCCGATTCCGGCCTTTCTGTCGAAAGACTTCTCTCGAATGCTGCTGCATCTTTCTCCAACAGCTGTTCTTCTTCGTAAGAGTCCAATGATTGCGGATCGTTAACTAGTATACTTTCTTCGCCGGTATTAGCCGCATCTTCCGGTGCCAAGAAAAAGTTTTCACCACTATTGCATTTAGCATGGTAATCAGAATTATCAGGAGCTGGTCGATGACACGTATCGCAGACTGTGTCAGTTGTTGAAGTGCATGGATGAGCTTCGTATAATCCGGGTCCACATCTCGAACAAATCCAACAGGACTGTGTACTGTGATGCGGACTGTAGGTGCCAGGCGAACATTCACCGCATTGGCTATCTCGACCACGAATGCAAGGACTCGTTACTCCCCATCCAGGTGGGCATCTGCTGCAGTGGCTTCCGCCTCTCTGATGCCGTATGTGTGGCCTACCTTCGCTCATCTGGAACCGAAAAATATTCAAACACTTACTTGTTGTCCAATATATTCTTATATTTCATTTCAATCGAAATATCTCTATAATTGTATATTTAAATAATCAAGTTTCACCAAGTCTTTTTATCTTCATTATCCAAGTAGATAATTGTATATTACATAGTATGTCATTTCTATAAAAATGAAGCCGTACAAATGATAACATGCTGATGCCACAAGGAATTCCAGAAGGGTATGAATTTACTGCGCTTCATAATCATTAGCACCGGCTGATCGAGCATCGTAAACGCTTCAAGAGTTTGCTGGATATAGATGAAGAACTGATCACATGTATAATTTCGAGCATCGATGAACAGCTGCCCAAGAGACCAGACCGCCGCCACCTGACTCGCTACGGGAACACCTTGCGCCTTTCTTCTCTGGCCTCCTGCTCTCAACTGCGATCAAGTTGCCTGATGTATGTATGACACAAGCATTCGCCGTCCGCGTTCACGGGAAATTAGCACAGAAAGCACGTGCTTTATTACGTTCCTTATTGCCTTCTCAATTCATATAGACAACATTCTTCTAATAACTCGCCCATTTAAATAAATGCCATAAAATAACACAGACAGTTTTATGCATCTAGTTATTTTAGTGAAACACATAACTGTTGAGTCAATGATACAAAAAGTGCAAAAGGTGATCCAAGCTGGAGTCCCCCCACCTCCCCGATTTTTCTTACTTGATGCCTGCTGCTTGTTGCCTGCTGCCTTCTGCCTGCTGCAGTACATATCTTTGACACAGCTGCCAACAGCTGCTCACCGGCACGCGCTACTCTACACCGGTCTCAACTATCATCTACCCTTGCATTCGCTCTTTAATACCCTGCTCATTCATTTGCCCTTGACTACTGACTGCCAGTCGTTCCAATGCTTGCTTTGCTTTCACGCCCCATTTTCAACACGTATGCATCTCTTCTTTTAAACTTCATCTTTTTTTCTTTAAGCAAGCAAGCTGGTTATATTTCAATCTTAATTCTTTCCTTCTTTCATCTTTAATTCTTTACCCAAGTATATATATTTATATCGTCGCGCATAGTTCAATGACCTTTGCTCTTGGCTTTCTTTGCAAGTCTTTAGTCTTGAGTTTTTGTTCTCTGCGTCTTGTTAGCTCCGACTTTAGGTTAGCTTCCCGATTTCCCTTGGGAAGCTTACAAGTTTCTCAGCGGCAAGAAGACTGTGTTCGTGTCTGTGTGAGTGAAGGGGTTGGACGCATTATCTATCGGTCATGTAATTCGAGAAGGTGGGTCGCGCGTAAGGATGCACCCTGTCAGTTGGCGCCAAAGATCGCCAGGTTGCAAAGGGCTGGCTTGAAAGCCGCCAGCAAACTTTTTGTAGTTTGCTTTTGCAATACAGCTCGAAAGATCGAAGGGCGGAGCAGATGCTTGATACTCAAAAATAGACTAATTGGAATAACTTAGTTATAAGTAATTCGAAGATAACTATTTCGAAGAAATATTAATTTCCGCTTGTGGGAAATTGAAATTTATTTAATTATTCTTACCAAGGATTAGATTTGGAGAAAAAGATGAAAATATCAGGAAAAGGGCGTGTTTATAAATGTAACTCAATTGCTGTGTATACAATGTGAGTAATAATTAGAGGTTCCTCGCAGAGATAAATAAAATGCGAACCCGTAACGTCGATGACGGATGTAACAGCGCTCGTAGTCACGGCTATGAATGGAACTTCCGCCAGTGTCGACAAAACGGAAGCAGTAATAGTGGCTATTGTACAGCTTCAGTTTTATTGTCGAAGCCGATACGGACTTAGTTTTGTAATCCGATTGAAAATTGCTGCCCAGCTCTTCATGTTACAATACTCCATTTAACTGTGTTTCATTCATACAGAGTAGAAAGTATAATAATGAAATCTGGGGGAGAATGATAGGGAGATTATCCGGTGGATGCTTTTGTCAGAGGATCAAAACTTCTACGATTGCGTTAAGCTTCTTTGAGAAAGAGGATAACTGGGATACCATTCAACGTAATCGTACTAACAATACCGGATAACTTATACTTTAGTGTGAAAAAAACATGAACTCGACGCACCCATCATTTCAGTTTCTTTTCTGTGTGTATCTAATTGTGTGGGTATTTTTAAATTGCTGTTATAGTTGACCGCCACAACGCGATGCTACCATTACCTGGCCACTCCAACTTCTATTTCCATTTCCACTTCCACTTCCGGACACTTCCTCGATTCGAGCTGGCTCAGCGACGAGCGAGGGTGAAACGAACCGCTCGCGGCCGACCGGCCCGACCGCAGCTGCTTCGAGAACCCTGATAATTATCTTCCTTGCTCACCACCCCATTGTTCCGCCAACCGTCGCCCCCATCCTCCCCTTCGCCTTCAAGCCTCTTAAACTATTCGACGCGTCCGCGTCCTCTTTCTACTTGCTCTTTCACTCCTTTCTCTTCTTATGCATTTCTCACTCTCTTATTCATATAAACGATAAAGGAAGTTATCTTATTTCATAGCCCTAATTTAATCTCTCAAGTTATATGTATCAATTTTCAAGTTCACTGTTTTTTCTTTGGATCACAGAATATATGCGTGTCTTTGCGTGTGAAAGAAAGAAAAAAGGGATGCCTCTGTTAAATATACCTATGCGCGTAACCAGCTGCTTCAAAATCACGTCCGCCCTTTATGCCTAACCGACTAACTTGCTTACTCTCGTTACTTTTTCACCCTCGGACAGATGGTAACCATAAACGTCTCTTTTGAGTTTGAAGAAAAATTCTTATTGAGCGAGAGAACAATGTACAATAAACTTCGAACTTTTGTAAAGTAGAAGTCTCTATCATGTATTTAGATAGCAGCTTTAACTAGGGTCAACAGACTCTTATGGAAACATCTTGGGGCTGGATAAAGAGAGGAAGGGAAACAAAGTGAGGGTCGTGCTAAAAAGAACACGACTGGGCCGTAGAAGTATAGCACGGAGTTCGTTAACAAGAGTGAGCAATACATATGTATGCACTCTACATAGGGGAATCGTGAGCAAAAGTAAAGTGAGAAAAGTCGAACTTGAGTGGGAACTGGGAGTTATATGAAAGCAAAGAAGATTAAAGCGGAAACAGGTAGAGCGAAGGAGTGTGTGTATTGCGAAAATTGTCGACAAGCGGAACTCCTGACTTCTGACTCCCGGTTTCTCGTTCCCATAGCATGCTAATGAGTCCTGTGAACTACGGAATACCCCAGTGAACCGAATAACTCGCTGACATGACTAGTTGCGGCTTGCAAGAAGTCTACCAACGCGTCAGATCGTATCGCTCTCTTGCTTCTTCGCTTTACTTCTCTCACTTCTCACTCTCATCCAAACAGCTAAATCTTCTAACAGACTAATACGCTTCTAAGTACTAAGTATGTACTAAGTACTCTTGCTGCTCTTCTATCTCTGACACCTCTTCACCGTGCTATCTTATAATTAGTTGAACATACTAGTTAATAAACTAGTAAACCTATGCATTTGCATATCTCATCTTATCATTTCGCCCTCTTTGTATATCATTCTTTGAAAATTCGATTCTACTTATACTATAAATGTGATTACTTGCTCTAATTACATGTGAATTTCGATGTCGTCGATCGAAAGCATGCTTAGTCCGACCACTTGCACTCCTGATAATAGAGCCGCCTGGCGCTAATGCATTAGATTATTCGATACTCCCTTCTCGTAAATTAGCAGGCTTTCAGATTGTCTTCTCCAAGCTACTGGCAATCGTGAGAGCAGCAGCAGCAGCAGCAGCAGCAAAGTGCGCCTTGCAAGTTGATCTTGGCCAGCGGCGGCTGATTGAGAGTCGAAAATGGAATGGGCGCAGCTGGTGCGCCCGCTCGGTCCTGTCCGGCTTGGCCCGGCTTGGCCCGACCAGGATTTATGACTTTTCGCGGCAAGAAAGCAATGCTCGCCGCGAGCGGGTTACCTTCGCTAACTTCAAACTTCCAACCGAACCAATAAACCCATTCTCTAATCCTTCTTTCAAAAAGGGAATTTAATGTTTCATTTACTCTGCTTTAATTAATGAACTCTATGACAGAGATCTGCTTCTGTTCAATTCCGAAGTTCATTGCTCTATTTCTACTCTTCTCTTCTATTTTATTATAGATTATATATTAGTATCGACTTTTTGTGTAATTATTAATCACAACGCGTAAGGTGAAATAGGTCCACACGATGATAGATTTATAATAGAGTGCTAATTTGCATTGGCGAGCCATCAGTCAGTTTGTCAAAGGCTCAGACGACAAAGGAGTCGGATTATAATAGAGTAGAAAAACAATTTAATAGACTGAAGCCGCGAAGGACAACAAATAACCTGACCTGACATTGTCAATTGTTTACCAACTTAAGAAGGCAGACACCGGCTTTTGGTATGATAAGAAAAATTTGTCAGGGATAACACGAGCGTGCTATTTCCGCAGAACTTTGATAATCATTACACATAGTTACCCCTTTGCAAGAAACTTCTAATCTAATTGTTGATCTGTTTCTAATATACTAGTCTTAATACTGAAACTAGTAAATACCCATATTTGGGTGTCTAATTTTTATACACTTTTATGTTACTGGAATTTCTCGATACTTTGTAATATTATAATCTAGTCTATCTATAATTGCGTAATTACAATTTAAAGACAAATAATCAGCAAGACAATGCATTATACAATACACTGAATTATAATACAATCACAGTACATACCTCGAAGAAAGCAGAAAGCGTGCATGCCAAAAGTGCAAGAACGACTAATCCTCCTCTAGGATGCATCTTCTCTGGATGATCTAGTTACAGCTTGATAGTCCACTTGACGCGATGAAATCACGTTTGTCACACAACTGTATTTTATTCCTGGTTTGCTAAGATGATTTGTAGAACTTTTGCGCGATCCAATTCAATTGTAATCAGATTGTTTACGATATCCTGATATTTATATATCCCAATAAGATAATATTGGATAGTATGATAATAGAAGATGTGTTGGAAATTGAAAGGGAACGATGTCACTTGGACGGAGGGCAAAAGTGAATTGAGGAAGGGCCTGGCCTGATCTGGCCTACCGGGCCGACTCTGCTGTACCCTGCCCTGCTCTGCCCTGCCCTGCCCTGCCCTGCCCTGCCCTGCTTGCACCTGCACCGACACCGATGCGCCCATTACTCTCGAACACGCGCTCTCTCACGTGGTCCTCCCCTCCTCCTACCTTACAACCTTTACTGACTTTACCCATTTACCCTTCCACCCGAACCACAGCGATGCGTCGCGACCCTTTCATCCTCTTTCCTCTTTTTAGGAATTAAGATTAAAATCGCTTTGGAACCTCGATCATTAGTAATGCCAGGAAGCAACGCCTTTTCGGAATCTTAAATCGACTCAACTTCTTGTATTAATGATTCACAATTTTTAAGTATATTGAATAATATATTATCATTTTTTTTTTATACTCAAATCATTGAAAGCTCTATAATATTTTGTATCGATTTTGGTTGTAATAATATAGAGTTATTAAAGATACTCTTTGCTTATAATTTTAGAATAGTATATAAGTTTGGCATGCTCAGGTGACTTATGTTATTATAATATCTGATCCAAGTGCAAAAAATGGTGTGTAATATAATCTAGGTGCATTCACGGCCTGTTACCGCAGGAATGATAGATACTTAATACTTAACACTTGAGTTCCGATGTAAACATTGACATCACCACGACGAAATCTATATTGGAAGGCGTTAAGGATCACGGATCATCGATCCAAAATAAATCTTAAAAGCACGCACTATAGTAATGTGAGATTGAAATTGCTTAGTAAAGTGTAAACATTCTGAGCAATACTTTTGATAGAATACTTGTAATTTGACAAAGTGTATTATAAAAACCTTTAGGATTAGTATTTTATTGATTAATCATGAGATATTGGATAGGAAAAGGGTTACGATTGCTATCGATTATGGATTCTTGAATGACTCTAATTAGTAAGTAGAGAAATTAGAAATATGATAATAGAATAGACGTGCACGCATAGTATATGCAGAAAGGTAGATGTAGCAACGATCATAACGCTGGAAAGGTGTGAGACGCGAGACAACATCGGTTTTGCTTTTATATTGTTCGGCATTCAGCTTTCAGCCCGGGTTGTTGAATTGAGAATGAAGGACAGGGCTGAGGTGGCTTCAGCTGCGCTTCAGCAGCTGACAACCGACGATCTTCTGGCGAAGTAAGCAGATCATGAAAATGAAACTTGGAGAATGGATACGCGCGTATGCTCCGACAGACAGGTGTGCTCGTGACTTGGAGCTGCTGCTTTCGACGCTGTCGAAACACATACGTATTGTGCACGCATGCACGCAGCCACGCACGAAGACATATAGTATTATATACACTTTATGTTGATTCTATATTTTCCAAGATTTCGAAGTATTCACTACGTTTTTTTAGACGCACTTTGAATATGTATCAGCCAATTGAAGAAGTGTGAAATATGTATGTCAAAATCACAGAAAAAGTCATTCATGGTTGACTTGAAAATTAGCAAAATCTGGCATAATTACCAGTTATGATTTTCAACGGCAGGCGAATGATATGTTGGTGTTACCGAGAAAGACAACATGAAAATGCTAATTCATGCACTGGTTCACGGACTCGTGAACATCGGAAGACAAGGAAGGTACTAGCCAATTTGAGGACCTGTTTCCGGCAGGTTCGCGCTTCCAAATTTACCCCGATCTTGATTAAGATTCAAGCGTGTTCTCCCTGCCATTCTTACACCTGTGCAGTTATACTTTTGGACTTTACACTTGGATGATACAAAAAATATATTACTCTGTAATTTAACTATTGTTAAGGGTGTGTTGGTTCCATGTTGAATAAAAGTGGAGACTACAATAATAAAATACAAATGCAGAACAATGCTGAGAATATCTACGCAGACTTTCTACAAAGCTAAAGTTAACTTATAGATATAGACTTATTCTTTATGGCAGTAGTAGTGTATTAAAAATATAAGAATATTTACTGTATCCCACCATAAAGTTTGATTAATATTTTAGTAAAAATTTTGAATAATCCGCAATCCGGTCGATTTGACTTTTTATTAAACCCCGATGTCTCCAGTATGATGATTCATACTATTGAATCGGAATTGCTAGCGAGTATTACTATGTATATATTAATATTGTCAATAATCTGTATCAAATCGTATCTCTTTTTCACACACTGTCCTATTTGTTCAGTCAGTCTATTTCAATAAATCAATAAAGAGTTATCTATCAAAGTTATAAAAAATGTTAGTGTATGTGTTTTCGGTACAATTCCGGCATTTCTGCCACTGGTTTCATGTTTTCTATCCGTTTTTATACTCAAACAATCGATTTATGAAGTTTCGTCAAAATCCGAAAACCTTCGAAAAATCGACAATTTGTGAAGGGGTACATATGCAAAAATTTGCGAAAAAATGAATTTTGAGCTATGGCTCTGGAATTTATATCACTTCTTCCTTGATGCAAGAAAACATTCTCCACCAAATTTCAGCCCCGGAAAATGTCGGGAAGTATGAAAAACATTAGGAAAACCACGAAAATGAATTATTCAAGATCGGTTTTCCATGTGTTTTCGGTACAATTCCGGCATTTCTGCTACTGGTTTCATGTTTTCTATCCGTTTTTATACTCAAACAATCGATTTATGAAGTTTCGTCAAAATCCGAGAACCTTCGAAAAATCGAAAATTTGTGAAGGGGTACATATGCAAAAATTTGCGAAAAAATGAATTTTGAGCTAGGGTTCTGGAATTTATATCACTTCTTCCTTGATGCAAGAAAACATTCTCCACCAAATTTCAGCCCCTGAAAAGATCGGGAAGATTGCAAAACGTGGAAGAAACCGTCAGAATCAGATGAAATTAATTATTCAGCCTTTGCGCTTGACATTACACGGCTACCAAAACAATCAGGCAATGTCCGTATTGCCAATATTTCGATGGTAAAAACTGATTCAAAGCTATCTGGTAAACCCTGTACTGTACATTTAGAATTTTAAACAGTGGACATTCTGACTACCACCAAGGACCGAAAAGTCTACTATTGTCGTCTTGGAAAAATTCGGTCGTCCAAACATCATATTTGATACAGATATGCATAAATATGTAGTTAAAATGTTTCGATTTTGATGACAAATACCGGACTTATAAAGGTGAACTACTTTGCGAATAATTATTATTATATTATTCTAGTATTATTATTCATAAGCTTGCTAAACGAGCTCGACATCTAACATTGATGTGAAGCACTACAAACGTCTAAGCAGATAGGCTTCTTTCGGTTATATTCTTATATGGCCCATATAGTGGTCATGCCGGCCCTTTAAAGGTTAAAGCAAATAGGATTCGATCTGATTGCTTCCATATTTTTCAAGATTAAACGTTTACTACATTTTCTAAATACACTTTCAATATGTATGTGCTAATCAAAAAAGTTCAAAATATACACGTCAACGCGACGCAAAAAGTAATTAATGCCGACGTAATCAATAATTCTCACTCAATTGATTTGAGGCGAATGATATGTTTCCGTTGCCGAGAGTGACAACCTGAAAATCCTAATTCGTGCAGTGTTTCACGAACTCGTGAACATCGGAAGGCAAGGAAGATACGAGCTAATTTGAGAACCTGTTTCCGACAGGTTCGCGCTGCCAAATTTCCCCCGATCTCGATTAAGATCCAAGCGCACTCTCCCTGCCATTATTACAGATGTATAGTTATATATGTCACTTCTGCCTCCATTCGCACCAAAGAGTACAGAGCGAGCGTAGTAGTGAACTGATCACATTGTTTTATTGAATGCAAAAAAAAACTAATTGAAAGTAAAATATGCTCAGGCTTGTGTAACCCTCCAATTAATGATCTATATAAAAGTACATGTTGGAGGAATCGAGTGGAAAAATAGAAGAAAGATATAAGAGGGATGGGTAAGTACGCGAGCGATTACGACAGCAGACGAGTGCTGCCAAATGAACACACATGAACAACACCAAGTAGTTGTTCTCGTCTCAATAAATAGTATACGCTCGCTATCGACCAAGTTGCATCGTTCCATACAATGCTTATGCGAATAAGTGCCTACCCGATTCCAGTACGCCACCAACTCCAGCAGTAGCTTTCTACCAATTCAGACTTGGTAAACTCTTCCAGAGTTAGAAACTACCCAATTGCATATTCATTCCTTGTGGAATTTGACAGTATTGTTCATTTTACTGCATCAAAGAATATGCAACGCGGGGGTGACAGTGATACCATTCAATCAACGTAAGTGCCGAATATCACTTCTTTAATGATTCTATTTTTTGCACTTCTTATCAAGCTACTACACTGAGTAACTTTTTAGTTCCTCGCCGTGACTTATCACTTGCTGAAAGATGCAATGAACATAATAGACTTGACTGTCAGTCGGTTCACGAAGTAGTTATTAACACACATTCTTACTCACCCATAGTTATCTCTAATTTGTGCTAATATAAACTATCAATCTAGAGTGCAGTATTCAAAGTCACCTTCCAAGGTTTCCTTCAAGATTCCAAGAAACATTCAAATGTTTGCTTCCTTGGACAATCTAGTTTAATATATGTATAGGAAGCTCCGATGACAATGAACGTGACCTTCTTAAACAGTGATGCAATTCGGAGATGCGACTCCGCATCTTTCAAATTTAACTTGTAATATTATCGTTCTGTTTCGAAACGAGAGAGTGCATTACTCTCGTTAAATAATCTTCTTTTGTACTTTTTGACGCATTTTAATTTTGCCCATTTTTTAAATCAGTTCATATTTTTTAAAAGTATTTTTTTTTTCTATAAACTACGAAGTACCGAGTAGAAGCCGACTGCTGAATTAGTACAATCCAAAATATTCCATTGAGTTATATATACTCAAGTTATATAAACTAAAATATTCTTCGGCCCTTATTGAAATAATTGTTTCGGACGTAATGATTTTGTTCGTTGAAAACTCGTAGCGGAAGATTTCAGAGATTAATTGATGAGTTATAATAACCCTTGCTAGATCAACACTAATTTGCATTGCTAAGTATTTTTAACTTGTGGCTATGTATTGAGTTGTCGTAACATTTTGCGTGATCAATAGGCTCACGGTATAATCAGAAGAACCTTGTATTTTATTGCAATGCGTTGCAAATGAATTTTTTCCTTTAGTCTAGTATATGTGAGGTACTAAAAAACTGTATTATTTATTAGCTTCCTACCGTCTTGGAAAAGGAATTTGAACTATTACGCATAGTGATTTATGGCTAATAGCTAGAATTAGATAAACTTTCATCTTGAAATATTGCTACGTTCAACTACGACAAAAGGGATTTCTCACTGCAGTACTTCAAAGTCTCATTGCAATCTTCATCCTATCCCGCAATATAGATGCCATCAAAGTATACTTCTAAAATAAAATCAAACATTGTCAGATTTTAACCGATTAACATAAGAAAACACCAAGTTACTTTTTGACAATTGACTTTCCATTGTTAATGCGAGGCTGACGAGCCTACTCAACTAGTACTTGAGTGTCCCATCAAGTATACAATAGGCCTGTCGGTTTTTTCCTTATCAGGAAACTCGATAGAACTTTGCACGAAGTAGGAGTGCATTAGTAGCTGCTATTATAAGTCCTGTAGCCGAGGTTCCACCAGTTGATTTCCTGATTCCATACAGATCGTTCTCCCCCATCTGTCCCTCCTTTATAAAGAACTCTATTTAAGTAGGAATTGCATATATTAAACTTTTAGTCTGCCGGATATGGACATCGGAGTTCAGAAGATGCAAGCAATCCCAAAATACCATCAAAACGGGGGAACAATAAATAACGCCGGTCAAAATCTATTCCGCAGAAATGTTGGAGAAAATGATAAAGAAAGTGATGAATATTGGCTTCATCGGACGCAAAATGAAAACAAAGAAGTGAAGAACTCATTGGAATGCAGTGAAGGAAAAAACGAAAGAAAAAATACTGATGTGAAGGAAAAGGATGAAGAAACGTATAGGACTGAACTTATAAAAATATTGAAGTTGGACTTCGTTGGCATGCCGGAAGGTTTCGAAGATTGGAATTTCGAACAGTTGAAAGAATGGGTGACGAAAACGGGCTGTAAAATAAATAAAATTCCAAACTCACTGTCTTTCATGATGCCTGGTTTTGCGCGTCCTGGTGATTGTGGAAGATCTGCAACTGAGAAGCCGGAATGGTTCGATCTCGATTTATTTCGCCGAGGGCAAAAGTTCGCAATGGCGAACTTCTTCAGCATCAGTTGTGCAAATGTTATCTCTCTGTGTATGTGTTTTACGGATAGGGAGATTTTGAAACCTCTAATCATTACTGGCCGCAGCAATACACCCTATCGCGCCTTTAAAAGGTACATCTGCATGCTTTGAATCGTCTAACACATTATTCATCAGCTCTTTTATTAAAAAAAACAATGCCTATTACGTACTATTTCCTGTAAATACGTGGATAGATAAAAAGTAACGCTCAGTTATCTTTGAGATTAATGAGACATTTTTGAAAAGGTATCTGTCAACTCTGATTCGCGAACGAAATTGGTACGCTGAAGATCCTTGGGAAGAGGGATCTGCTGCCTATAAAGACATAGCAATTGTTCGTCGTTATCATGACGGTATAAGGAATCGGTTATGTAATAGCAGCAGAGAAAAAATAGAGGAAGATTCCACAATATCTGATCCTTGGTCCTCGATTCGTGACGTCTTTGTGGAAGACGCCAGTGCTGCCTGTCCATTGAACTCCAATTTGTATGACATTACCACAAAACTGAAATACAGATCATTTGGTATCACTCAAACGGAGATGTCTTTTACTCAATTTGCATTTATTGCTCTCATTATTACATATCCAGAGGCTTTTGGCATCCATAATGCAGACGAAGCAGACTTGGAAGCCTTTTGCCACGTTTGGCGAAGTATCGGCTACCTTCTAGGAATCGAAGATGAGTGAGTGCTCTCTTTAATTATCGTTATCGTTATTCGCCCATCTCCTGCAACATATCTTGACTGCTCTGATCTATATATATTCTAATGAAATCGATTCATCTTGCGCAGATATAACTTCTGTTGTGGTAGCTTGAGGGAGACAAAACAGCGATCTAGGGATGCGATCGATATGATAATCATACCGAATCTTCGTACTGCGCATGCTGAGTGGGAACACATGAGTCGGTGCTTAGTGCGCGGCATGACCTATATTGCTCCAACCCCGAGTTATGAGACTCTCATTTTATATATGACTGATATGCTGAAAATACCGATGCCACGATTACTTGCTTCTGTCGACTATATCATCCGAATCAGAGTTGCCTTTCTGAAGTAAGACAACCCCCAGTTCCATCTGCATTCTATACTCTTCAGCGATCTCTTTCTATTCCCATACTATACGCATCTTTAAAATATTTAGATTCTTCTTCTATTACATCATAAGGATACCCGGAATGCGTCAAATCGCCAATACAATCCTTAACAAATACGTCGAAAAGGCACTTGCATTCAGTCCAAAAAAACACTCGTCACTTGAAGAAAAGTCTACAAAAACACTGTTGGACTTTACACTTGGATGATACAAAAAATATATTACTTTATAATTTAACTATTGTTAAGGATATAATATGTTGATTCCAGGTTGAGTAAAAGTGGAGACTACAATAATATAAGATAAATGCAGATCAATGCTGAGAAGAGCTCCGCACACTTTCTACAAAGCTAAAGTTAACTTTTATAGGTATAGACTTATTCTTTATTCTAGTGTATTCAAAATACAAGAATCTTTACCGAATCCCAATATAAAATTCCATTAATATTTTGCTAGAAATTTGGAATAATCCCGATTTCGGTCGATGTGATTTTTTTAAAACCCTATCCAAAATACAAATATTCGTATTATTGAATTGAAATTGCTATCGCAGGAGTATTACTATATATATATAGTAAGTAAATAAGTATTAATATAGTAATACTGTGAATGTTAATAAATTTTGGGAAATTGCGAATACTCCAAGCTTTTCGACTTCAGTCAACTAGTGAGATCTGGTGAGATGAGTGAGAGACATGCGCATACTCCCACCGACTTGCCACTGCGTTATTCCAACTGATTTCAACCATTCCAACCCGCATATAGATCATATAGGTATTCGACTGCAGTCATTTAAAGGGTTACGTATTCTAAATGCAATAACATATTTCATTCTGGTATAACAACTTCTACATACGTGCTCTTGAAGATTATACAGCAAGTTCGGGAGTAGATCTGCTGTGTGAACAAGGATGTAATAAATCTGAGGAAAAGACTGGCGGTGCCGGATTCTAGACTACGTGTTATGAAGAGCTTTGCCACCTTACTGCACCTTACTAGTGACGCTATATGTCTAATAGCAGTATATAACACGTATACATACATACAATGACAGTGACGTGACGTGACCTGTTATTAAAGAAAATAAGATTCAATCGAGCCGCAACAATAGTAATAACCGCGTCGATTGTTGGATAAAACTGATTGAGTGAAGGTATCCTTAACGCAGAATGGCAGGGTGGGATAACCACCGTGTTTATCGTGGCCGGTCTGAGACTGACCGACGACAATACGGGGATGAAGAAATCTGGCGATACAGAGCAAATGCTTATAATCGAAATGAGGTTATTCGCCCTTTAGATGTGCCTATCGTACATCCATTAGCAGAAGATAGTCCACCTCCTGATGATGGTATGTCCATTATATCTTGTCCCGTGTGCTTAAACTTATTTCAAGGACTATGTACTTTTCAGAGCATTGCGAGCAAATGTACATAGTAGCAGGCTGCACTTTAGCAACATTGATCACAAAAAATCTATTGGTACACCCATTCGTTGTCCTTAGACGGCAATGTCAAGTAAATCCAGGTGCTACGAAATACCACATAATTCCAATTACTCTAGTGCCTGTGATTATAAAGTTACATCAGACTCAAGGATTGAGCATACTATGGAAAGGAGTGGGCTCGCTTCTTCTTGTCAGAGGCATGACACTAGCTATTGAAGATCTGCTTTCTAAGCTTACTCCATGGCCAAAGTAAGCTGATCGTTTAAACATGCCTCGATTATATATCTGCTCAGGAATTTAGATCATCGAATCTTTTAAATCAATTGTCTAGGAAGATCCCATCAAATTGCACCCCAAGATCATTCTGGCAACATTTAATGCTCAAATGGTAAAGAATAAGTACAGACAAAGTGTAATTAATCTCTTGTAAGATTCAACAAATCATACATTCTAATTCTGAATTCATCAGTGTTGCGGCAGGTTTGATGGCCCCGTTTTATTCTGCATCTTTAGTTGAGACAGTCCAATCAGATATTGTGTCCGAGGGAACAGGGATTCTGGATGTTTTTCGTGATGGAGCGCTACGACTTGTAGAAGTAAGCAATAAAGGTAGACTGATACCAATGTATTATCTTCTACCTCCCACTATAGCTTACGAGATATCAAAGTATCTGTTGGTCTTCATCGTAAAAGGAATATCAAATCGTATTATGATGATCAAGCACAAACATGCTCAGGGAAAAGGAGTAAGTGTATCAAAGAATGAATCTTGTTGAATGTATGAAAAAATGAAACCTAATTATTTATTATGATGATTGAAGGGTGCATACACACGCGACGTCGTACCTGAAGCAGTCGCACAGGATATAGAACTCAAGTCGATTGTGATATCAGTATGCATAGCAGATGTAATACTATACCCAATGGAAACAGTCATAAACCGTCTACATTTGCAAGGGACTCGAACCATTATCGACAATTTGGATAACGGCCGCAGTGTCACTCCTTTGTTAACAGGATACAGTGGAGTACTTGATTGTTATAGAACGATCATTTCCACTGAAGGGCCACTTGGCCTCTATAAAGGATTTGGTGGTCTTGTTTTACAATACGCGGTACATTTTATGGTCTTGCGAACTACAAAATGGCTTTTAACAGAATTAGGTAACATACTGAGACCAGTACCAAAAAGAAATTCTAGAATTTCCAAGTAGTATGTAGTAGAACTCTGAATATGCAAGGAAACACAGAATGGAAGGCAGATCAAATATTTTCATGACTTAAATGAAAGAAATTTCTGAACGCAACTATAAAATCATCAATGGCTTGTGCGTATAGCAAATACCAGTTTCTCAAGGATGGGTCGTGATCGGATTAAAAGTACTTTACTTCAGTGATGAGCAGTCGAACGAAAGGCGCTTGACAATTTACTTAATTGTCTAAAATCTTGATTATTTCATATAGGAGTTGAACACTGATATTTAAAATGCTATCAATAATTCATATCGGCTTCAGCGTTAAAATGTCATCGTTGAATGACAAAATTATGGAAGAATCAAAGTTGTCATATCGTAAAACAAGATTAACATAACTCATCAAGCATGTTTACCTCAACATTGCTGGGCAGGACTTCTGAGACGAGTTGTTGCGACAGAATACGATTAAGCATTCGTAGAACTATGAAATTACGTTGCAGTGTAATAAATATTATTCGTTATATAAGGTATGTTCTCCATTTATTAGAAGTACAAGAATGTGTTTAATCTGATAAAATCAATCATATATATTCCCAAAGTACGGCAGCATTGCATGACCAACAGCCTATAATATTAAAGTTTCGATTCACGCAGCCTTTCGCACTTGCGTACATACGCTGATAAATAAAACATTGTACTATTCCGATCTTCCATTGCTATATAGATAAAATCAAATATAACTGAGTAAATTATACAGAATACAATGACAATGAATTTGCCATGAAAACACTATAGCTCAGTGTTATGAAAACATTGTAATATTGACCGCTTTCCTTGTCCGCGATGCTAATACATCATTATGTACAATATATTACAAAAATTCTTTATTTGCCTATATGTATATATATTTATATATTAACACAAAAATATCGTACTCTTTATTTGGGTTCTGATCTTCGATACGTAATGGTACTACCAGAAACTTCGTATTAACTGTGAAATTTCGTTGAGATTACACACTTTTTGTGTACATGTCGCGGTGCCGACTAAAATCAATCGGTCCAGAAATCTCTAATGCAAGGACATCATTTATATTGGAGTGCAGTTTAATTTTCAATGTATCAGAAAGCGAGAGACAAAGATTTATGTGAAATATTTGCTAGACCGACAACGAAGTTGATCCAACGTATAAAGTTCCTGAAGAGTACGAACTCGTTGTGACGACGATCTGACAGGTATTGACACAAGAAAAATACGTTAGCACTGAAATTGTCGGTTTGTCTTTTTCCTCAGAAAAGATACCCATTTTGTATTTCCCTAATTATTTGCCATTTTCCACAATACAGTTCATGAACTGCCGTGCTTACAAGAGCAGCGATATATTGAAGTAATGGTTTATAAAATTAATTTCATTATCACCAAAAGACGCGAGCTAGAGACTCACGAACGATAGAGGGAAAAATAGAATTCAATCAGTTTATGTTTTCGAAAAAGTGTTCGCTAATTTTGTACTTGCTGCGCGCGATGCACTTCCTCTTCACTTACATCGCGTTTAACGTATTGCGGATCTTCATTACCACGCACACAAGCTTCGGTCACATGAACAGACATCACATCGCTTCCTGGTACCTCGAACATTGGTTCTAGTAACAGCGACTCCATTATGGCGCGTAAGCCTCTTGCGCCGGTTTTCTTTTCCATCGCCAAACTCGCTATTGCTTTTAGAGCATCTGAGGTGAATGTCAATTCAACCTGAAACATAGTCCAGCATCCCGTAATAAATCTAAAGAAGTGGGAGAATTAAAGAAGTGAAAATGCAAACAAAATTATGAATATACCTTGTCCATTGAGAAGAGCATTTGATATTGCGGCACCATAGCATTCTTTGGCTCAGTTAAGATTCTGACTAACATATCCTGGTCGAGAGTATGGAACGGTACAAGAACTGGGAATCTACCAACGAATTCGGGTATCATGCCGAAGTCAATGAGATCCCGTGCCTCGACTTGCGTTAATAGGTGATCCTTCTCCTTGTTATCGGACATAGTGGAAGGTGACATGTTTGCTACATCTGCTTGACTGGCCGCTCTTCTTCCTTGACTTTCTTGAGCATATGTCGCGCCGAAGCCCAGGTATTTCTCAGTTTTCCGCCGAGAAATTAGCCTATCTAGTCCATTATACGCTCCCGACGCAACGAACAGGATGTTACTTGTGTCCACTTGTAACGTTTCACCACGTAGCTTACGAGAACTGTTTTTCTCGGGAACATTTACGATTGTGCCTTCTAACATCTTTAACATGCCTTGCTGAACACCTTCGCCACCCACATCGCGAAGTTGATGTATGCCAGGTACGGTTCCAATCTTATCAACCTCGTCTAAGAAGACGATACCCATTTGCGCTTTGTCTATCACGTAATTCGCATCTTGAAGCAATTTTGCGATCACACTTTCTATGTCCTCGCCAACGTAGCCTGCTTGTGTCAATGTAGTGCAATCACACATAGCGAATGGTACATCCAAACATTGCGCGATTGTTTGCGCTAATAGCGTCTTTCCAGATCCGGTTGGACCGAGCAGTAAGATATTGCTCTTCTCAAGCTTTAATTGATGATGTTTACTGTCTAAAATATCAGAGCCAGAACCTGCCTGACTTCCAGCTCCCTTCTGCTCATTTCCAGACGAACCATGTTGAAATCCACCCATAGAATTACCGACACCTGAGATGTGAAGCAGATCTGAAAGTGATTGTATTGCCAAATTAGAGCCTGAATTAACACGTCGTGCTCTTTGCTACGATGGTTGCAAACAGTGCATATGAATTCATACACGTTCAGCACGACATCATGCACATTCCATCTGGTGAAGTGATTGGATGTTTATCGCCAAATAGAAATTCAAAGTGTCGAGTTAAACGAGCACGACGTAATTGCAAAAACTTATTTACATGGTTTAAAACCTCTGTGATTGTACTGTTGATTTGAATCTTGTGTACCAGTAGTGTTACTGCTCCCGTGGCTAGAACCCTGCACTGGTAAATTATTGTAGATCCTCTTATAATGGTTGTAGACTGCTACACTGAGGACTTTCTTGGCATACTCCTGCCCCACGACATGCTTGTTCAAATATTCATAAATCTAAAAGAGTATTTTCTCCAATTATTCTTCTATTCTCCCTTTATTATTGAACATTTGCTCTCACGTATACCTTTTTTGGTGGTGGTGGTGGTTTCCTATAGAAACCTTGCTTACTCTCTTCCGTACGGAGAGCCTCTTTCAGAGATTTCTTTGAATCTACTTCTGATAAAACCACAAAGAAGTGGTGGCATTTTTCACATTTCACAAATCGTGTCGATGCTATAAGTAAAAAAGAAATATTTGTAATAAAGATTAAGAGAGATGAAAGATGTAAGAAAGCTTGTTACTGACAGACGAATGTTTCGACATGGGTACAAGGATCTCCACACTTCGGACAAGTAAGAGTATGTTTTTTTCCACCGCCAGATCCAGATGAACTATTGCTGTGTCCCGCGCTATGATCTTTACCAGGATGAGTTGGATCCGTGGGCGCTTTTGCTAAACTTCCACTAGTTGATAAAGTTCTTGCAATCACCAGTCTAGTTATTTTGGGTACTGAAAAATTGTCCAATAACACTTAAATCTTTGTATGTAAATATTAATCAATACTTTGAAGGAAAAAGAAACAAATTATTTACCATGGTATGTCACATTGCTGGCAGATGCAAGGCGTCCAGCGCTTATCAAACATAAACGAGCTCGACTCATCTTCAGAAAGTTTTATTGTGTCACGTCAAGCCTAATGTCAAGGAGGAATAGTGTACTCTCTAGCAGTAACACAATATACACACTGATCTAGAATTAGCAAGAAAAATAACTTGAGTTATTGAAAGTTTTCCATCCTAACCCCCCCACTTATCTTTCTCCAGAACTTTCAGTCAAATTGTCATACATCTGTTGCTTCTAAGAAAAATCATCCATACCACAAGTATTCTCTTGCTAAAGAAGTACATGAGACATACGTGTTTCTCTTGTAAGCCACATACGTAGTCTACTCAAATAATTCACACATCACCGTAAGTTGACCGAAAAAAAACGATCCAGCTTGATATTTACGATAAAATGATGAGGAAAGTTTTATCGAAACCCGTTGGCACCGACGACATCAAGTCTAGAGACTGGCTTGGTTCTTAATGGTAACCGAGACTTGTATGTACATGGAATCCAAGGATGCAGCAATATGAGTGAATATACACCTTGTTGAAATATGTCAAGATATGTTATATACCGAAAAAGCCCTGGCAGATCTTGCACGCGAGCATAGCACGACAATATTGTTCAAAGCACGAAAGCAATCCCGCATAAAAATAAAGCGCTACGAAAGTGTAGCGCGAAGCAACACAACGTCAACAGTCGGTCACCACACACACAGATTGCAGAAAACGAAAACACTAACCTCACGATAGGACACTATCGGATAAATCGATCGTAATCGTTCATATTTTTCTTTCGGTGATAGAATTGTACACAGATGGGCAAGAGAAAAGCGACCTGTACAGAAAAAAAAACCAAGGCTAGTTCTACTGTCTTTAGCGATGGACTGATGAAGACTTTTTGAGCCTGACACCACAAAACCCGTAATATTAAAGAAACAACTTCTGACACATCGCGTATTCGAAACACTCGCCCGTGCCAGTGGCCGTGCTAGAGCTACTTTCAAGGTCACCGAGTAATCTTCCCGTCGAGCAATCAGATCTTTCAATTTGCACTGCGACTTTCATGCAAGTTCTGTGCCGAAATAATCACTTTGACTCAACTCGAACCACTCGAACACGACACCAATTGACTTATGATCCACTCTCAAGATACAACATCCTCAGGATGGCTAGACCAGGCTAGATTACTACCACAATTATTTGAATCAACTAATATATACAACAAATATACTTGCATACGTGTGTACAATACATGCGTGACATAGCTTAAAATGTCTAGGAAATAGATAAGTACCAACAAATAGATATTGGCGGTGTGCTGGTTAACGCTGGTCAACACCAGCCACCCGTTCGCCGTTGACGCTTTTAATCCTGGTCAATCCTGGTTAGGTCAGGCAGGCCACTGCAGCCACCAGCCGCCACTCACCACTCGTCACTGCAAGTGTATTTTGTAGATAACAAGAACAAGAGTGCCTTGCCTGCAAGATGGCGCGACTCTTGAAAATTGCTAAATAAAAGAAATGCGCTGACGAATTCATTCGAATTTGCCTGGTGCAATCGGTCTACTTCCATTCTCCTTCGAAATAGTAAAAAATATACATTGGACTACACGCATTTAATTGCTACAGAAATTATGACGTCGTATCTTTCGTAATCATAAACAAGTTTATTGTAATACGCAATCTATAACATATATAGTACATACAAACCTAGATACACATGGAGATTACGTAGAATCTACGTCATCTACGTCGTAGATACTAGATAAAGACACGTCCTTGCCCAAAGTTAGATAGATATGGACAATAAGATTAATAAATCGCAAACATCATCGTTCATTGAACTCGTTTACAAGAATGTACAATATAGATCTGGATTTTTGACTATTGGAATAAAGTATATTTTCCTTTTAGAAAAATATGAATAGACTTATTTACTTTGATACCCAACACCAGACGATATTGATACTTAAGCTGATTATTAGGGCCTATATGTAGAACTTAGGGTTCATATATTCCTGGTATTTCCAGCTGACGGAATGTCAGTGAGATCGGAGTACCCGACGTGGTCGATGTACCCGTTCGCCTTCTTTCTCCATAGCCGGTGTTTTCAGAGCGCAAGCCCCGAATGTTACTATTGATCGCACATTTCGTGTCCGATGCTCGCTCTCGCGGAGGACGGACGGTCCGTACACCGTAGCCGTAAAGGCAGTAAATATTCCCTCAATACGACGTGATTGAGAGACTTATACTAAGGATAAAGAAGTCCTTAACAGGGCTGGAACGGAGCCGAACATGCTCGGAGGAGCAACGGAAGACGGACCTGTAATTCGTCCCGTTGATTCCGGTGAGTATCCTACATCATCTTATCTTTCTCCACCTTGCGCTACGTAGATCACACCTCGTCGTTTGCCTCGCCTCGCCTCCGGCAACTGCACTGCCTTTACTAACAAATATATCCTGTAATTATTCATAACATCCACCAGTTAATCCATGTTGCCAAATATTCTATTATATTATTTCTTCCCGACACTGAAAGTCTCCACCTCCGTCAAGTGTTCCCAGTTTGGAAACTTAAAAATATGATAGGAAATATAAGATGTCACGATGTTTTAAAATCTGCAACGATTAGCAGCTCACGGACAGCTGTTACCAGTGACGTTCGCCTTTTAGAACACAGTTTCGTGACTACTTTTCTTGAAATTTCAATATTCCTAACACACCCTCACTCATTATTCTATTTTCCCTATTCTTTGAAATGAATCGATTTGACGTTTATTGCTTCTTAATCGATGTTACCTTCGAGTGCTATTGTAAATACGGAACAAGTGTTACGAACGTTTCTAGTCGTGTAATTGTCCAAGTGTACTAGTCTAGTCGTCTATAGTGCATCCTTAAGAGAGGGACTGATGCTCAAATTGTGTTAAATGGTGCTAATTCCACTCAAAAACGTGAGTGAGCCTACTAAGACGATCTTTGTAGGTAATTCATTAATAACAATAATATAAGTGCATTTGTGCGGTCTACGTATGTATATCGGACTATCGGAAAGGTTTGAACATTAAGAATGAAATGGTAGGCATCGTGCTCCGATCGTAAGATGAAGAGAAAAGGTGGATTGAATAAGTGCAGATGGTGTCTAATATCAAGTATCTGCTGTGTGTCTGATTACAGTGTCAACGGCGACGGTAGCCGCGCTATGCATCGGTGGTGCGTTCCTGGTGTGCGCCGCCGCGATGACCTGGTGGCTTTGTCGCCGACGTCGCGAGCACACTAAGCTTAATTCTGAGAAATCCTTAGCATTCAGACCGCCTCACAGGAAACCAACGGCGGTCAAAAGTCCTGGTAGCACTGGCCATTACCTGAAGAAAAGTCCCAGTCCTACCGGACCGGCAAAGAGCCCACCCGGATCCGGCGGTCAAACACCTAGTCCCACTGGATCACATTCTTCAAATTCGGTCTCTCAACCAAGGACTCCACAAGGCGCTGGTAGGTAATTTTTCCCAAATAAAACAAATCCTATTCAGCCAGGATTTCATCATGCTATCGCATATAGAATAAAGTATTGCCGTATGTCTGACTTTCAGGCACTCCGGTACAAACACCAACCGGTGAAATCAACCTCACTATCGAAAATGAACGAGATAAAGCTGAAATTGAGAATACCGAGAAAGTTGAGCGTGAGAAGAGCAATGGCTTGGAAAGTAAAGAGAATAAAGATAACTTGGGACATTTGGTATTCAAACTGAGATATGTACGAGAAAAACATGCGCTTGAGGTGACTGTCGTTAAATGTGAAGGATTACCAGCAAAAGGACAACAGAATCCTTACGTAAAACTTCAATTGCTGCCTGACAGGCAAGATCGGGTTAAAACAAGATTCGTCAGAAATACTACGGACCCCGTGTATGATGAAGAATTTACCTTTTTCGGCATATCAAGAAGTCACCTTCAGGTATGCAGTATGCCACATAAATAATTCTAATGTACCCCCTCCCACCACCCTCATTCGTTTCTCAACTGTTGTACGCTATTTAATAAATGAGACCCCGCGCGATAAGGGAACGAAGCAAAAAAAACAATCTCGGTAATAGAATTTATACGTACACGTACGATGAAAAAAATGGAAAAGATTTTGAATGACTATATAAAAAAGAGTAAACGCAATAGATATGAAAAATCATATTATAATAAAATAAATTTTATTGTTTCTATTGATTTCAGAATATCACTTTGCACTTTATAGTGATGAGCTTCGACAAGTATTCGCGCGACAGCATAATAGGTGAACTAACATGTGCACTTGCTACCGTGCCAGGATTGGAAGACGCCGACAATTACGATATGTCTCTTCGACGAAAAATCTGTCCGAGAGGCCTTAAGGTATATTGAGATCTGAGTCTGTCAATAAGAAGGACCACTCATGGACTAACCAAATCGATTCCGTGCTCAACATTTCAGATACAATCGCAAGGACGAGGGGAGCTTTTAGTCGCATTTTTTTGGAATCCAGCAAACAGTCGGCTGACTGTAGTGGTATTGAAGGCACGCGATTTGCCGAAAATGGACGTATCGGGAACAGCGGATCCGTACGTGAAAATTTATCTTCTTCAGAATCAGCAACGCATTGCAAAGAAGAAGACCCATGTAAAGAAGGACACACTTGATCCCGTTTTCAATGAGTCCTTTGATTTCGACATACCAAGGGGTGCCAATAGTTTGAGTGATATCAGCCTTGAATTCATGCTGCTTGATTGGGACCGTGTTACTAAAAACGAGGTACGTCTTCATCGAAATAATATTTCTTACAGCTGTGAATTTACTGGTTCTAACTTTCCCGATACAATTAATAGGTGATCGGACGACTCGAATTTGGTGGAACAAAGTGCGAAGGATCGGCATTAAAGCATTGGCAAGAGGTATGCAACACTCCTCGACGGCAGATTGCTCTCTGGCACAAATTAAGGGAGTAACCCTCAAAATCTTCCCTACCCCTATCGACTACCCCGCATCGGAATTCTGTCTCTAGCATTCCAAAAGCCGCTCATGTCCCTCATGCGTCCCTCTCCGCGTGAAACAGTGAAATAGTGGATCTATCACACCATGAAATCGTGAGAAACTAGCAATCTATCACCTCGAGACTCTACGATGAAGTAGGGAAGCTTTTTTGTAAACCCTACACTTCAAATATCTTAGCTTTTGATCTGCGTGCCTGCACCTTCACTCGCGACCGACGTACACCAACAGCGAATATTTCACCCTGCTTAGTAGTCAGATTGACCAATGTCCACCACCACCACAACCACCAGAACCACTTCTTCTTCATTCTCCTCCCTTCTCCTCTCTCTTTCCCACCCCTACCTCTCTCAAGAATTTCACTTCCTCGCTCTACCAACAGAGATCTCTCTATCTTTTATCCAATAATAACCTTGGACAAATTTTGTACGGAGCTTTATAAATGACAAGTAGTACTCTTTGGTTTTATGATAACGTCGACTGATGATTCGACTGGAATGAAAAAAAATACTTAAATGAGTAACATTGGAGTGGTGGACATGCCGTATGTATAGTGCAATCACCGCGGAGAGGTTCGGTGGGCGGTATTGCTTCATAACATTATCTTAGCTGTTAAGAATTACAAAGTGAAGAAAGAAGCAGATATGCTGTAACAATACAAGGTATCCTAGGGGAACGGAATTGTAACGGGGATAAGAAAATGAGAAAGTGAGAACTACTACTAGGGAAGGGAAATTTGAAAGATCGGGTGGGGCTAGCAAATCAGAGAGTCAGTAGCGGCTAGGATAAACTGGGATAAACTACGCTGCTCCACTGAAAGTATGTATGTACTATATACACGCGTGTATCATGCCAAATTAAATGCGAGGAAGAGAATTACAACGAGATTCTTATCTGGCGATGAGAAAGACTTTGAGAGAAAAGCTGGAAAAACGTTACATATATTGTTGATTCGTTTCTACTTCGTAAAACCCCCCAGCGCCAATTCCTAGTTTCAGCTCAAGGATGAAGATATCGGGGCAAGGAGATGATAAGGATGTAGAGTTTGTCATGTCAGTGTCTGACGATACTATCTATTTTGCAGTGACGCGCGCTAATCCCGAACGATCGCAAAGTGGAGAACAGTGCGATCTCTCAGACAACTTGCAATGATGACACTTTTACTCTTCTCAACTTCCTTGATATTCGGAAGAGGTTATACATATGGCCGAACACTCGCTATCATTTTCGCGACGGTTGTTAAAAATAGAAGCATGTTCTGAGTTGCACATTTCATACTAGGATGGAACGAGGTTTGCTATAGTTGAAGAAGATTTGCGAATGTAAATATGCCAGTTACTGTCAGTTACAGAAAAGAACAATCTTAGCTGCATTAATGCATTCCTTTTCATAAGAATTGACTATCCCCGTGAGCTTACGATGGTGAAGGCACCTTTTCATTTACTTCCTTCAAAACCTCCAAACTATAATGTTGAATATCACAACTATGTATGTATACGTATCGAAGTCGGCAACTTCGCAAAACCCTGTTATCATGGGCCGCGCGCAAACGGTAACTGCAGTCTGTTGAAATGCTTTATATTTCAGCGTTTTATTTAGTCTCTTAGTTTTGCGAAAGTTTCTTGTTTATGAAGATGCTTTGTTAGACCCTAGGGTTTTGCTCAGGAAAATGGGAAACAAAAAGCAGAATAAGACGGAACAAAGGGCGAAGAGCAAGAAACTTCAACAAGAATTCGTAAACAGTACTGCAAAATTAGCAGTCGAGAGGAAACAATATGTACAATAGAAGCATGATAACATAGTCTACTACACTGATCGCGGAAGGAAACGATGTATAACTCATGGGAACCAACAACGACAAAACAAGTACGAAGACAGACACCAGTAACGAAAGTAAAGATATATAGACAAGTCGCAAATACATCATACAAAATCAAGGAGGATATATTTACTACAGCTAAATAAGAGATAGTAGGAAGATGTTGATAAGATCTGTGGGGTGCGATCTCGGCGCAAGTCCGATTGCACTGAAAATTGAACGATTTTAGCTATACCGAATCCGAACTGTCAAAATATTTACTTGATTGCTTTACATACAATTACAGACGCAATTATGCGGGAAACGAGTATATTAATAACTAGTGTGTAGGAAGAAATGTAACTTCCGTCGTTCTCGGGGAGCTTACGAACTGAATCTTACAAGCGACTTATCATCAACAGCTTCCCCGAGATTAATGGACGTACTGTATCATATTGAACGTCGCTCTATTGGAATGCTGGAAAATCACCGTTCTTGTTAGATTCGCACGTATCACAATGCCTCCGGCAGAACTCCTTCATGTACATACATATATGTATATCATTACATTGATCTCCCCCTGAGTACTTAAAGTCTAGGTAAGCCCTTTTTATTCGTGCCATTCTACGTTCTTTCCTTTAGCTCGCTTCGATCGTCTTCAAAAAAACGCAGTGCACTAACAATAATATGTTTAAGTTAACTTATAATTTCCAATAAAGCGTCGAACAAGACGGGCGTCCAGAATACTGGATGAATGATGTCTCAAATAATTACTCGGACTAGAAAGCAGAACAAATAAACATACTGCCTCTTGGGATGCTTCCCGAGAGTCAACACGAAGTTCTCATTTATAAAATACATACACAAATAATATCAATATAGCTTATTTTAGTAAAATTCTATATGTTCGCAATTTTAAACTAAATAAAGTATAAACTTTACCTTCGAAGTCAGCAAATGGAAAACACCGGGAGATCTAGGAATAAAAAGAATTGTTAAAGGAGATATGTATTCAAAACTGAAAGCGATTTAAATTATTTTCATACTATATGCATGTGAATACCCTAGATCACTAAGTTAAAAAGAAATAAATATTAAGAAACAGATCGGGATGTCGCGAATATCATTTTTACTGTCAATTTTCAATGAATTATTGTAATACTCCACAGCAGCGATCACTTCAATAGCGCGACTTCCTATAATGACTCTTTTCCTAAACATATAAAAGAAAGGATCAAAAAGTCTATAGTATAATGTATCGGCGGACTGGCAGACACAGTGGGAACAGTGAACACGCCTAACAGCACTCCTACAAGTTGACGATTTAATGGCACATATAACTAAGTTATTCAATATAGAAGATACATATGATATAAATATGTGTAGTGATCATCAAGATAGCACGTGTAATGAATTACCACGTTAAATACTCAATACGTGAAAGCGTCACCAGCAAATCCAAAAGTACCCTATCAATTGCGAAGGAGAATGAAGAGCGTACGATCGCAAAAGATCTTAAGACTATCATGCGTATCAAAATATTGGCTTCCCCGGCTATTTCCTTTGCGTTATTAGATTTATATTAGAGTGTATGTTAAAGATATATCAAGTGTTGCAAATGGAAGAAATTCTATAATTTTCTTCACGAACTGCAAACAAATTAGATAGCAAGATTAAGTATTATCATGATAATAGTTTTAACTTCATGGCTAATTAGCAAGATATCGGTGCTTTTTCATGCATTCCGTAATCTTATGTAGACGAAGAGGAAACGGCGAATGCCAAAATGCCGTGTGCGCGGTCAGATTTTAAGGCTGTGTGGTCAATAAAATCTTGAAATGAAACTAAAACTTCGTAACATTATTTTCCGATTGTCCATTCCCCCGTATTAGTACAATAAGCCACGCGCACACGAATAACTTGTTACTCCACAGTGCAAAAGTAGTGGATTGGGATAAAGGTTTCTATCGTGTAGTCTTCACTTCGCTGACTAGATAGTGTATGCAATTATTAGAAAAATATATGTTTATTGATATACTGCATACATATATAAATAAGTGACATATGTCAATTAATGAAATACCTGCTGATGGAAAAAGTAATAAAAATACATATAGATCGATATGGAATTGACGAAAACATTTTTCGAGTATTACATCTAATTAATTGTTACAGAAAGTTCTGTAAAAATGAAAGAATATTTTAATTACAATAACCAGCAACCACTTTAACATTCAACATTTTAATTAACGATATTAACAACTACCCAACAAAAGCACATATTCCCCGACTTTTGTTCATTCCATTTACACATCAAACACACTTATTTTGTTACAGATACCCGTTTGATTTCGATATTATTATACATGTACATTTTTAATGTTGGCTAACAACTAAATTTCTCATAGAATATACATATAAAAATAGTACATTGAACCAACACATCTACAGAAATATATATATATTTGTGTGTGCATCGGATCTTTCGAAACTATCTAATACCGCGATATAGCAAGAAATGATATTTCTATTGGAATGTATCTGGCATATTAAATTAATCTATTAAGTATATATATATATATATATATATTATATTAGGTAGCTGGTCCATCTTGGTACATACATGTAGAAAAATTGAAACCGTGCTGTATTTCATATGTTTCAATAGGCCTCTCATCCTTATATCGTCAGGCACGTGTACATTAACAATGGTAATGCAAGATTATCGACCTGATTTGTCCGTGCTTCAATAAAGGATATTGCAACGCTCGCTAATAAACTCCGTATAAGTAGCCAGCCACTGTTTAGATAGCCTGTTGCAAACAGAACAGAGAAGCTACACTTGCCTATTATCTAAATTGGATGCCGGATCAAACGAAATCTGCGCATTACGCTAGCCTATTATTAACCGCTAGCGACACGTGTTCCGCTTGCGCTTTTGCAATAAAGTGTATAGCAGAAATATCACTAATAGAATACATACCCATACACGCCAGTCCTAGGATCAAACTAACTTGGCTAAAAATACAAGCCAGTGTACCCTCAACTGATTTATCTGACGAAGGCCATTTATGTGAACCCCATTTGCTTCCAACAAAACTGGCTGCTGTATCCCCTATTCCAACAGTTAGCACACCACTCAACAAGGGTAATAGCGGCATATTCGTTCTCGGCATCCAAAGCGGAATAGACAAGCCGCACAATAAATATAACGGAGTCAATGAGAGTAAAACATCTTTTTCATCGGCAAATAAAGAAAACGTCTTTTGTAATTCTATTCCCAATGGTGGTATTGTTAAAAATCTTATGAGCTGAAACACATTCGGAATGATGACATTTATCATAAATTACGAGCACTTGTCGCAACAAGTTTCTCTCAAGGTTTTACCCAGAAAACCTAACTGTTACACAGTATCAGGATCATTGTACCTCAATTAGTATGAACAGTGCAAATATTATCCCACTTGCGAGATACAATAATGCTGGGTCACATATCAAGCCTGGTATATACACAAAGACAGCCAGCAAATGAAAACTTTTTCTAGTAACAGTCGTGGCTTGACAGTTACCCGATGTGTAATAAATTATTAACAATGTGCAAATACACAGGCATCCAGCCCAATATGTAAATAACAGAATCTGGAACATTTGAAGGAAATTGGATTTATGTACAATTTTTACCATGCTTTCGAAACTGATTACAAAAAGTATAGATACCTTGCTGCTACTGCCAAAAACAAATTGTAATACCCACGTTATGGGATTCTGATCAAGAATTAGATACAGTATTGGGAGAATTACGCACACTAAGAGAGTGATTGTCAATGAATAAAAATATTTCGGTGGACGGAGTATAGGAAAGTAGCCACAAAGTAAACAAAGTGCTATGGCATATAACGTGCCCACCTGAAGATATATACATTGTCAAATTATCAACAGAGAACATAATCCTTTAGTGTTACTCTTAATAACTGTGTGCAATACCTGGAGTATAACAGTAGCAATATCATTGCTATGAATGGGTGGCAAATGATACCTTAATGGTAAGTTTGCCACTGCAGACATGAGAAATAAAACAAAAGCATGCATCACAGCAGTTGCTTCGCCAATCGTGAAGCATTGTGGAAATGTCGACATTAGTTGAAGGACACCCCATGTACCCAAAGTTGCCACACTCAGGCCCCATATCACACTTATTAGCAATCCTGTTCTTGTTTAATTAAAACACAAAATATTCCCAAAATGTATATAACATTGTATGTACTCATTTTTATCCCATACCCTTTGATAACGAAAAGACTATTGAATAAAACGATTACAACATAAAAAATCTATGGATTGATATACCTTTATTGGCAATATAAAGGTATAGCATGGATGTCATGATTGCAGGTAAGAAATATATAACTTGGAAGTCTTTCGCTGCAGTTTTGTCCACAGCTAGCCTCAGGTAAAGGCATATGCAGCATATTACTAGGCCAAACCCAGTAACTCCAGTTATTAAACATATTTCAGAGTAACTATTATCTTCTCTGAGTAATGTTACAGCCGCACTGAAACCAACTAACACACCGAGCCACAACCCACTGCTTGCCTTAATCCTGCAAAGCATCAAGTATGTCACTCTATTCTAAATTACTCCAGTCAATAAAAGACGGAATGGACCAGCTGCTCATGAAACGCTTTTAAATTAAGCCTATCTTTTATGAGATCATGAACAGGATTGTTCAAAGTGTATAAAAGTTTGGCAGTAGTGTTGAATAATTGATTATATAGCACCGGTGAAAGTAGGCGAAATGAATTCATCTTGGGTTGCGAAAATAACAGTAGTGTCAAAATAAACTGGCCTTCTATGCCAAACTACTGCTATGCTACACATATATACGTGTGGATATATATATATATATAGATATATACACATATATATATATATATATATCTACTCTTCTCTACTAATATATGGGCAATGTTTGTCTGTCCGTATAATCGCGATAAACTGGAGAACTACCGAACCGTTTTTAATACGATTTTCTTTTCTGTATAGAAATAGAATCTAGGCAAACCATATCTTATAAAAAGTTGCAATATTTATTATTACTTGTACGGGGTGCTCCAAAAATAACTCAAAAATTTGAAACGGAAATGTTATCCGGGTGAAGCCGGGTAGGACAACTAGCAAGGTACCAAGAACATATTTGTATTCTTGAATTACAAAGATACGAGTCATTGAACAATTGACATTCGTCAATGGACGGAAGGTTAAGTAGGTGTTGGTTTTGTCACCACGTAATTAGAAGATTTCGTACCGATGTTCGATCCTGTTGTTATTTAAACTCTGCAATATCTGGTCTTCATGGTGTTCGTACATTGCTAGAAGCCGCTCCATAGTTGGTCCTTTAGGAAAGCTGTGTGCTTTTCAGAGCATTTGTAACGCGACACACGTTGAATTTAAATATGGAAAATATAAACGTAATGGAGAGGAGCACTCGAAAGGTTAAATTCTTTTTTCGTCGTATCTGCGATCGTCCTGCGGTATCATGTCGGACTCTATACATACACACCCCCTATACCAAGTAATGTAGTGCATACATAGAAGAATGACAGAGTACATTACGTGAGTATGTAAAAATGCAAGAAACAAGGACAGCTCAAAGTTATAATTATTTATTAAACATATACAAAAATGGTTGTAGATACAGTTTGGAGTGTAAGTACAGAATAATCACGTATTCAACAAATGACAGTATCACTATTTCACTCGGACGCTATTTCGGTGTTCGCGATTCACGAGATACTATTCCGCTCATTCGAACTAATTTGCATGAACATTCGTCATGCATGTATTTCGTACTGTACTTGGCATCTGATCTGTAAAAAATTATGTGCGTTGTGCTACATAAATTATACCAAATGTTTACGATTAAAAACCTACACAAACTCTATGCCCATCCATATACTCTACGACTTGTAGCCCCTAACAAGGTACATACACGTGTACGGTACATATATATGTAGAGATATCTGAACAACATTCTAGAGAAGTTTTGTACGTTCACTAGATAATTCCAATGTATGCGCACTCGATATATATGAATTCAAAGCCAATTAAGACCTGTTGGCTTTAGCAAACATGATTAATCCATTCGTCGAGGAATCGTGGCTGGTGACAGGATCATTGTTTGCTAGTTCCGGTTCAATTGCCTTAGCCAGCTGCTTCCCCAACTCAACTCTGTTCAGGCAACGTGAATATTAATTATAATATCGGCCGAATTCATTAGAGATTTCTAAAATGTAGTACCTACCCCCACTGGTCGTAAGAATTGATATCCCAGATAATGCCTTGGACGAAAATCTTGTGCTCATACATTGCTATAGAAAAAAATCACATGTGTGTTATAATCAGCTTTTCGTATTACACTTCTTAGCGTAAACTCTGGGAATGAATGTTGCATACCGATTAAAGCTCCAAGCGTAAATGGTGTTACTTTTTTAACCATGATACTATTAGTCGGCCGATTTCCTTCAAACATTTTGTGAGGCAGCAATAACTTTACTTGATCAGCTGCCATTCCTGCTTTTTGCAATTCGGCTTGTGCTTCATCGGAACTTTTACCCTTCATAAGAGCTTCCGTTTGTGCAAAAAAGTTTGCGAGCAAAATTTTATGATGCAAAGTTCCTTGCACTTTGTTGTGAGATTCGACGGGAATAATAAAGTCGGCAGGGACTATTCTAGTACCCTGATGCAGTAACTGGTAAAATGCATGCTGTCCATTGGTTCCAGGTTCACCCCAAACAATAGGGCCTAAAAAATTAACATTGAATTGAGAAGATTGATATTGTGAACAATTGCGACGCTCCCAATAATTAAACATACCAGTAGTATAGTTTACTGTCTTTCCACCGCGAGTAACGTATTTGCCGTTACTTTCCATATCCCCTTGCTGAAAGTAAGCCGCAAATCTATGCAAATATTGATCATATGGTAACAAAGCATGGGTTTCAGCTTTATAGAAATTGTGGTACCATATGCCCAAAAGAGCGAGTATTACAGGCACCTGAAATAGTACATTTTTGATTAAGTATGCATTCTAATATATATCTAGCAGATTTTCAATCATATTTACATTTTTCTCCAATGGAGTGCTGCAGAAGTGTTGATCCATGAAATGTGCCCCAGAAAGGAGCTTTTCAAAATTATCAAAACCAATTGATAGAGATATGGACAATCCAATAGCCGACCACAACGAATAGCGTCCTCCAACCCAATCCCAAAAGCCAAACATGTTCTTTTCATCAATACCGAATTCTTTGACTTTTTCAGTATTAGTTGACAGGGCAACAAAGTGGGAAGCGACAGCTGCTTCCTATAACAAACAAATTTCCTGACATATTCGTTCCAATTATTAGGAGATAAAACTGATTGACTTTCTAAATTTCCTTTATACATTTTTTAGAGCATCCAACAACCATAACTTGGCAGAAGTTGCATTCGTAATTGTCTCTTGGGTTGTAAATGTTTTAGATGCGATGATGAACAGGGTTGTTTCAGGGTTCAATTTCTTCAGCGTTTCAGCAATATGAGTTCCATCAATATTGCTAACAAAATGCACTCTTGGGCCAATATGGTAAGGTTTTAATGCCTCTGTTACCATTAAGGGTCCCTGCACATATAAATAATTTTTGTTAAATATGCTGATGTTCTCCAAAACTTTATATATAAATACATCTTTTGTATTACCCACCAAATCAGATCCACCAATACCGATATTGACTACATCCTCAATAGGTTTGCCTGTAAAACCTTTCCATTGCTTTGAAAGTACCTAAAATCAAGCGCATCGTGAAAGATAAGAACCACACAAGTTGTTGCATAAGTGTGTTATCATTGCACAACTGTTAGTACATAAAAGACAAGCCAAGACAATCAAAGGAAGCAGGAGTATTTTACAATAATGTGCTTATTATTCTGACCTCGTTAGTAAATTGCTTCATATGTTCCAATACAGCATTTACATCTGGCATGACATCTTTCCCGTCTAATGTTATTGGTGTATTTGAACGATTCCTTAATGCAATATGCAAAACTGCTCTATTCTCAGTGAAATTGATCTTCTCTGCACTGAACATTGCATCCCTGGCACCCGTTATATCACGGGCACGGGCCTGGTAAATGATGCAACGATAGATGATAGAGTGTCATACATCAATGTTTCTTATTTCATAGTACTCTTTGTAATTGCAATTCATTTAATTGTACATATATGTGCATACCAGGTCTAATAATAAGCCAAATGCCTCTTCAGTCAGCCTGTTCTTGGAGTAGTCAAGCAAAATTGGTCCATCTTGTGGAGTCGGTACCTGCAGACTAAGACATCAGTAATGATAAATTAATAAATATATATATATGTGTGTATATCGAATTGATAAATTATTACAACACAAACAATATTTTAATTTTAATATTATAGAACAGTTTGAACTAGCATCGATCTATGGTCTTTGATTCACAAGGTTGGAGATAGTGAAGCAACAATAGTGAAAATTGCTGAGCAAATAATCTACTCTAATGAGAAAGATTATTAACAGTACCAGGTAATCTAACGTTCATCGACATCCCTTTATATATTAGAAAGGAATACATCTAGGAACAGCCTTCGAAAGGTCACATAAAGGTCATCCGGCTAAGAAGCGTAAGACGGTAGATTTTACCTAAATTTCTCAAACCGCTTTGGGTCTTGTTGAAAGAGCTCAGAGATTTTAATCTTCGAGCCGGTCGAATTAAAGAACTCTTGCAGTTTTTGCCATGCCGGCTCGGATGTAAGATCTGCCTTTGCCTTCATTTCCAAATTCGTCTGATTCAGCCAAAATTGAAGAGCACCGCCACTCCACCAGATTCAACCAGAACTATAGTCAGCTGTCTGCTATAGTCAGCGGACGTCAGTGTCGTCAATTGAAATGTGAATAGGGGTCCAAAGAGCGCCGCGCCGGCAAAAACCGAACAGATACTCCGTAGATAATCTGAGATACTTCGTAGTTCTTCGGGTGCTCCGTAGATCTAGCTAGATAGATCTAATAGATCTTAAGATCGTTAAAATTTAGGCGATATAGACCAATACAGGTTTCTGCTAGTGGCGCTCTCGTGTAATTTGTGTACAATAGGTGCGTTCATCCAAGCCGAACATTTCGCTGATCTTGAGTATCTAGATCGTTCTTTCGCCGGATAGTATCTTAGATATATCATACATTTTTCGTATGATATACTTAATGAAAATGTGTTTAACCCGATTTAACAAAAGTGTCCGTGGTTATCTATATATCTATTTGTCTATTTAATAGATTCACCGTTGAATTTATTACATCCTATATGAACTATATAGGACTGTATGAACTATATATCTAGCAGTATCTGGACGTATTCATATCGTGCTTCTAGATACACGGTGTGTGCTGTGCGCGCTGTGCGCAACGCCGACGAGTGTATCTAATTCTAAGCAATCTCAGCCTGTGAACTGTTGTTTCGTTTGGAGTTTCAATGAGACGCATTGCTTGACGAAATATTCTGAACTCCGTTGACGAAATAGTCAACTACTGTATTACTCAAGGAAAACTCAGCACTTATACTTCTATCCTCTTCTTTAATTTGCTGTAATAGCAACAAAAAGCACTTGCAGTTAAACAAGCGGAGCTTCGAAAGTGTTGGATCTTTTATAAGTTACACTTGGCCCAAAAATGGTAATTCGAACTCTAGTTTGGAATATCTTCCGAACATCCCTGTACTCATTTACACTTTCTCTAAGAAACACATGTTTTCGTTTTGTCGCTGTACGTAGGACAATGCGAGCGAAAGTTCTCTTAATACTGGAATTTTGCGGCGTGTTTTGCTCCCTGTCAAAACAAATGCTGCGAGAGCACATTTTATCAGATTGATAGTTTGAGAACCAAAATATTTCATGTTTTATGTGTATTCGTCTAGCGCTGATATTCTTGTTATTAATAAAACGGATTCCTCTAGTTGGTCCACTTTGGTGAACACATTTGATAACCAACAAGAGTCTCGATTGCCTGGCCTCTGTTTTATCAAGTCACAATCTAGAATGAGAAATATATTATCACAGACAATCTTTCTTTGTTTCAGTCTCACACAATATTACTCGTGCAACCAGGTAACAGGCCTGAAACTAGAACATACTCTGACTACGAGAGTGTAAACGAATGCATGGAAGGTAACACCATATATTCTTATTTAAATTAGTTATACATTTAAGATGATTTCCTGCGGTTTATCTTTCGCAACACTGCCGCTTATATTTGTTTTTGATCCAGGAGTGTGCAAAATTTACGAGGAACACCTGAAAAGAAGAAACCCTAATACTCCTACGATAACTTACGACATTAGTCAACTTTTTGACTTTGTTGACCAATTGACAGATTTGTCATGCCTTGTATATCAGAAATCTACAAACACATATGCTCCATATAACAAAGACTGGATAAAGGAAAAAATCTACGTTCTATTACGCAGAGCTGCTGGTCATAGCGAGTAACATGACATTTATAGATATATGTTTTTGTTTATAAGAAAACTAACTTTAAGTACAGATATATGATACCATTTGTAATAATAAATGCAAAAAATATAAGAGCCATAGAATTGTCATAAACTCATAAGACTCCAATATCATATATTTCATTTATTAACTTAAAGAGACTCTCGTGTTATTTTATTTGTTCCAAATGCTTAATCACAGGCAAGACTGTAAAATTTCATGATATTTCGTTATTTACTTACCATTATTAATCAAAAGTTGGTATTGTACAATGCATAAATACATCTTATATAAGTATGTTTATGAGAGGATAAAAGCAACAAAACTAAAGTACAGGTACAATGAAGTTGGAATGTGGCAATGTATCATTACTACTATTAATAGGTAGCTATGCACAGACTGACACCAATGAAAATGTCACTGTTTAGCATCTATCAAATATAAAGTTGGAACTGAAGATTCAACAGGATAAGAATAACAGATTCATACGAATCTATACAGGTAAGAAAGGCCAGATATGGGACAGGTCGAGCAATTGATACGTAATCAGAAAAGATATATTAGAGACTCGAGGCGTTTCCAGTATCGTGCGCGCATATCGCAATGAGATAACGAATAGTAGTATCTACGAAAAGTACGGAAAAGTGGTGGCGAATGATAGAGGAATGGGAAGGCACAGCCGCAATAGCAGGATACTCAGTGCGTAGATAAAAGCCGATCTGTCAGCTGCCGTCTTGCAAACTGCTGCAGATTGCTGCGCGCTGTTGCAGTGTTGCAACCAATTTAAAACAATTTAGGCAAATACGTGGTGTGGTGATTTGATTGTGATGCAGGTCAGACGTATAACTCTACTTAAGTATTTTCCTTGAGTAGAAGCTTGAAGCTCCGAGTCGGACGTAGCTTGGACCTCGGACTGCGAGCGAAGGAAAGCATGTATATCTAGTCTAGATCTAGAAAGAGAAAGTCAGCTTGTTACGTTGTATCGGACAAGGATAGGAGAAGAGTGTGGGGTGAATCAGTGAATAGAATCATCGGGGAAGAGTAAGACCAGTATTGTGTCCCGTATCTACAAATCAACATAGGCGTCACGTTTATAGATAACTTTCCGCGGCATTTGTGTGTCTATGGACTCTCGTGGCTGTGGAAGAATATGGAAGAGAGCAGTTCTATTGTACGATAGTATCGGTCCTGCCACTTATATCGTAGTCTATAAGTTTTCGAGCCACTGTCGCAGCACTAGAACGTTCACTTCGGTTGAAAGGAAAAGTGTTTGCCCTTTCTAAGTTGTATTTTACGACTCGGTTGTGCTGTTCAAGGACGACAACTGTAGCTAAATATACTGCAAGTCGACTTGATAACTCGGAACTCGGAAAGACAAAGGGGCGTATCTAGACATCGATAGTTTTAAGAAAAATAAGAGGTACTAACCAGGCAGTAAGTTATTTGTGCCAAAGGAGATAGATATCAGTGCCGATCAGATGTGATCAGACGCAGTAACATGTGTACATTGTGCTAAACGAGTTTTCATGTGAAATCATTAATCGGACAAGGTCCAACAGCAAGTCTATTGGAATTGACATATAGACCTTTCAAGTGAGCTCAAATTCTTTGATTGTCAGCAATTATTAGAATTGTCGAACGTACTTACAGTCATACGAGGCAGTCGGTGGTCGCACGATCACTGGACAGACATACTATATAAGATTATAGAAAGTGTAAGTAGTGCCAGAGGAAAACACTCGTCCGTGAATTGACAAACACTCTCCAGGTGGGCTTCTGGTCAGAATGTCTGATAATTCGAAACAAGTTGACCCTTTCAGTGAAACACCCTTAGAATTTGAAGATTGCAATGGTAACTGACTGTAATCTGTATCCTTTATTGAACTTACTGTGTGGTAACAATTTCTTCTTCTCTTTTAAAGAAAAGAATAATCAGACCGAGGAAGATCCTGCGCAACAAAACCAAGAGCCAGTTAGAAGTGAGGAAAGTGCGGTAGTTGAATTGTCACATGCTGAGCCACTGGCACCTGACCAGATTCGTTGGTTCTACAGAGATGGCATAGATAAAAGATGGGTTGAATTTTGTGGATATGATAGTCTAAGGATTGAAAATACTTGGAGAAATTATCAAGACTTACTTAGCCAAAACACAAACCCATTAGAAGAAGCAAAAATCTCTGCTGAGAAAATTGTTGTTAGAGGCGGAATGTACGACGTTGAAGTAGATAAAATGAAATGCATTTCCATTTATTGTCCAGGTACTTATAATGGCTTTAAATTCTTTGATAAAAAAGTTTGATAATTAAGGCATGCCAGCTATTGTGACTCATTTATTAAGATATGTTGTCTATACGTATATCAGTGAGTTATCAGAAACGATTACTTTGACATTGAAGTTGTTTAAAACTAATGAACTTCAACTGTGGTTTGAGTAAATCGTTAAAATAACATACATAAGAGATGTTATTATTGATTAACGATAATTATAATTTATCTATATCTTATTCATTATCTCTAAAGACTATTATTTCTATTCTTCTTGGCTAAAGGGGAGGAATGGGAGATAATGAGAGGTACTTGGTATTATGATGGCAGTTGGATACCACTTGAAATAGAACACTCCAAAGTAATTGAAGAAACTCATCTTAATCTATTCAAAAAGAAACCTCCTTCTGAGGCTGCATCAGTTTCCGAAGTAAATGCTACTTCCGCTCCATATCAATCTTGTGCAAGTAAGGCTTTATTATGTCCTGAAACACTTACAGTATAATATTACCCTTATACACAAGGATTGTAGTAATAATATTTGTCTTTCTCTAGTATTGCACACTGAAAATTTCACTGAATTTCATGTTGATTGGCATGGCATATCAGATGTGATATTATATAGCGAGTATAGGCACAGCAAGCTCATGCGTAGTGTTACATCAAAGTTAGGTTTTGCTAAGAGTAAGTAAGTTTTCACAAGTGAACACTTACATATATGGTTTGGCACTAATTATATGTTGAACCTTGGTTTTCTCTAGACATTTTTTACTGAGAACAAATGTTGCAGCAACGGGTTATCAATTACGTCGCGGCTATAAGACCCCAGCAACAGTCGAAGATAAACCCCAAGATATCGATCATTTGGTCTTTGTTGTCCATGGAATTGGACAAAAGGGCGATACAGGAAAGATAATACGTAATACGACAACGTGCGTATCATATTTCAATCTTGATCTTGAGTAGTGTTGCATGGGATGAACGCTATGGACTGATACATGCAACGAAAAATTACTCGTTTACAAGGTATAATCATTTATCTCTTATTGAAACAGGTTCAGAAATTGTGTGGACTGGCTGAAGGGTAAATACTTTCCTAATTGTAATTACAGAGTGGAATTCTTTCCGGTTGAATGGAGATCATCACTAAAACTAGATGGTGGTAAGTTCTTGATCCACTATTTCTAAATTCATGTGTATACACTCCTTTGCAATACACTCTTTACAATATTTTTCAGATATAGTGGAGGCTATTACTCCATACAGTGTGTTGAGCATACGACATTTATTAAATACATCTGCAATGGATATTTTATATTATACAAGCCCTCTTTATGGAGGTGAAGTTCGGGCAGGACTACAAAAAGAGTTGAATAGGCTATATTTTATGTTTGCCAGCCGGCATCCAGGCTGGAAAGGAAAGGTTTCAATATTAGCACATTCATTGGGATGTGTGATAGTGTACGACATAGTAACTGGATGGATGGGCCCAGACACTAGGCCACCTTCCCCTGAAACACAGCAAGCACTACTGAAAGGACTACAATTTCCAGTGGGTAACGCTCGCCATCAACTATTCCCTTTTCCTCCATACGGAGATAAAGAAAATTGAAGCTTAAGTTTATTATTCTATATTACTGAAAGGCTTAGTTAACAAAATATAAAACAATTTTGGTGTTGTCTCGATATATTTCTATTCTCCAGGATATACAAAGAAAGATGTAGACTATCCGCTCTTATTTACAGATTGAAAATTTATTTTGTTTGGGGTCACCGCTGTCCGTGTTCCTAGCCTTACGCACGCGTGCACCATCTAGTAGATTGGATGTTATGCCACAAGGATTATGCAAAAGGTTTTATAATATATTCCATTGGTCGGACCCTGTAGCTTATCGAATGGAACCACTTTTAGAGAGAGGATACAGCAAAATTGAGCCAGTTCTTATTCCACCATATGGTGACAGCGAGGGTCAACCATCAACAGACCAACAGTCCCAATCGCTAAATAGCCTCGATCCTAGTTTACCAGCTACAGGTATACCAAGTTTAAGATATTTTCTAAAATTGTATTGCTATTTGTGTATGTTGTACACAGTTTTATCAGTAAGCCTTATGACATCTTCAGAAGGTGATGACCGCGATGAAGGTGCAGTAGACGTATCAAATCGTGGCCCAGAAAAAGGTTGGAGTCTTTGGGGTTTAGTGCGAGCTGGTTGGAATGTTAAAGAAGGTGCTTCATCCCCAACACCAGACTTGAGTCCACCTGTTCAACCTGGCCATGGTATCGAATCAGTTTTTTATCATTCTAACTTAAGCTGGCTATCGAGATCCATTTCGACTATTAGGAAAGTAATATTATGATTTTCATCTGATAGAATTGTCGCAGCGATTGGATTATGTGTTGAGAGGGCTTGGTTTGGGAAGAAACTATCTTTACGCGGTAATGGCTCATACCGCCTATTGGCATAACAACGATGTGGCCTACTTTGTACTGACAAGACTTTTTCCAACACGAGAAACGTGATGTTGGTTTGAATATTTGATGCAGGTTTCCGAATGGACATCGCTCACACTTACTAGTCCATTGTAGGCCTCCTGGACCCATTTACATACTGTAGGCGGCCTACTACCAAAACAATCTGTGATAATTGAAAAAACGATACAATAATAGTGTAAATTCTATAGGGAAATAATCGTTTTATATCGTCTGCAGAGCTTAAGATTAATATGGTCGAGTTTCACGAATCACAAAATTTTAGAGAATTTCCTATTTCTATGCGGCAGAATATCTTCAACTGCCGTTAAACTCTTTTATTCCTGCTGGAAAGTGATGAATCTTAAGGAAATATCTTTCATAACTTTTGTTAAATTTATCATATTGTATATATAGTTTATAAAAAGTATTTATTATTATATGCTACTTTATCAAATTTTATCTAACATGATTGCAAAGGGAGTGTGTCAAGCGATTATCATTGGGGTACTGGACTAGAACGACCGCTTCGAGCGAAAAAGTTTTGCCTTATATCAATTTTCACCCAGGAGTTTACAGTACACACTATTGTGTCACAGCACAAACATTGCTTTTCGCGAGCGGAGCATTATATCGAGTGCACAACACGCAATGAGGTATTACACCCTTCGATATATACAAAGACTATAAATCAATTTGCTGTAGGTTCGATAGATTATAATCATTCTCAGACTGATTTAATGAAAGGCCACAGTCAGAATTATAACTGGCAACAGCTATATCGGTGATCCTGTTACACATAGTGAAACTCGTTCCATATACTGAAAGTTAACATGCAATAAAATAAATATTGATTGATCTAAACGACCAAGAAACCGGCTTAAATGAAACAATGTAACATTGTATGCGGATTCTACAAGACTTTTTGTACTCGTGTTATTTTTTTCATGAGTAAGAACTGCATATACTACCTTAACATAAATATTGAAACGTTCGCTAGCTATTTCTGTTTTGCCAGGATACAATTTTCGAAGGTTTTAATGAAACACCAATATGAAATATATACAATTTTTTCTATGTCTCAATTTCTTAAGTGCTAAATATGATGTCGATTCTAGTGTATTCTAGGAATTTACGGGATTCAAGATTCTTGATAGTTCGAATAAATAAATACAAAACATTGATGGCAGATTCTCATAAACAATAATGGTTTCTGATTTAGTGGTCAAACAGTGAAACTGCGAAGACTACCAGCTCTTGAAACAAAAGAGTATGCGGAACTTCGTCCCTTCGCGACTTGTATTTGCGGATTAATAATTGTCTGAAATGACATAGAAGGTATTTGAAAAAATAGTTTTTCAAAAGGGCAGTCGCCGCAATAATTGAGATCTTCTCAATACTTGACCTCCCCAATGCTTTTCTAAATATAGTTCGTAAGACGCTTTTTACGTCTGCAAACATACTTTTGTAGAATGACAATAATATCACAAGTATCAAAGATTGCCATATCAAATTTAAAATTAGTAGGTTTATGATACACAATTACAGCAGAATTTGTGAAAACAAAGCATCCAGAATGTTTACAACGGCGCGGAAATAAACAGTGCGAACTGCGAATGCCAGTATATGTACATACACTATTATGATTGCTGTAACATCTGGGCTTTGGTTTTCTTTTATTGAAAATACTTGCATTCACTTTGCGCCTAATCCTAAATAAAATCACTCCAGCGGTGAATATGCATATGCGTTATTCTTTGAACACCAACAATAATATATGTACATTATTCTTATTCTTTCTTTCCAAGGTTTTCTTTATTTTTTGATGCAATATATAACGTGTACAAAATATATGTATATATTTGTTCTTTCTGTTAGACTGAATAAAATATATGTGCTGCGATTAATACTGACTATATGTTTTGTGTTCGAATTATTAGTCTTCGAATGTTCTTAAGAAAATATCTAATAAATATATATATTTCTATAAAATATCAAACATATTTTATTATAATCTGTATTCAGTTTAACGAGATAGTATTATGTATTTTACATCTTTTATATGATAATAATATTTAATTCAGCAGTGCAGACTACAGCAGGTTAAAAAATTGATGACAAGCAGTCCTTCACATGAACTTAGCATCTCATTAACAATGTTAATGCATGCAAACACAAGCCATGCATATTCAAATACCCGTAGGCTTATTCGTGTTTAATATTAAAAGGTTCGATTTTACCGGTAAACGTAACACTATAAAATCGTTAACGATATTTCCTTCGTGGGATGATAAGGAATGAGAACATCAATTGTGAAAGAGTAAGAACTGCTATAGTTATATAGAGATAGATATATTTGTATTCTGTTTCAGTTCAATCTAATTCAAGGGCAGTATAGTATGTACAGGGTGTAACAGATACAATGGAACCAGCTTTTTACCATTGATTTATCGGTAATACCGACATTGCGTAATTGTTTTGGCAGCCGTGTAATGTCACTTGTGTCGTGTGTCGCTGAGCACACGACACAAATGACAAAAAAATTAGCGAAAAAATTAATTTTGATCTAGGGCTCTGGAATTTATATAACTTCTTCCTTGATGCGAGAAAACATTCTCTACCAAATTTCAGCCCCGGAAAATGTCGAGAAGTATGAAAAACATGGGAAAACCCTCGAAAATGAATAATTCAAGATCGGTTTTCCATGAGTTTTCGGTACAATTTCGGCACTTTGGCCACTAGTTTCATGTTTTCTATCCGTTTTGATACTCAAACAATCGAAATATCAAGCGTTCGTCCAAGTCCCAGAACCTTCGAAAAATCGAAAATTTGTGAAGGGGTACATATGGAAAATTTGCGAAAAAATGAATTTTGAGCTAGGACTCTGGAATTTATATCACTTCTTTCTTGATGCAAGAAAACATTCCCCACCAAATTTCAGCCCCGGAAAATATCGGGAAGTATGAAAAACATGACAAAACCCCCGAAAATGAATTATTCAAGATCGGTTTTCCATGTGTTTTCGGTACAATTCCGGCATTTCTGGCACTGGTTTCATGTTTCGTATCCGTTTTCATACTCAAACAATCGATTTATGAAGTTTCGTCAAAATCCGAGAACCTTCGAAAAATCGAAAATTTGGGAAGGGGTACATATGGAAAATTTGCGAAAAAATGAATTTTGAGCTAGGACTCTGGAATTTATATAACTTCTTCCTTGATGCAAGAAAACATTGTCCACCAAATTTCAGCCCCTGAAAAGATCGGGAAGATTGCAAAACGTGGAAGAAACCGTCAGAATCAGATGAAATTAATTATTCAACCTTTGCGCTGGACATTACACGACTACCAAAACAATCAGGCAATGACCATATTACCGATATTTCGATGGTAAAAAACTGATTCCAAGCTATCTGTTACACCCTGTATATCATCAATAAACATGCTATATAATCAATATACATGAAGGAGATCGATGTTAGAAATAGCTGAATAAGATAGTGCGGTTGAAGGGAATAACTGGTTGACTGCAGGAAATTAAGATTAAGACTTTACATGAGAGGATAAAAAACGTGACAACAAAAGCAATAACTGATCGACAAAAAGCTAATGTTATATGTCGATTAATTGATTGACTATCCTATTACCTACATCACAATGAAGATACTGATGACAGACAACTTCTGATATGTGTATTAGATATGTATCTATTCAGATGATTTGGATCAATCTCTCGTATCAGACCATCAGACATCAAACCAAATCGCATGGTCGACTACGCCGACTCTACACAAAATCTACACTACACCACCACACCAACCACACTACACTACACTGCACCTCAAAACTGAAAGGCGTGACCGGAATTTGAAACTTTCGGTTTCTCAATCTGTTTCATTTCAAACTGATTTGGTATTCTGAATTGCCAATTGCGAGCTGTCGTGAGTGGTAAAAAATCGTGTTGAATTTATTAGAGGTGTTTGTTTTCCCAACAGTGGCAATAGTTCAAAGTTCGAATCGTTCTTTGGCATGCGTGTGTATTCGTGTGTATGGTCGACCGCAGTCGCAGCCGGTAGCTGTACTACGTACAGTACCGAACGTACTGATTAGTATCAGTGAATGTTCTTCTTCATGTACATTATTTATTAATACAAATTTTTCTACGGTATCGTCCTCGAGCTGATTATGACGTCGGGCGACGAATGTTGGAAATTTGTTGCGTGAAAGGTCATAATTTACTTGGTAAGTACGATAGCAGGAGACGCTGTTATGTGGCATAGCCACCACAAGTTTACGTAGTGAATGTGTGCTAGTCGCGTATATTAAAAATCGAGTTTGTACACAAGATATGCCTATTTTGTCAATCGTACCGTTTTCCGACAGCATTCTTATCTTCAGGGCTTTCCTTTTGTTGTCGAGTCATCTGAAGATGGAATACTACTCTGTTACGCTTTTAAGAACGCGATGTAAAGTTGCTAATAATATTTGTATTGTAAAAGTAGTTGCTTTCTTTGTTTATAGCACAATGAATCACCTAATTGCTGCTGCTATTGGAGTAACAGTAGGTGTGATAACTGCGGCTGGAATTTGCATTTATCATAAGATGCTAGAAAATCAGCAACACACTACAACGAATATTAATCTAGATGCGGTGAATGCAAAGATTGCAGAATTACAAGCTCAAGTAGAAGCGATACGGTACCATCCCTTATCTTAGACATAATCCCCAAGATATCTCCCAATATATTTCCTAATAGTATAAACCTGATCTATTGTATTGTTCCTCTAAGATTACAGGAAAGTCAAAGACGAAAAAGGAGAAAGAATGCGCGTAAACAACCAAGCAATGAGAGTACATACACAGCAACCGAAAATGATACTGATGTCGATGCTTATTCCATAGCTGGGACTGATATTGGTGATGATGAGTTTTATGATTGCTCTGACAGTGAAAGCATTCAAGGAGACAATGACACTAGGTTTGTTGTTCATTAATATACTACTTATTACATTTGTTGATCAATTAAGTTGTTTAATATAATATCGAAAAATATGCAAGAAAGAGATTATAAATTTAGCGATGCAGGAACTCAGAAGCAATGAATGAACTGGATTTGATGCTCTTTGAGATTGACAAATCCGTGGGAGAGGAATTTGATAGCCAGGTATACTATAAGCTGCAAAACTTAGTGAAATTGCAGCCAGATAATGTTGAAGTAGTGTGGAGATTTGCTCGTACTTGTTACAAGTATTCCTTGGTAATGAGTGATTTAAACAACAAGAAGTCTGTTATTCGTGAAGGTATATATGCATACTTACATAGGAGTAGTATCAAGCCTGTATGAGAGTCATTGCTAAACCGAATTATAGGTATTGAAGCATCTGAAGAGCTTCTGGGTCTTCAGCATCCTGAATTGTATAAGTGGTATGCTATACTGGTAGGCGTAAATGGTGAATTTCTGCCAATAGTCGAAAAGATAAAAAATGGTTTCCGCTTCAAAGATCATGTAACAATGGCCCTAGAACTACGGCCGGATGACCCGGATTTACACCACCTCTTAGGCCGATTCAAGTATGAAGTCGCGGGTTTAAGTTGGCTCGAGAGAAAGGTTTGGCATTGAGTTGCGTTATTACAAAAGTAACATGGTTCAAAGTGTGGATTCCAAATGGTGAAATTATGTTGGCAGGTTGCTGCGACCTTAGTTTCGGAACCACCAAGTGCCTCCTATGAAGAAGCATTGGATAGCTTTCATCGAGCGGAGCAGTTAGCAGATGAGCCGAATCTGGAGAATCGACTCTTTCTTAGTAAATCTTGTATCGCTTTGAGTAATTATGACAAAGCTGTTAATTGGCTTGACAAAATCCTTCAAGTGCCTGCGAGCACGACAGAACATCAGATCATACATAGCGAAGCAAACAAACTTCTTAGCAAATATTCAAGCTATCGTTTATAGCACACAATTATGCAATTTTGTAAACTTCATATATATATATATATTAAGCGCCCCCATTTTACATGCAACTCTCGTATAACTTAAAAAACTATGTCGTAGTGTCAAATAAACGATACTCTTTGGCTATTAGCAATTACGGTAAATGTAAAATTATGTGACAAGAAATACAGGTACTAAGAGATATCTTTGGCACTTTTTCTTTCCAACCTGCAGTGACACCCTACACTATTTATTTCTTTAGAGCATCAGTGCGAATCAATTCAAGGCACATAATGCGTAATTTTCAAATCACATCAACTATTAAAGGTAGGTGCGATTTTATCTAAAGTATTATCTATGTCCATCAAATGTACAAAAAAGCCTATGCAGTCGCATTTATATTTTTATTGGCCACCCTTTCGTTTGATAGCTTTGATTCTTCTCGGAAGCATAGGTGGCAGAAGGGCAAGTATTTTATTAGATGTATCAAATAGTAAGATGGATCTACCCTGAATTCTAGAAGAGATCCTTAAATTAACAATCCAGGAAGATGCGCGTCGAAAAAATAAATGACCGCATAAACTTTGTCTCGCCAGCGAGAGGGTATTAAAAATCATTCGCATCGGTCATCTAGATGAAATAGAAAACAGGCTTGTCGGTACGGGGCAGATCAATAATGGTCCAGCACAGCATCCCGGAGGTAAGGCGAGATATTGGGTGGAGAATAGGGCAACAGTGGTGGTGGCGTCGAGCAGCCCTGTTCGTATACCTATGGAGGGAAGCCAGAAGAAAACATCAATTCCGCGGATGCCAGTTAACATTGAATACTCGCGAAAAGTGGATGAATGAGGGTGTGTCACGGATACCATGAGAGCGTAAGTGATATTTGTTTTTCTTCCATCAAACACGAAGATTCAATAGTACCCAATTGTGCCGATGTGACTGATTAGTAGTTACAACATTTTGCATGCTCTCTGTCTAATTATCAATACGGTGCAAAAACAACAATTACTGAACAAAATATATAACGCGTTCTTATAATTCTCAAAAATGAACTTTTTGCATTTGTGCACTGTTATTATACTTTCTTGAAAGGCAATGGTTGGCAATTCTATGCAATAGCATTATACGGAGCCTCGCGCCCTTTAAATAAACAGTCACATTGTCACAGTGATGCGATAAACTATGGGGTCTATCTATTTAGTAAAAATCGTGCCTAGTAATTTGAAATGATCGCAATTTTAATAGTTTCCGCCAGTTTAAGTTAAAAATAATCATCCTTATAAATATCGTTGCAGCAGAAGTTCTTATTATAATTTGTAATGCGTGGACTCCTACGTGGAATACTATACTGTTCTTTATGGTATGGCAGTATAGTGGCCGGTTTCCTATTCATCGCTTGTCCACTGCTGCCCCTTCTAATACTCAGTCCCCCAAGATTTCGAAAATGTGGAGATTTTCTGTTCTCCTGTTGGGAACTGTACCCCACGGTAAAAGTTTGTCAGCTTATATTCGTTAAGCCATTGTGCGATAAAAATTCAAAAGGCCAATAACGAAATCGTGGATATTTTTATCCAACACAACAAATAGGAACTATCTGATCGCTTCCATCAAACGTTTCAGGCTCTTCTCCAAATGTTCGGAGTAAAAATATTTGTATCCGGAGACCACATTTCCCCTTACGAATCAGCAGTGTTGGTGATGAATCACAGGACGCGAGTCGATTGGAATTTTCTTTGGGCTGCTATGTACCAAGCATGCTTGCCCAGTGTAGCCAGCCATAGACTCAAGTTCATCTTAAAGGATCCGATACGGCATATCCCAGGTCCAGGTACTGTTACCCTGGCGAGCCTTGGCAAATTTACGGAAATTCGACTCATCGAATTCTTTGAATCTTTGAGGGAACGAAAGCTTTTGAATTCGCGGGTTGATCTATTGACCGTCAATTTGGTTGCCAGTTAATCATCGAATTATCTTTAATAGGATGGATAATGCAGATGAACGGCTTCCTTTATATAACTCGCCGCTGGGAAGAAGACCAAGGGCGCCTATCGCGTACACTTGACTACTTGGTAGCTGTCGGCCGGCGTAGCCAATTACTTATCTTTCCTGAGGGTACCGATTTAACAAAACGTAGCAAGGAAAAATCCGACAAGTATGCGGAGCAGCAACATCTACCGCGATATTCATTCACATTGCATCCAAAGACAACGGGTTTTAGTTACTTGGTCCGGCACCTCCAACGAGCTAGTTATCTCGATGCCGTTTATGATCTGACGATAGCCTATCCCGATTACGTGCCCCAATCGGAGCTTGATTTATTTAAGGGTAAATTGCCGAAAGAAGTACACTTTCACATTAAACGCATACCCTCATCAGATATGCCCACCCAGGATTCGAGCTTAAGGGATTGGCTCGAGCAACGTTGGTACGATAAAGAGCATACTCTTCAAGAGTTTTACCTGAACAAGTTTTTTTCTACCCCAGCTTGGCCGATTAAAGGAAATTTATTGCTGCAGGCAGCATTTGGCTTTTGGAGTTTTTTGACCGGTAAATACTTTCGCATTTCTTGAATCTACGAGTAAATTTACTCGAAAATAATAACGTGTTCTTGTTATTTATTTTTCAGGTGCTACTGTCCTTCTTTTAATAATATCACCATTTTTTCAATTATGGACTTTGGTTCACGCGATTTTCTTCCTCGGACTTTCCCTGTTTAGCAGTGGAGGTTTCAATCAAATCGAGATGAGCTGGTTCTGGAGATGGCGATTGTACACTCTTCAAAAGAAGAGTAGTTAATACACCCGATCGGTTGGCTCGTGCTGGCGTATTACGAGGATCCGGATTATTGAAGAAGTGTTACATTGTATGGTAAAATTCTAGTTCTTGTTTCATCCTGTGATATTCAATACTGCTGTACATAGTCATATGCTGTTGAAAATTAATCTCAATTATTTTTAAACGTTCCTTCGCACTGGCTCTCGAGTATTGAAAAATCAACAAGGAATGTTTAGCGTATAGCGCTTTGGACTTGTTTGATGTCTTGATGTTATACAAATGTTAGGGCAGCACAGTGGCTTCTCTAAAAAGTTCCACTCTTTCGACATCCGTTGATCAGAGTTATCGATGTTTAGCATACAGAACTGAGAGCTGTTAACAGCTTATATTATAACGTTAACTTCTTCCAGTGTTCACCAGTTAGAACTACTATGTTGCAATGCAACTCCCCCAAAGTATATGGATGTAGATGTGAGTAGTAGTGCGTGCGTCATTATCGAGAAAAAAATGCGTACCGTCGCTGAAAGTGCGCTGTACAGAATCCTTGCTACTTTCGTAATGAAAACATATTGAGATCTTATCCGGACCTAATCTTTACTATTACGATTTTTTCGGTCGCGATTGTTAAATCATTTTGTCGATGTCTATTAATGGGGAACTAAATATAAGTTCGATATTTTAAACTAGGCAAATTTATAGTTAATAGTTAGTCTACATTTTCCATACCGCCATTTTGGATGAAGCTAGTCGCGTTTTAGAGAAATGCAGAAATTTTCTAACGAGACTAGTTTTTCTATTTTATCAACGGATAAACTCGAATCAAAGACTTGTGCAGAAAGGAAACTGATCTCAACTATGAGACACATATGTATACTCTGAATGCCTTACATTTCTCTCTCTCGCTACCAGCCGTAAAGTACAAAAGCACGTAAAGACCGGAAATGCGAGGGCACGCTATATAAAGCAGCCTGCACTATTGTTACAAACATATTGACAACCGAGCTGGCTGGCTGGCTGGCTGACTAACAAAGTTCAGATACCTGTGTATGATGATATTATTTAGAAATACCGCATTGTTGTTTAGTAAAGTAAATTATAGAATTCAAACGTGAAGTGGCAAAAAGTGCATATGGCGAACGGTGTCGGTAGATATTTGAACAACACATGGTTTTCTAAGTGTAATGTATACCAAATAGTATGTACCTATCTATAATTATTGAAATGTCTTAATATGTAAGTGAAGTGAATTCATGTGCCAAAGAACGAAATATCTGTAGAATAGTACTGTATTCGAGTGAATGCAGTTTCCAAAGATCGTAATCTTACTTAGATGTACACCTTTGACCATTCTTCACCCTTCGTTCGTTTACCCATTATCTTTGGCACTTTCCCTGCATTCCCGTAAAAATGTATTCATAAGATAATCTATACATATATTGTGTGGCAAAAATAACCTTTTATTAAATAGTCTTTCTAATTGTCGCACTAGCGGATCTCAGTGCTCTGATTACACCAGTTCCATGCCGAGAGACATTTATTCTTGGCTTGTATGGGTTAGAAAATAATTCTGATGTGTGTACATAGTGACAGTTGCGTGGATGTATCAGACTGTCAAGTGAAACAATGCATTTACGAAGAAAAGTGTGTTTTTATTCTCATTCCTGAACGAATCATCAAGCTCACTCTCGCTTGATTTCGTCTCATTCATTGAAAATTCATTTATTTAAACGAGTTATAGGACGCATTTATTTAAAAGAAGCTCTTCTATAAAAAGGGTTAATTGGACTTGGTATTGGACTTGCCTTTAAGACACCCGCTAACGGCTTTTTCTCAGCATCAAAAGGAATACCGGGACTTTGAAGGATTTTTTGAATGTATTCCGAGGTGTGCTGAGCAGTATTCTTGTTCAGCATTATTTTTACCCGTTTTTTCGACCCTGATCCGATCGTTATTTTGCCTTGATCTTCTGAGCTAGTCGGCGTACTCTGTGAAAATCAAAATTGGATTTGTAATTTATTAGAGATGGCAAATTGACTTAAATGCCAAATAAATTATTTCTCATATCCCCCGTATTGGTTACGTAGTAGACTTAAAATTGCATTCCGCAGGGAAACATACCGATTTTACTTTGCTGGGTGTCTCTGATGTTGATTTTGCAGCGCGCTTTTTGGTACACGCATTTCGTACCACATCCTTTGCGGCTGTGAGTGATTTGATATTCTCGGACACGTCCCAACATCCCGAAACTTTATCCGTTGTGGATGATCTTCTCCTTTTAATTGGTAATTTTGATCCAGAAATATTTGTAGTGGTAAATGCTTTTTGCCGCGATTTAACTTTTTTCCCTAAATGATGCAGGCTTGGTGCTTTCTTTTCAAAATTAACAGCGTGCGTATTTGATTTCTTATTATTTTGCTCTGTTCCTTTCCTTTTATCAGTCACTGTTCTCACATCCTTGCGATCCAGCAAACCTGCATCTTCTGAATTGTGAGCTTTCCTTACTTTGTTATTGTCAGCTTTGCACTCTTCAACATCCTCTTTCATGAGAAAAAGCTCTTCCTCATCTGTATTCATCTCATTTTCGCTATCATACTCTAAGTCACTTTCATTTTCGATAGAAGAATCTTCTTCAACCGTTTCGTTGTTAGAATCATCGTCGTTTAGTACTTGATTACCGCGCTTTCTTTTCCGTTTATTTGGTGCGTTGTCGGAATGTAACTCTCTGTCAAACTCCAAGAGGCGCAATGCTGCTGACTTTGTGTTGGTCTTAAGCGTTTTTTTATCAGGCACAGTAACTTCCTTGATGCCCACAGGCATATTGCCTTTCACAAGTTCGGTAAATTCTTTAATAAGGTGAAGTATCTGTCTCCGTGATTTTGCGGTTGATGAAGGATGAAATTTATACTGAGTCAGCACATCTACAATCTGCTTAGGATCAAACGCTATTTGTTGTAATTCAACATCCACCCTTCCTGCTCTAGGATCTAATGGCTTGTTAGGATGGGATGATTCATCTTCTTCTAGTTTTAAGCTATCATCCATTGGTTCCTCATCTTCACTAGGAAGTTCCAACTTTTCCATTGCATCTATATTCCCACTAGGGAATCCAGCCTGCAATTGAAAACATCATTATTACTAGTATCCAAGAGAAGTATTAGAGTTAATAGAGGAAATGTAACAAGATATAAACCTCTTTCCAAGCATTGAACTTTTCTGTGTATTCCATACCAACGTCAGATTGAAATATCAAGTATCTGAAAATGTGTTTCATGATATGTTTAATCTGTCTCTCATCGTCTAACCTGACTAACTGTTCTGTGAAAGGTTTTACAAATTCTGTGACAACTTCTTTTGGTAAATCCCCTGCACTTATCTGCAAGAACACATACAGACATTATTGTATTAGTCGTATCCAAATCTATAAGTCGAATTAAAAACATCTCGTAAAAGAATATTTAAGAAATACCTTTGCTAATTCTTCGAAGAATAATTCAGTTATATGCATGCTGAAACCAAGGCTCACTTTTGGCTCCAGAAGAATCTCTTGGAGTATTTGACACATGCCACGTACCCAATCGATATTCCAATTGGACATTTTTTTACATATTTGAAAAGTCTGGCGTATTATTCTCCTAGCTAACTGTACATAATTTGTGACAAAAGTAAAAGACTTATTAGCTTGTGATATAAGCATATCATTATTTATAAACTATATGTACATACCATAGCAAATTTGTCCAATCTATATTGATCAATACCAAACCATTCCGTTGCCAATGTCATTAATGCACATTTAGTATACAGAAAAATCACATCTTTCGTCTGGAAGCAATGTACCACTTTGCTAAGCGATTCAGCTAATTCTTCCTGAATTAGAGATTTGTCGGACATCCACATACAATAGAACAAGCCTTTCCATAATCGCATAAAATCTGCCTCCGTGAAAGCTATTCAACAACAGATTAAATACGCATAAATGTTTGGTGAATTACTTGCTTTATTAGGCTTTGCTTTGAATGAGTGAGGCTTTACCAAAAGAGCTTTGTGCACGGGCTGTCAACCATTTCCTTAAATGTTTGAGGATCTTCTCACGAATTTTCTTATCATTGCTAGCTAATAATCGAGCAAGCTTGACTTCCTGAGTAACGAGAGCCTTCTTGGCTTTAATGCTACTGTGAGCATTATTCTTACTTTTCTTTTTAGTCTTTATTAGTGGCTGCTGCTGTTTTTGAATCGCTCCACGTGTAGACTGTTGTGCTCTTTTTGCCGCCATTAGGTCGGTATTCGTAGATTAATAAGATAAAGCTGGTTTTTATACCCTGAGATTTGATTTAGCGAAGAGTTTGCGTATTATACTATAATAAATCGCCACTGCATAATAGTTTTTGCCGCGACTTTTGCGCGACTTCCTCTTGCTTCTTGTCAAACTCCTTGTGTATGATGGTGTATAAGCTCACACAGTTCTACCGCATAATCCGCATAACCATAACCTGCTGAACGATATATTGAACAGGTCTGATGGGCCTGATTCAGAACGTCGGAATGAGCGGAATTCGAAATCCGCAAAATCGCTTCGAATTATTGGTGGAAATTGCTCCCGGCATCCCTGCTCCTGGAATTTTATCGACCAATCGTGTTGCTCAGCGGAGCGCTGACTCGCGGAGCGGAAGTCTAGTGCAGAGCGGTTGAAGTTAGATTCCAATTTCTTAATTATGTCTCCTCTCGTTAACAGCAATAAATTTACAGCGTTTGCAGCTGCAGAAGTAACTTCTGGTTTTCTAAAGATTATGGGGCATTAAAAGAGGAAAGCTTCCTCGAATATTTATAACTTTTTAATATTGTATTCGCGATCGTGAGATCTATATTATTATACAACTTTCCGCCCTTTGAGCCAGTATTAACTTTTATATCATTTATGAATTACAAATTAGTGTGTGCATGTAATGGGCCTGGTTTAATGAATAAGCATCACAAATGTTTTTGATTCTACCTCTCTGGTTCTAACCTAACGAAACCGCGCGGTGATTAGCTTAGAAAATCGATTTTCATCAGCAAAGATCTTTGCTGCTGAAAATCCACTGTTGTCACTGATGACCAACAGGAAGTCGAGAAGTCCGTTCAGCCGGAAAATGATAAACTAATGATAGCAAAGTGTTTGGCTGAACGTACCGTTTGCCGACCGTCGCTGCTAAGCAGTTAGCAGCAGTCAGCTGCGTCAGCAGAAGTGGCGCAATGCAGTGCAGAGGTATATACAGAATGCAACAGAGTGTAATGCAGCAGGCAAGCATCGCTGTGGTCAGAACTGGTCAGAACCGTCGGAACCAGTTGTAGTAGCTGGTCATAGCAGCGCAACAGGGAAGAGAAACAGAAAGTGTGAGGCGATTCAATTCATCAGTGAAATTTCACCGATCCAAATTCGGTTATTGATTCATTAATTATAGTAATTGCCAGTTAGTTAGCGTCAAGTTAATTTTGTGTCAAGTTTGTTTCGGCTTGCTTTTGAGTATTACCCACAACAAACAATAAAAAAAGGCGAAGAGTATTAGCTATTTAGCTGATGCTGCAAATACCAAAGGCCAAGTTGCACGCAAAAATTATGCAGTGCTTGAGTGAAAAGTGAGTTGCCGCAAGTGAGTTTGCGCAAATAGAAACGAGCGGCCGGATATATCATCCCTAAACGGCAGTAAATTGGTCTGCAGTCTGAATAAGCTGGCGTGCTTGCTGATTGATGAGCATTATGACTGGCGCCCATGCTGAGGATAGAATGATGTCCCGAGAAGGAATATTAGCTGACACTGAGAAGAAAATTACTGTAGGAAGAATCGCGTCGACTTGTGAAGATAAATCAGAAGCATTCAAAAAGCAAGACGGATTCTTAGAAGAAAGCGAAGAACAAGCCATGCCAGAAATTCTATCTGCAACAGGTGGACGTGAGTCCGAAGTGGAGCAGGGAGAGATCGATCGCGATCGATCAGTGTGCACTGGGAAAACATGCGGCGAGTCCGATGCGACGGTCCACGTGGAAGCTTCTGTGGGGGAAGAAACGGCGGAGACGCTTACCTGCGATAGCCTGACCGAAGAAGCAAACGTTGCTCATAAAATTCCAAGAATGCAGAGCACTAGCCCAGGGGGAAATTCTGCAGACAGACTGATGGCAGTCGAGACTTCTATAGATAATGTGAAGCCTGGCTGTTGCAGGGATGTCGATGAAATTTGCATGCCGGAAAAAGTTGGAGGATGCAAAGCGACAGACGTGTTAATAAATTCTGTTACCGAAGACTTAGAAGAGATATGCTTGCGCGCATCAGAGAGAAAGCTAGAAGCGCTAGACTGCTCCCGAGAAGAACCCGAGGGCAAAGCAGTTGAAGAAACGGACAAGCATGTCCAACTTCGACCCTGTATGGTTGATCTATCGAGTCAGTTGACTTTTCACGAAGCCGTGCGTGCCGGTGATGATAAGTGCGTTGCTGCGCTTCTGGCCAGCGGTGCCGTAGAAAATCTTAATGAACCTGATTGGAATGTTTCGGGCGACCCACCCCTTTTGGTAGCTGCAAGTAATCATTCTCTGCCCATACTCAGGTACTTAGTATATTATTACACTATTTACCCTCTTTTTTACCATCCATCTTCAACCAACGTAACGTAAACATTTGACGAAGCTGTTCTGACTTCTAACTACAAAACACCGAAATTGAAAACTGAATATCTGCTACCTGTCGGTCGGTAAAATTTCGCAATCAGATTTGCGCGCAATGCATACCGACATGGAATTTCCTTAGCTTGTAATACTGTAATGTGCGTATTAGATATTGATACTTATTGTTATTGGCAAATGGTGTGGTATATAACATTTCATCAGGGTTTTAAATTGCCGATGTTGGCTTAAGTGTAAAACGAGTTCGTACTAGAGCAAGATTATCATCGGCCAGGCAGCACTGACAATTTTTGCTACACGACGGGTTATACGGCGTAGGATCTTGCTATATAAAAAAAACAAAAAAACGTCATCGCTCCCCACTTGCCATACTGTTACCAGATGTTGGGACACTCAGAGAGAATTTACTCTGGAAAAAGTTTGTGTTGTATGCTTACCGCTTCTGTTATTTCGGCGGCAAGAAATAATATATCGATCTAATAACAACACTAGATTTTAGTTGGTACTTTTTTCATTATTGTTATAGTACTTAACTTCGAAACTATATGTAATGGAAGTAAAATGATAAGTGCCGACTAGTTAGTAGAAGGCTCAATTAATCCGAGTATCAAGGTTGTAGCAGATGAAAAAAAAGGAAACGCGTAATCGTTTGAATTACTCATTTGCAGTCTACTACTGGCGAATGGATGCGAGCCAGGAGTGCGTTCTCCCCGCGGTGAGAGTGCATTGCACCGAGCGATCTTGAATGGTGCTTCAGCGGAAATGATCCTAAACCTGGTAGAGGAATTGATAAAGTACGACTGTCCAGCATCGGTCAAGGAAGCGGGAGGTGGTTCGACTGCTTTGCACGTTCTCACACGTCAATTAGCAAATGCACAAGCGTCAAAGAACCTTCACCGTAATTTTGATGCCGCTCTAAAAGCGTTACAACTGCTGGCTAAAGCTGGACCCATTAATGCCAAAGACCATCAAGGTCGCAGCGCTTTACATATACTAGCATCGTCAACGGGATTCGGTAAGATTATTTTTTCCTGAATTCTATGCATTTTTATCAACTGCCTAAATTATAAGATTAATTCTAATTCTCATTGCAGCGGATAGTAGCAGTCAAACGAGGGAAATGGAATCTATGTTGGAGAGTTTTCTAGCTGCTGGTGCCGATCCTTCATTGAAGAACGATCGGGGAGAAACTCCTTTGCATGAGAGTCTCGAGTGCGGTGCCTTAAGTACTGCGTTTTTGCTGATACCTCACACGCCAACTGGACTGACATCGCGATACGGTGAAACTCCTTTGCACATCGCCTCAAGGAAAAATTATGTTGATGTCGTAGCGAAACTGCTTGAGCGCGGTGAAGATCCAAGTGTACAAGACGCCGGAGGGAATACACCGCTGCACCTGGCTTCTGCCAGAGGTTTCCATCAAACTGTTTCATTACTGGTGATATCACCACTGGCGCAGTTAGAGAAACTTAATGCCGAGGGGTTAACGGCTCTTCAAGTTGCTGCTGAAAGTGGTTTCGTAAATACGGTCAAACTTTTACTTAAGGCTGGAGCTGACCCTTCTCAAACAGTTCACTATTGCGCAACAACCCTACATCGTCATCCAGATATATCAATTTTAATAGACCACGAGCTAACTCGACGTCGCCAGCTTGCAGCTTAATGCTGTAATGTAGGTCTTTCATTTACCATATTAGCCCATACATACTTTTGGTGCTGGTTTATCAGAACACTACATTTCCTTTCTGTGATACAATTTGGTAGAAATTCCTTGATTAAAGAAATAGGTATTGAAAGTGTTTTTGTAAGCTTTGACTAAGCTGGTAGATATTATAGTTTTTACTTTTTTGCTCAATGACGCGATACTGCTTTTTGTCTTCCAATGTGACTGGTGGTGCCATTAATGCCTTACGGGAAACGAATGCCTTGACCCTTGGCTGTGGATCAAAACGGACTTCCAAAATTCTTTATGAAATTAATTATATTGGAATATAGTATAATAAGGGTATCATACGAGTTGTATAGCTAGTAAGAAGAGGTTCGCCTAACCATTTGCTTTACTCTTACGATATCTTGTGTCTCATACTGAGGGAGAAGGAAATCAACGAAGAACTGCGATCGGAATCAAATTATTATATGTTATGTATGTACATGATTCTATAGTAAAGCAGTATCAAATTATCGTTTATTAAAATATAATTTCTTGTCAATTGGCGCTTACTACATTTTCGGCAAAGTAAAACTTGTACAAATGTTTAACTGCAAAGAGTACGGTTTCATTTCAAGTAACGGCTTTATCGATCCACAAACAATTTTCGAATGTCGCAAAAAAAATAGATCCTTCCACATTAAACAACTGATCGCCGTTATTCAGTAGTCCACGCTATTGAAAGAAGCAGAAAATAATTTGCTTAATTCAACACAGAATTAAGTGGGTACAAATATTCTGTTTTCATAGCGGATTATAAGTATCATGAGTTCCTAGTGGATTTACATGTTATATTGTATAAGCCAAGTATAAAAATTGTTTGCAGACTTTGAGTATGCTGAATAATTGGTCGATCAACACATTGCTCGCTAGATGAAAATGAATGTGTAAGCGCGTAGCTTTTAGCTTCCTACGTTTGTCAATACCTTGACAATTTTTTTCGAAGTTTACAGTAGCCAATGGCTAACAGACGAATGTTGGTGTATAAATATCAATATATACAGTACAATGGATATTGCTTGCGTTGCGTATTATCTCGGTTGCCAATGCAAAAACAATTTGCACTACGTTTTTATCGGCGTGTTACTCGACATGCTAAAGCATCTGTGCGCATGCACCAGGCAGTGTTATGATAAATTTTAGTAATAGGCTTGATTTCTTGTGGTTCGGTGATCGTGTGCGCAGCCGTGCTTTTCTCTTTCTCCTTAGCATTTAAATTCTTGCGCTCATGCCACTAATCGCTTACGTATTTGGTAGTCTTACATAAAACTAAACTTTTGGCTGAGTAAGGATACTGATGCAAGCGAAATAAACATTTACTAAGAATGAAAATTTCGACTTGCGTCAGTTCCGATCCTTCATTTCGTGATAGAATATAATACGAATAATTATAACACTGAAATGCGCTCTAATGCATGGTTCTATAATCTTACTACTCTTAATAATTAAGCAAATAAATCTTTATCACGAGTTCATTCCTCTCTACGATGCCAAATGAATCCATCAAAAATGAACCAAGCTAATGGTTTTATGGGCGAATTGTATGGTACACACAACTTGAACGTACCTATTCATCCATCGATACTAGGGAAAGATACACTAAAACCAACATGTTTCATCGCTTTATATTAACTTATTCACTACCATTTGCTATAACTAAAACTGTTGTTGAAATGTCAAGATCAATTATTCTACATTTTTAACGGACTACATTATGGCAGTGAATATGTCAATATCGGAAGGCAACAACCTTTATATCTATGTATAATCATACACGACCACATGACCACATACGAACATAACTACACTCTTCTAATATCACATAACTACGCACTATATCTCATTACTCTTTCTTTCTCGTCTTCGTACATTCTTGCATACATACAATTAACTTTGTTTAGTATCTCACTTGTATTATTTCTGTTTCTCATACTCATTTCAGCATAGAGTATACAATTTCTCGAATTTTTAAAGCAATGAGAAATTGTTATCGTTCTTATAAGTATTCCATAACAAGAAAACATAATGCTAATTGATTCCGTTAATGGGCAAGGTTCGACGGGGAGAAGAGTTATCGACAAAAACGATTCTAATCTTGTAAATGGAATAAACGTAGCTACGTGTGAGAATGTTCATATACAGACAAGTCTCCTACAACTGATACAAAGTCCTTTTAGAAAGCTAAACGAAGAACCATCAGTAAAGTGTACAGCGATTAGAGTACAATCAATAATTAATGAAACATAGAAACAGTTGTACAAAGGCTAAGCTATATAAATTGTATATCACTTGTGAATCTATCACGCAAACGGTTTATTAATATCGGGAATGTAAAGCTTTCAAAACACTTCATCCTTTAAAGTCTTCATTTTTCATACTCGACAGATATTATGTTTCGCTTAGAATAGAAATATGCAACACATTAAAGTTTTCATTGTCATTATAAGCCTCAGTAATGCATAGGAAATCTCACTACTATTTATCTCTCCCGCAATCTACTTCTTTCCTAGATTAGTAGCCATTAGAAGAGAAGGTGCTCATATTATTCTGGTCAAGCAATATGTTTGTCGCAATGGAGTGGAAGCAAAATAAATCTTAGTTTACTTTCTGTGGCTTAACCAGTAAGAATTACAACCATTACATTAGATTGCGGTGATACATTTGAATCCATGAGCAGTTAAGAGTATAGAAGAGGCATCTCGGGTACCACTTATTTGAAATATAGTGTATAGGCGGAATTGCTTATTTTGTATTAAAGAAAAGTTAAGAATGTGGTCAGTTAAAAATGAATGGTACCATATTGTTTTGTATATATAAAATCTTGTGCATATATAAATGCATGTCTATACAAGCATGTGTGATTGCTATACAAAGCCCTTTAGGAAGGCACTAGAGGAAGAGACTTAGAAAGTTAGTTCCTATATCATACAGGTTGTAGGCATCCTTATATCCTCTGACGCTCCTTCAAGGAATTCTTGCTACATCAAATGCGATTATTAATTAATGCAGTTTTGGCACTCACGGAAGATCAAAAGGCAAGGATGAAATGAGGGGCAAAACTGCAATCTACCCAATACTTGGGTATGGATTTTTGCCAAGTATATCTCTTACTTCAAGTAAATACTATAAAAGTAATCGCTCAAAGCTCTGTATAACTATTTTTCACTGATCGTAGATGATCGAAGAAGGCTGTGCATAAATATAAATGCTCATATATTAGGCAAGGTATTTGAGCTCTGTCAATTCGTACGATATTTACAAAGAAACATTGTGGCACTCTAGCTTCCAATTCCCTTAAAGTTAAAGATCAGACAGTTCATGGAACTTCATCCAATGCGATTATGTTTCAACGGTAAATTGTTATAGATTCACCCATCCATTTTATGTATATAAAAAAAAGCAAAGATATATGTACACCAGTCCAGTAGCATTCTGAGAAAAGACATACTCTTAACAAATATTGGAAAAATACTGCACCAAGTACATAATAAGATGATCAAAGAAACTTGAGGATTAAGATGTCATTGGAAATGTTGGTACATTCAAAATTCTTATAGGTTCCCAATGTACATTATTATATGTGTACGCTTCGACAGAAACAAATCATCTGATGAAGTATTGGTGTGAGAGTACATTTGCATGGGCAGATCTCTCCCGTAAAGCGTTCTTTTTTTGGTATCGTATAGATATGCAGACACTTCAGTCTCAATGCGAGAAACAGAGTATACAAAGGAGGTCACTCACTTACGGAAGAGCTGTGTCTACAGGAAGCAGCCAAGTCACTGATGGTCGAATTGTGCCTGGTTTTTCTTGATCCTTCGTTATCATTTACAAGATTTGGATTTACCGAATGAGAAAGGGCTGCCGTTTTATTAAAATCTATGGTGGCATATCCTTTTTTCGGTCGATTTGGTGATTCTGGTGGTGATGCTATCGAACTTGTTGGAGCATCAAGGGGTGAACTGCTTGATGGTAGATCCTTCTGGTCTAAATCTAATATTGCATAGTTAACTTCTCTGACTGGAGGTCCGGTTGGAGTTGAAGGTGCAAGTGGAGATTTCTCTGACATTGATACTCCAGATGAAATCCTCTTGCGTAAACCTTCGATTTCGGAGGACTCCAGATTCGCGTAACAGTGTCTCACTGTATCTTCCAAGTCCGAATGTACCGATACCAACGTCGGATGACGAGATCTTGCAAATACAAGGTCGTCTTGTTCTTGCGTTGCGCAGACACTTCCTGGACTTATATTCATATATGCGTGATCGACAACTTCTACTCGTTCATTTGTATCGTTTCTTTCATTCTTCTTTGTATACGATTCAGATATACCGTGAGTCGGAGAAAGGGGACTGAGCTCACCAGCGATATCGACATTCATATAAGTCGCTGCTGGAATGGTGAAATTTCTGATGTGTTGATTTTTCTCCGGGCTTGTTGTAAGACACGTTTGCGTCAATTCCCGGTAAATCTGGGGGTATGCATCTTCACTTGTTGTGTTGCTTCCCGTAGAAGATCTATAAAAGCAGTTATATTTACTATTATGTCATACAATTTTGGGACTAGAACTCAGAAGGAAGGATTGTTTACCTTTGAAGATGTCTTTCTACATTTTTGTTATTATTGTGCTCAATTTCCAATGGCAACGAAGAGAGCAGTACCTCTTCATTGACATAAGGAGAGGACGGATGAGATTGGGATACCGATACTATTGGGAGTGGTGTAGATAGTGGAAGAATTGGTGATGGTGAAGGCGCACTGCCAGTTCCCTGAGGCGATATTAGGCCACTGTTGCTTCCTACGCTACTTAATCTGTTGATGCCGTTTTGTTGATTATTGGGAAATCTTGTGGTTATCCGACCATTTATTCTTGTTGGTACTGGATCTAAATAATTTGGCTCCATCGGGATTGTTGTTCTAGTTGATGCAGAACCAGAATGGGGGGCAATTGGAAGATCTCTCGATATTGTATCTTCACCACTGTTATTACAAACCTGCATCGCAAATTGTTCACTTTAGTATTGAGATTTCCTTTCTCTATGATTTTCTTATAAAGCTGAACTTACTTGAATATTTGCCTGTACAAGGTTAAACAAATGTGCCGCCCTATGACATTTGAAAGCATAAATCCCGGGTCCAGTAGAGCAACGTCTTCCGGATTCAAAACTAAAGATTTCTGCATCATAGCCATATCGTCTTAAGCAGCGTAGTGGCCATTTAATTGGTTGCTTCTCTCTTTGATATAATACTATATCAACCTCTGTAACCTCCAATTTTCCAGGTGTAATCAGATTACCAGAATCATCAACATTTATCACTTGAAACACATTTGGTCGCTGATCGTTAACGTCTGTCCGACTATTAACGCAACCCATCCTTTTCCATTCTGTAATCAAACAGTTATACAATTGACTTATTTATTATACATCAGAAAAATACTAAATCCATTATTTATGTATAACAGAGTTGCATAAAGTAGTATAAGATTATGCGATATGCAATGGTATTGTGGACATGTCAGTTGGGAAGTGATATGTGATCAAATTTCAAGTGAGTTGTTCCAGTCAAAAACACTGCTTAATGTATATGGTCAAAGAAAAGACAAACATAGAAATGAAGTAATGATTTGACAAGTATTCAGTTAGAGTTTTGGGTCTCTCCTATCAATGTATATGTCTATCTACTGCAATGCACTCCAATCTACTACTGACCATATCAACTATGTGTCGACACCAAAAGACGATTACAATTAATGTATGGATGCCTGTGTGTACGTATAATTTGTAACAAGAGATTCTTACCAAATCCGACATGTCCAGTAATCTAATGCGAAAGCACGAAGAAAGTCGGCTGACGATTCATAACGACGCACTCCATAAACCATAAACAATGTTGGTTAACGGTGTGATTGGGAATTGAGAGTGATCCAAGCTCTATCTACGCTGATTTGATTGGTGAAAAGCGCAGCGCACGCTGCGTTATGCGTTTACGGTGACGGCCTTTACGGCAGTTTATCTATCTACGATGCTCACACTCGCATCGCTCATGAGTCGTTGTCAGTCACGACACCACAGTATGTCACCACACATTATTCACAATCCCATCACTTGCCGCATTACAGTGATCTATCCCAATTAAACCCAATCTATCCGAGTCTGACAGGCCGAAAGTCTACCTAGAATCTATGCACATATACAAAATCTACACACATGATTACATAAATACAGCTACTGTATGTAGGCACATTGCTCACACGAGCAGTATCTACAGACGGGCGGGTCTGCCATCAAAAGTTCAGAGCAGCCTAAAGGAACGGTTTTATTGGGACAAGAGGTGAATAAAGGAATAGACTTTCTACATTTCATCCATTTGATACTGGTTCTAGGTCTTTGAAGTAAAATATAAGTCGTAGGAACGTAATGGAATTAGTTATTCGCGTTTTCTTGCACAGGCACATATATCCGAGAATTCTCTTGGTGGAAGGCATATAGGTTTTGAAAAGTGGCGCCTTTGCTGCTCGTTATTAGATAAGTCCTCAATGCAGCCCAGTCACAGTAGTCGTCACAATCCAATATGTGTCCTCTAAGTCCAGTAGATATCTAACACGTACAGTGCCGTCCGTTGATAAATACGTGTAGCCATATAACAGAGATAGAGGTATCCTGCATACGCATGCATTTCTAGACTTCCCACATACTTGCATCACTTCGTATGTGGAAACTAATCGCGGCAGGTCTCCGGTACTTCACGATGTCAGCTAGAACTCCAAAACCCGAAGTTTTATTCGTCTTAGGAGGTCCTGGTGCTGGCAAGGGGACGCTTTGCCGCTATATTACTGAAAAATATGGTTACGTTCATTTGTCGGCCGGTGATCTTCTCCGAGAGCAAAGAACAAAACCTGGCTCACAGTACGGCGATCTTATCGAAACTCACATCAAGAATGGAAGTATTGTACCCGTGGAAATTACCTGCAGTCTCCTTGACGATGCCATGCAAAAGTCAGAGGAACCACAAAAAAGATTTCTCATTGACGGGTTTCCCCGAAATCAAGATAACGTCGATGGTTGGAACAAGGTAAAGTAATCTTTCAAGTGTTAAGGGCTATCTGTCTATGTCAGGCTAATTCGATTATTGCCACATTGGCCTCTTCCACTTCTGTTTATCTGACTGATCAGAATTGGACACAGATTTACTTGATTATCTTCTTTGTTTGCCCACAGATGATGGCAGATAAAGTTATATTAAAGGGAGTGCTATTTTGCGAATGCAGCAAAGAAGTTTGTACACGACGGTGCTTGAAGAGAGGGGCCGAAGGAAGTGGCAGAAGCGATGACAATGAAGATGTCTTGGTAAAGAGACATGAAACGTACATACAGAATACTTTACCGATTGTACAATATTATGAGAAACAGGGCATTGTGTATAAGATAGATTCTATGAAATCCCCAGAGGATGTATTCCATGATGTTCAAAAGATATTACCTAGTTTTGGTTGGTGATAACTCTTATGAAAGAAAGGAGAATATAATGAATCGAGTGAAATATTCTCTTAGTAAGTAGCGAAGGAAAGAGAATATTTTGTTCTTTATTGCGCACCTTTATTTGTATGGTGAAACTCATCATGTTTTCATTTCATCATGAGTATAGTACGTGTAACACAAGGATCAATTGAAATTTATTGAACATTCCCCTTGGAAACGTATTGTTTACCAGGGATGAGTATTATCTTTTATAGGTTTATTAGATGGCATAAATAGTTTTCTGATGTTTTATTAGTGTATTAATAGCAGGAAGGGCTAAGAATTCTTAACCATGTAATTATGTATATTTATGCGCTCTTAAAGAAAAGCTTTGTATTAATTAGTATGGCATTAAAATCTTATACTGGCATGTAACTTAGGTCCAAATAATGTTGAGCGAGAAGACCAGTGTTTTCGTACCATGATTTCACCAGAAACTTGTACCCAAATATATATTTTTGATGATGATGCAGAGCATAGTTCTTCGTACATTTTACTTATGTAATTCTTCACGAAACTGCACGACCTCTTCCGATTCATACAATCCAACTCTGTTTTTTTTTTCTCACGAGTTCGCATCGCGCGAGTGCAACGAATGATTGACGTTATGTAAGATATACAAGATCCAGAACTACGTAGATTCTAAACTAAAAACTTTTTTTCGCTCGGTAGACTAATCAGCGTATGTAAATAGAACGTTGGCATAATTTACATTTACTGGGAAAATATCGGGCAATCCCCAGGTTGCTCGGTTAATCATCAACTATGAATAGAATTAATGAATCTCAAAATTAGCGGGTCCAATAATTTAAGAAATGCAAACGCTAGTTGTCCTGGTTTCGGAAGAATCCATCCTTGAGTACATCGCTTATCATTCATTCGGTAGGTGCTATCGGTCGCGGTTGCAATCGGTCAAACAATTATCAGTCATTGAGTTGCAAAAATTGCTTCAGAAGCGGCGTATTTTTTTGCGCAAGAGAGGCTTCCGGGCCTTGAGAAGTGATCGATCAGATCCAATGTTCGATGAAAGTTGATGAAAGCAGTGGACGTACGGTCAATGAACTTGGTGAGATATCAGTAGCATTCGCCATGTGCGATACTTATCCCGTCTTCTTTATTGATAAATTCGATAAGTCTGAAGAATCTCAGAATTTTAATAAATGTAATCTATATAATAAAAAGCCAAGATTCTATAAATTATTTAACACCTGGCCCGTCAAATGCGAAAGCATTATTCACACCTGCTCACATTATCCTCTACTGGTTTATGTAACAACTTCGAGAATGGGTGATAAGCTGCACGAGGAGGAGGAATGAATCAGTAGGTCAGAGGGAAAATGAGATTGGTTTGTCAGGCGCTAAAATGCGTCCACCTGCAGGGCATGAACGTGTACCCACGGGCACCTACAGCACCCGACGAACTACGCTGAACGGAATAGGGTCATTGAACTTCTTGAGAGTTGAGTGTGCCTTCCTCCGTGTCACGTTGCCATCGCGAAGCTATTATTTTCTAACGTCATATCTGATCTAAGAAAAACACTCTGGAGGCCGTAATAGTGAAGAATCAATTCAATGTCACTGAGACTCATACTTCCGTAATTCCCGAGCCACCATATACATATACATACATTCTAGTGCTTACACCAGTACTTCTCATGATTTCATTATACTCGAATACATATTTCTATCATAGCGCAATGATGACAGTTGGGACAATAGACAAATTATTTATTTACGTTCGCAACGTTAGGCAGCTAAAGCATAGTTGGTATATGGAATCACATAATTGGTGGGTTCAAGATGTCAGTTCACGAATCTGTCGACTATATCAGAATCATGAATTTTTTAGTTACATTTTTTCGGTCGAATTAAGTTGCTGGAGAAAGGAACCGTTTCAGCCCGGCTCCCTCTCCCTCTCCCTCTTCCTCTTCCTTTCTCACTTAGTGCTCCCTGGTGTATTCTCGATCTTTGACTCGATCTTTGTCAAGCATCTTGCTTGGTCTTGGCCTCGGTCGCGGTCTCGAAGGAGGCGTATTACACGCGTTATCCTCGCTACATCGATAAGAGGTACCCACCGACTCGAATGCTTTTACCCCCATCATCCGGCCGACAGCTTGAGCAATGTATAAATGCTCCGCAGATTCAGAGAATGTACGCAGTTCACGTCCACGTCCGCGTTTTCAAGCACTTTCTTTACTGTTTACACTTCTTTGACTTGACGGCGTGTATCGGTGCCGATACACGTGCCCATCTCTCAGGACTCTCAAGCCACGTGCTCCCTCCAACTTTCCTTACCATAAGATAACTGCTATTTCAATCATTCTACCCTATCCTATCTATGCACTTTTTTTTATCTCCTTCATCCTATCCTGTTTGCTTCTCGATTATTAATTTTTCTAGATTATTATTATATATTCTTGCCTGTTTTTAGTCAAGTTTTCTTTTGTCAAGTGAGCTCCTGTTGATGGGATGCTTATCCAACAAAATTTCGTTCAAACATCTTCCAAGTGTTGCTCTATGATTTCCTACGTTTTACTTTCAAACCATAATTAAATTTCTCTCCCTTTTACGTCATGTCGTTTGAAATACGAATCTCCCGAAACGTTCCCATCCTAGATGGAGCGCGTCTTGCGCTCTTGTCTTCCAAGTTCCGTCGCCTCTTGCTCTGCTACTTCTTCATTCCATTTCTTTTGGCAAAACTACCCGGTAGCAACGCGCAAAAACCAGAAATCCTACTGTGGCAAGTTCTCTCGAAACCTTTCGCACCCTCCGATTGGGTATCTTCAGAGTGTCTGCAAGACAGTGGGATATACATGAGGGAGCTTTCGCAATATACTCCATGGGCACTCAAGAGTAAGTTCTTACAATTTTTTTTCCTTGAGAAACTATAACTTTTACAACTATGATTCCTCTGCATTTCAGGGCTTTCCGTAAGCTTTTTACCTGGAATGTTAATCCAAGGGTTTTAAAAATCATTAAATTTCTTTACCATCGTATTGATCACTCGTTATTGGCAGTTGGTGAATATGTTTGTAATAGTAGTAGGAAAGATGAGACACTTTGTCATTCCCTTTTGAAATACATAATACATTTATATCTGTATCTGATACTAATGAGAAAGGTTTGGGTGGGTGCGGGTGAAGAGTTTAGTTTGATATTTCGAACGATAGAGTCGTTTCTCCACTGCAACAGCAAGAAGTTTCCCAGCAAGAAACTCATTCGCATAATCCCTACCTTGATAAACGTAATCATCGTTTTCCCGCATTCCGGAGACAAATATTTATGTCGCCAGTCCTACGGTATAACCATTGTATTGGAAATAGACAATTTATCAAGCAAAGTATTAATCATTATCACAATGGTCACTCTTTCCTGACTTAGCAAATAAAGGTTATTTCTATATTAATGCCGTAGATGGTAAAGTTGTTAAATTATAACGGAATTCATAAAAATAGAGTTCTGTCAGAATTTTCAAATGACTTTTTCTACTGATAACACAATGATTTAGTCTTGTAGTTTGACATTCTGCTTTTGTTTCCGGAAAAGCTAGTAAGATCGGTAATGCGCAGATCTATCAGTAATATCGGTCAAGCCTAATGATCCAGAAACGAGAAATGACGGATAACGGAGATTAGCAACTCGAAAATTAAGTGGTTTGCATGTGGAAGCAATAGTGCGATTTAACAACGATTCTTCCCATCTTTGTAGATTTGGTATGCTATATATTCATGTTATTCATGTATGTATATATGCAGAATGTTAAACTATACTACAACTATCGTGGTAAAAATTGCGCATTGGAGTCATTCATCAGATTGTGACTATCTTCAAAGAAATGCTAAAGGAAAGTTCATTGAACAGCGTCTTTCTCAGCAAGAAATTCGGATATATATATAGATAATCCGCTTGATTCATTTATAAGTGGCGCGCTCAAACACAAGATCCGAACATATCGGCAGGTTTAATTAACACTCACGTTATTGAGTGTTCCTTCACTATTTCTTCTCTATTTTTTTCAACTTCTTCTCTAGATCTTTCTATATTTATTGCAAATGAACATGTATGGTTGAAATTGTTTCGGATGATTTTGGTTTGCGTTGCAAAGACTGTTGCATCAAGAGTTACGTTATCTTGTTTTTATCAAAACGACAGATCGTTGGTTCGGCTGAGGCCGCGATTATGCACTCCTCGCGAAAATCTTCAATCTCCATGACTATTCTGACGTCTTCTCTTCTCTTCCCTAGCAGTTTCTTTTTTTAGAAAGGATTTCTTCAAGGATTATAGTAAGCGAGTTTCGCTCTCAGATTCTCATTTTTAAATTACATTTTTCCAGTCATAATCTCACATATCAATAAAAAGATGTATTTCGGCATAAAATAATTAATTCCAGACTTATTTCATCTGATGCTTTATCATATTATAGGAAGAAAGTAATGATAACTGTAGGTGGTAAAAGTTGTACAGATAAGGCAGGTTTCCTATTAATTCGCTTTAATGACGATTTTACTGTCATTGGCATGTGCATTCCAGGAATGAAAACTGGGTCAGGAAGAAGTACCAAAGATTTAGAATCTACGCACATAACCTTCAATTAAACGAATACGTAAACGCACTCATGACTTTTGACTCTCGTGAAGATCCTCTTAATAGGCGACTAAACTTTCCTTACGATTAATTCCCAAGTTATTTGTACATAGAGAGTTGCAGCAGCTGTAACAAGTGACATTCGATAGTCAATAATGTTTCGATTCTCTCTCAGCGATTGCTTAGACCGGTTTCACTTGGGTAGCATTTTAATCGGATAACACCCATGCACTGTTGTTGTCTTGTTATCTAAGTGCAGTGAAAAATTCGTGTGGTATCTCGGCGACCCTCCTTACCGAGCGGCACTCTGAATAATTAGAAAGAAGTTATCGGGCAAGAAGTCATTGATTACTCGATTTCACAATTTACGGGGTTACATATGATTTCCGTATAAAACCATATATCGCGTCATTTTAGCTTCTTCCTCTTCCGTAAACAGTCACATCTTAATGTTGACAACTCTGATCTCGATGTGACATTGACTCGCTTCATCTCATATCACTATTGTTTTTATTTTATTCATCTACGCTAGGTTCAGTCACCCTTATATCCGGCAGATTTGAAATACGTCATCGTTATTATCATTGTATTTATCGTATTGATTGTTACGAACTACTATTCTGCATACACCAGAAAATGCATATCATGTCTATACGATCTTTCTTCTCATTGCCTGTGTCAGGAGTTTCTGAGAATTTTGCTAAATATTTGTAACACTTTTTGAGCACTGGGAATGCATGTTTCAACTGGTAGATATCCTATTGCACAGAAAAAGAGACAGAATGAGGATAATCGGGAAGAGGAGAATTCCTTGATGCCTCGAACCTTCATATTAATAGTGTTAAAACCAACCGGTTTTACTTTCTGTCTAGTAGTTTTTATAAGTGTTGAGAAAAAAATGATGAAATGTCAGAGGACTATAACCGTCTACGTAGCACAACTTTGTCAACAGCGATGACTTCTGAAATACCTCTTTCATAACTTCTTTCCATACATATACTATAAAGGACAATGAACTAAGAAGAGAACTATAGTTGAGAGAGAGAGAGAGAGAGAGAGAGTGGGAATAGGAATTCATTTGTGTCTATTTCAGTGTATGATGCATCAGCAAAAATTCCACCTGGCATTATCACGGGGAATTACAAGCAGTTGGGCAATTACGAAGAATGTTTGTCTGTAAAAAGTGGAAGCGGTTTCGTGGGACAAGCGTGTAGCGCGAGCATCCAATTTGAAATTAACTTGAGCCAGAAAGTCGATGATGGCTCAGACCGGGATTTGGCGGATTTACTTATCAACGTCGCAAAGGCTGCGGTATGGTTCATTTATACACGTATACATATATGTGTGCGCATAAGTTTTTTACATCCAATAGAATGATTTCTCCTACATGTAGAATGCAAGCGAATGGAACGGCGGTAATACGGTAGCCTACGAATGGTTGTGGTGCGTCCCATCGAGTTGTAATCATTCGGAAGTCCAAGAAGCTTTGGAGATCGCTTTGGACCCTTTAAAAGTTGAGGGCCGGGTTGACATGATAATTAATGTACCAAAAAAATCCTGCCACACTTATAAGACTGATCAAGTCGTTTTCGAGAACGTCGACTGGATATACATGTAAGCTTTTTTCTCCTTCTCTTCTTATTATTTTGCAACATTTTTGGCAAACTTTACAAAATCTTATTAATTATTAGTAATGTAGAAACTTTCTAACTTTATAGAAATAGCAGTCTACTGAAATGTTTTGACATGTGGTTTCAGATCGATTCTTGCGATATTTGCACTGATCATTATCGCCAGTACCAGCTATGATATTACAAAGCAAGGCCAACCACGTAAATTGAACCGAAAAGGTAGGTTATTATTTTCTACGCCAAAAGCTTCAAAAGTCACCATCAATCTCATCGCGCTTGGTACAGAAAAGAACAGACTTACGGTTCCCGTCAAAAATACAAAGGAATATCAATAAAATAAGAGAGAAACATTGCAAAATCGAAATAATAATCTATTAAACAAGCAGTTTAGCCTTCTGATAATTAGCCGCGAAAAACAAAGATTCTTGAACAGTACAAGATAAGAAATAGTGCTAAGGACACATTATTGATTACACGCGTCACGTCTATTAACACTACCGTATGTCGTTTAATGCTCCGATATGTCAAGTTCATTTCCCGTACCATGGATCGCATCATCTTTGGTCCACCAATTGACAATTCTCCCTATCAGCTCTATCATCACTGCTCTTCACATCAAACTACGATTATCTATCAGATTAGCTTCTTTTTTTTAACAATATTTCATTTGTTGGATCCTCCGCGTAGAAAATCTATAGCAGATTTTTAAGAGGCCATAACTTAATTTCTGGCAGCCTCTCTCTCTCTCTCTCTCTCTCTCTCTCTCTCTCTCTTTCTCTACATATAGATACGACACACGCCCTCCTCACTTCGTTTTCCCTCTACACGAATGGAAAGAGTCTCTTGAAAACTGAAAGACACCGTGATTCCATCGGCTGTTTGGATGGATTGCGTTACCTGAGCATATGTTGGATCATTTACGGGCATACACATTATGGAGAAGTCGTCGGTGTCAAGATGAACTTGACGCACATACCACGGGTATGTTTTCTAACATATTTGGTCGTTATTATAAATGATGCAAACAATAGACATCCGCGTTATTATTGTGAACAGATGCATTTCGATTGGAGTACGATGCTGGTCCTTAATGGTAATATTGTCACTGATACCTTCTTCTTACTGAGTGGTATTTTATTGGCATACACGGAAATGATGAAAAAACAGAGAGACACAAATAGGCGTTTCGATCCAATCGGGTTGTATATTCATCGTTACTTGAGACTTACACCTGCTTACGCAATGATGATCGGCTTTTATGCTACACTCTTGTACAAGTTCGGAAGCGGGCCACATTGGAATCAATGGGTGGGATCGAATAGGGATTATTGCCGCCAAAACTGGTGGACCAATCTCCTCTACGTCAACAACTATGTGAATGTTCCTTCTATGGTAAGTCGTAGCTGGTTCTCATGCTACCTATAGCAATATACAGGGTGTAACAGTTGTATCGGTACTTTACCATTCAAAAATCAATCGTTAGCCGAAGGAACTGTTAACTTCGCTTTGCATACTGCCGGTGGGCTAAAGTTTTGTTTGCGAAAAAATGAATTTTGAGCTAGGGGTCTCGAATTTCTATCACTTCTTCCTTGATGCAAGAAAACATTCCCTACCAAATTTCAGCCCCGGAAAATGTCGGGAAGTATGAAAAACATGAGGAAAAGCACAAAAATGAATTATTCAGGATCGGTTTTCCATGTGTTTTCGGTACAATTCCGGGATTTCTCCCACTGGTTTCATGTTTTCTTTTCGTTTTGATACACAAACAATCGATTTATCAAGCGTTCATCAAAGTCCAAGAACCTTCGAAAAATCGAAAATTTGTGAAGGGGTACATATGGAAAAATTTGCGAAAAAATGAATTTTGAGCTGGGGCTCTGGAATTTATATCACTTCTTCCTTGATGCAAGAAAACATTCCCTACCAAATTTCAGCCCCGGAAAATGTTGGGAAGTATGATAAACATGGGAAAAACCTCAAAACTGATATTTTCAGGATCGGTTTTCCATGTGTTTTCGGTACAATTCCGAGATTTCTCCCACTGGTTTCATGTTTTCTTTTCGTTTTAATACACAAACAATCGATTTATCAAGCGTTCATCAAAGTCCAAGAACCTTCGAAAAATCGAAAATTTGTGAAGGGGTACATATGGAAAAATTTGCGAAAAAATGAATTTTGAGCTGGGGCTCTGGAATTTATATCACTTCTTCCTTGATGCAAGAAAACATTCCCTACCAAATTTCAGCCCCGGAAAATGTTGGGAAGTATGATAAACATGGGAAAAACCTCAAAACTGAAATTTTCAGGATCGGTTTTCCATGTATTTTCGGTACAATTCCGGCACTTTGGCCACTGGTTTCATGTTTTCTATCCGTTTTGATACTCAAACAATCGATTTATCAAGCGTTCGTCAAAGTCCCAGAACCTTTGAAAAATCGAAAATTTTTAAAGGGGAACTTTTGAAAAAACTGATTCCAAGCTATCTGTTACACCCTGTACATACATATGTAGATATAAGACAACGCACTCACAATTAGAAAGGCGACTATTGGAGAGAGAAAGAGAGCGCGAGACGGTGGTGGGATGGGCAGGGTGGGTGGGACAATGCGTGAAAAGATAGGCTAGGTGAATGATGTGATCGCAAAATATTACTGCTCTCGATAGTCAAAGATATAATCTTTCTTCTCTGTTTTTAGTGCATGTCTCAATCTTGGTACCTGGCGACTGATATGCAACTGGTCTGGCTGTCGCCGATTTTCTTGTACCCTATGCTCAAGTCTTCTCGGGGCTTCCTCTTCTGGCTGATTTCCTCGCTGGCTCTCTTTCTCTCCGTACTTGTGCCATTCTTTATAACATATTCTCACAAGCTCACGGGAACTATGCTCTATTATAAAGAGTGAGTGAAAATATCTGTGTACTCACAGTAGTATTTCCATTTATCTACGTAGGTATTTGTTGCCTATTTTCAACGATATCTGACTTCATCTTTTGGCATGAATAGTTTAATGTTACTTTAAAATCACGAATTCTTCATTATACTTTTATAATACGTAGAATTTTTCTTAATAGATCAGCGATGGTGGCTGATGTCTACACAGAAATCTACACAAAGGTTTACAACAGATTCGGACCGTATGTGATCGGGCTGGTTCTTGGTTACATACTATCCAAGAGCCGAATGCGTACTATAAAGATGTCAAGGGTAAGTATATCAGAAAAAATAGCGAACATGTGTGATTCTATATATTCACATTTTCCAACGCTCTCCATTTGAAACTTAATGTTTTTACAAATTTCCATTTAGCTTTACCTTATTTGTGGATGGTTGATTGCTATCATAGCTGGGCTATCGGCTGTCTTCGGTCCACGTGGCATGTACTTTGATAGTCATCCTTATAGTAGACTAGAAGCGAGCTTTTACGCTGGTCTTCACCGACACGTCTTTGTCCTCGCCATCTCTTGGATTATCTTCTGCAGTGTTCATGGATACGCTGGTAAGCCACTTTTTTTCTTCTCTTTTTAATTCAATACTGCTGCCTGTTTCTTTTCCCCTTTTTTTACTGTATGGGAGAATATGTGTAGCATTCCGTGTCATCGGAATTAATGCTTTTAAGGTCCCGTGAACAAACTTCTTTCTTGGCGTGGATGGATTCCGCTTAGTCGGTTGACTTATAGTGCTTACCTTTGCCATTATGTTTTCCTCCTCTCTGATGCTGGTAGTGTTCGAACGACTACTGTTTTGACGCCCTTAACTATAGTACGTATTTTTAAACTTATAATCTCACATATATTTGTATGTATTCAAAAAAGCTAAAAATCCTTTACCTTAGGTACGAATATTCCTTGCAAATTTGTGCCTTACCATGGTACTATCCGCAATATGGAGTTTGTGCTTCGAGATGCCTTTCATGACAATCGAGCGGATCGTCTTCTCACGAAGAAGTCGTCATTCCGTGCATTCCAACAGAGGCCATCAAACGAAAATCTTTGGATCGACCGATTCCGCGAAGGAAATTTACCGTTCCACGGATGAGTCAACATCCACACTCTCCCAAGCGTATAATGATGACACGAATAAGAACAGTGGCAAAAACACCAGTGGCAGTAGCAGCAGCAACGAAACTGACATTGAGTCCAGCAGTACACGCCCCCTTGATCCTTCCGATAGTTCAAGTGAGAATGGGAAATCCCAACAGATTTTTGTGATAGCTACTGATTTCACTGGTGGATGTTTGCCAAATATACCAATTAAATTATCGGCCAACCCATTGATAAGTAAAGACTGTATTGTGAACTCATAACTTGTCATCGTAGATATAATATATAATAGTCTAATTTTTAGTAAACGAATCAATGGATATATATGTATATATGTATATATACATAGATATACTATGATGCGAAACTGTCTACCGGTGTTGTATGATTGATATGTTCGAAGAAACTTGCGGGTCGAGTATGTGTGATAATTTGGGTAAGGTGTTCAGGAATCTTCAATGCAAATGTATGCCTTGGTATACTTTTATTCGATATCCCGTTACAGTATTAAGTTGTTTTATGTGTATGTGTCTTACTAATTAAATTTTATTGTATTCTAGAGATATAAGCGATATCGGCAATGAATATGTAGAATATTCTATGTTTGTACAATGTTAATACATATATAAGATGATTTATTAGTTTTTGTGCAATGTTCTCTCATAACGATAAGTGACACAAGCAATCTCAATCGTCCGAGATACATTGTCAGTGATATCCAATGTCCACCGACACAAGAGGAACTTGTATATTGTATACATAGTGTGTGTGTACAACGTTCACGTGTCACTGTTTACTTAGGCCGCTGCTCCAGTTTTTTCTCTCCTTTTTTGATGGAGTGGCTCTTCTTTCTTGGTAAGTTTGTGAGAAAGAACACATAGTATTCGATACATTCTTTGGCGCCCCCGGTATTCGACGATCCGTCTATCCGAGTCACTGTCGACTCGTTGCTCTTAACTATTGCCGCTGTTATATCATGGTAAGTGGAGGAGAGCGAGAAGACTGCCGCGCGTCCGACGGTCTATCCTTTCCTGGGAAGAAATCGATCTCTTCTCAAAAAGATCTTTCAAGAATTCGAAATTCTTCATACTTGTCATAGGGTTGCTGTACCTTTTTCTTTTGGAATGCATGCAACGACGTCAACAGATGGTAGTGTCCTTCTAATACTGCTAAACTGGCAGCACAGTCATCCCAGTGGAAAACAGTATTTCGCTTGGGGATGAATTAACACATTAAATGATTTATATTTTTTTAAGGGGTGCTAAGAATGCCTTTGGTACACGTGCAGAAAATTCCCTTGGGGCAGTCATTCCCTTAGTAATATTCGTGGGAAAAGTGTACGCGCTTCTACGAATATAATTGATTAGTGAAAGCTTGCTTTCAGAAAAGCGATTTACATTTTAGAATGTCTGGTTCTTACTTTAATACGAATTTTTTACATAAAAATGAGTATTTAAGCTAACTAAACGTCAAAAAATGAATTGATGCCGATGTAAATTTTGGTCGTGCACAGCATATTTACGCTCTTAATATCCTACATAAATCTGTAATAAATGAGAATCCAAAGGGGATTTTGAAAAGAAATCGATGGAAATAGGCATTGCATTGCATGGCGGATAACGTGCAGCAGTCAATCAAGGACACAAAGAATATATTTGACTTTAGTAGGGGTAGTAATGTAGTCGATAGGGGTCAATTAATGGATTGGTTGACAATGAAGGTTGGAAGAAAAGTTGGAAGGAGCAATATAATAAAGTGGCAAAAGTAGAGGCAGGCGAATGTGACACGTAATCACATTTAGCAATAATTGCGATATATCGTGAAAGAATGATTGCGTGAATTGGGGTGGCTCGCATCACTGGTGGAGTGTTCAGTGGCTCGCCGACACCCCGCGGAGAGGAACACACCGAGTGGATTTCAAGGCCCATCGTCCCTTCCTCGTCCCTCTCTTTCTCTCCCTTTTCTCTCGCGTACTTTGCTCTCTCACTCTCTCTCTCTCTCTCTCTTCTATCCTGTCGTGCTTAGCTAGAAGAGCACGACGAGGTGTGCTCGACATCTGCGATTGCCACCGCTTTTCCGCAATGAAGATATACCTAATGGAGGAGGAGAAACATTTGTCCCGGCTGCTCTTCGCTGGTGGCTGTTGGCTGTTGCCGTACTCGCAGCTTATTTATGCCGATCCCTCGGACCGTCTGTTTCCAACCGTCTAACTGACACTCCTCTTAACTATTGCCATCTTTTTTTCACGCACTATTAGCATACGCAATACGCTGATCGTTCAATATTATCTAAATGACTAGTTCGCTTATTATTATGTATTATTGAATAAACTTACGAGTCTTGGTCCAGTATATCTTTTATCTATCTAAATCAATAATGAATCTATTCTAAATGAGGTTAACTGGATCAGTATCAACTTTGGGAGATGAAATACAAATTAGCTATGGTTAGAAAAAGAAGAGACGGATTCGGTGTCAGTTGGTGCGATACTTCCGCTGTTCGATATCTCGAATTTCAAGAAGACGAAATCGGAGAAAACGCCATGGGAAGCCTCTCCAATTTCGGCGACACCGATCTTTCTTTCCCATTGTTACGACATCTCTGGTAGTTCAAGGTAGGAAGAAGGAAGCTACGCATTTACGAATAGTCCCACGACTGGCGCCGCACTGCGCCGCCGGACCGACCACCCTCACTCAATTCCACTTACTTTAACTTACCCTCCTTGCAAACGCCAAACTTCCGACATTCCTTGACTTTCTTCAAAATGAAACGTGACATAACCTTTCTTACCAGACCTTTCTTATTGTTCGAATTTTCCACGACTAACTCGTTCCAGCCACTTGAAAAAAAAATGCCAATGTAAAGTAGAAAGTCGTCTTTGGTTTAAACAGGGAGCTATGCACGATTTCCAATGCACGAGGGGCACACGAGGACGACCATGAACATCAGCCGTCACCAGCACGAGCCATCCGTCTGTCCGTCACGTTGTGTCGCGTTGCCCGGATTCACTTGGTTCCACGTTCTTCTACCATACCCTGCCCTATCCAACTGGCAAGGCAAACCCAATAAAGTGTAACCGGAGTCGAAGTCATGCGAACAATGCACCCCCGGGTTCTTCTCGTCATTTCCCTTTTTAAAAAGCTTGAAAAGGATGCGCCCTTGTTGGCAATAAATTCTTCAGGCATGAACAGCAACTTCCTTGATATCTGGTCAGCACATGGATATCTTTCTTAACCGGAAAACGTCAAACATTGCACTCGGCTCATTTTCTCTAAACACTCATTTTTAATCGGAAGAAATGCTGGGTTTGATAAACTGATTTTAGTACTTTTGTATATTTAATTAACTAGTATGAAACTATTGGAAATATAGCACTTCTTCCTTTTCCCCGAAGAGATCTTCTCTGTTATAAGTGGCTTTATCTATCTGTCCAGCTTTATTCCCAGACTGATGCCGCGCTTCAGCAAGCAAAAACCTTACTCCTGTCAGGCAGCATAACACTCAATAGTTCATGGCTTCATCGTCTCTAATCTTATTTAATCTCAGCTCCTACATTACCACTCTCACTTTCATTCCCATTAAATTTGATTAACATAACACAATTCATTTACTGGTAATAAAAGCACAAAGTTGTCTCCTTTTGAGAGAAATTGTTGTAGTCAATTAGGCGACGACATAATCTAATCTTTGAATTTTCATTAGCATGTGACATTGTAGAAGTAAACTAGTTTGAACTTAATGCTTTTTTTACACGAAAACTTTCGTACTTTAAAACCATAATATGTACTCACTCACACCGTTACAGTTATCATCGCCGACAATAAATAACACATAGAATAGCAATTATCTTTTTTTATCAACAACTCCAATCCTTTCATGAAAAGATTATTCTGTTTTATGAATTACATTTCTAAGGATTCGTAATGATTGCGATCCACAGAGAAAGAGAGGGAAAGAGTGAAAAAGGGAGAAGCGGGCAGCAGTTCTTCGTTAGTTCCAAGTTTATGATATACAAAGGACACGTGTACCACGGCAATGTTTGCTTTTGAAATTTGTGAGACCGGAACAGATCCGGCATCGAAATCTGGCAGGAACGACTCTACTCGTAATCCGTTTGGAATGGAACTCTTTTTATTATTAAAATACATCATTTCATTAACATCACCGGTATATCTTAATAAAAATCAACTTTTTAAAGCAAGGATAATGGTGGTACTTGAATCGAACTTTAAGAAAGTATTTTTGCTGAAGTAGAAGCTGATATTGCTCCGGATTAAATGGGCTCCAAGTCACCGTCGCCAGTTTGATTGTCAGTTCGACATGCTGTTCGAGTGATAAATGATCGAGAATTTTATTCTTAGTCCTTCAAGTTGAAAGGAGTAAAGCTCACCAGTGTCTTTGTCGTTGCTACATATAGGAGGTCCATTAATACTCGGTAACGCAATAAACTATATTTAGGGGGCGGTATGGCGTACACGTAGTATGATTTGATATCTCCTGAAACGCCACATGGCCCCTCTGAATTTCTCTCTCTCTTTACTACACACCTCTCTGCTCCGCTCCGCTCTGCTTTGCTCCGCTCTGCTCTCCTTGCTGCTTTCCTCTCCACCCTCACCCAACATCCGAGGTAGGCGCTCCTTTTTATATTCTTCCTCACTATAAAAGAAGAGTTACATTTTACCATTAACCATTTAGTTTTGGCTTGGTTCACTCGAATAAAGTCAATTTGGTTCGACAGTTTATCAATCGAATTTAATCAAATATCGAGTAATAACAAATTAGCCATCTTTAGCGAATGATAAACGCTATGCTATAATTATACCGGAAAGATATCGGTGGCAGGAAAAAGAAAGGGGAAGAGGAAGTTGGGAAGAGGATCTACGTGTCATCGCGTAGAAAATAAATAAATTCTTGTAGGTGCGCAACGATAAAGTACAGAACACCAGTGAAGCTTCTTGTTTAGGTTGAGAGGCCTTTTTCGAAAAAATGCCCTACTTAGTGGCGGAAATAATAATTACCGCTTCTCCTTGCTTCATTAATACTCGTTGTTGTATGTGTGCGCTATTTAAGTAGACACGTCTCCGGCACGCGTTACTTTCTATTTCGTGTATACTTTTTCTTCTAAACAAATACTTTGCTCTGGTTACCAAATTCTTTGCATCATTCCTAAACTATTTCAACCTTCGTCTATACTGTAAAAAAAAAATGATTATTTCCGGAAGAATGTGGTTGGTGAAAATTGGATCTTGGTTGTTTTGACTAATTTGAGAAAAATCGTAAGATAACTGATGAACTAAAGCGTGTGATGACCGTTGGTTTTTAAGAAAGAGAGAAAATTGAGAAAGCATGCAAGCGATAGGTCGAACAGACTTAAGAGAGATCGATGCGATGGACCAACTAATTGTAAGCCAAGGGCTGCTATCCGGAAAAAGCCAAGTACTTGAAAGTTCTAGGACTTCTCTGGCCGTAATAGTAGGCGTGTGCGTGTAAGTTTAGGGTGGATACGTATCGTGTGGTTTTCGGAAAAACCGATGGCAAAGAGTGGCGATTAGAACCGATTAGGGACGATTAGAAGGTGTTCTGGATTACATCCGGCGCGGCGCGGCGGTGCGACTGTAGCTCAATGTCGTCCGACCAGAATCTAAGGGAAGTCAAGAGGCTTGTTCATGCTAATGCATCCTGATAAATAATTAAAGAGTCGTGAGATCCTTATTTTATAATGAAATCAGCTGTTCATATACTTCACACATTCCATATTTATAAATAAGTAGAGAACAACAGAATTTATTCTTAATATAAAATTAGATAGTTCAATACTTTAAATTTATTGGAAAGATTTAATAAGACCGACGCGCGCCACCAGTAGCGCTCTTGAGAATTTCGAGTGGTAAAAGTTGGTGTGGCTAGGAAAAGGCGCGGTAATTAGTCGCCGGGGATCAAAGGGAAGAAATTAGTGGTAGTATAAGTGGATTCTCGATGATGCGTCGACCGCGGCATTTATTTCTATGCCGGGTGCCATCCGCATAAAGAGCACATCTCCTATGTGCTCCCAAACCCCTAAAGCCACTTGTACTTGGTCGCTTCCTTTGGCAGAACTCGAAACCACGTTCTTAAGCTTTTTCGAAAGGCAGCCGCCTGCAGATAATCCGATCACTTTCTTCACTATCTCTCAGTCAAGAACTAATGAAAAACGTTACCCCTCACACCATTTTCCAACAACGACACCAATGATATCTGTAATAACACCATCTTTAACAATATGACAGCAAACAATGAAACATTACTGAATTCCTCAATATTTCTTATATTCACTTTCCTTTTGATTGACCACCTTTATTTATTTCTAACAAAACGGAAGAAAATTCTGTAAGGGATTAATTTTCACAGAGGTGAGTTGAAGTCTACAACAAAGATTGATGGACCAAAGAAAAAAAACAGGTGGTGAATTATTTATGCGTGCAGGTTGTTAGAAGTTGAAAGCAAGTAGTACATAGTAGACAGTAAGTCCCTGATATCTGTAACAACATTTTTAACAATATGACAGTAAACAATGAAACATTACTAAATTCCTCATTATTTCTTATATTCACTTTCCTTTTGATTGACCACCTTTATTTATTTCTAACAAAACGGAAGAAAATTCTGTAAGGGATTAATTTTCACAGAGGTGAGTTGAAGTCTACAACAAAGATTAATGGACCAAAGAAAAAAAACAGGTGGTGAATTATTTATGCGTGCAGGTTGTTAGAAGCTGAAAGCAAGTAGTACATAGTAGACAGTAAGTCCCTGATATCTGTAACAACATTTTTAACAATATGACAGTAAACAATGAAACATTACTAAATTCCTCATTATTTCTTATATTCACTTTCCTTTTGATTGATCGCCATTATTTATTTCTAACAAAACGGAAGAAAATTCCGTAAGGGATTAATTTTCACAGAGGTGAGTTGAAGTCTACAACATAGATTAATGGACCAAAGAAAAAAAACAGGTGGTGAATTATTTATGCGTGCAGGTTGTTAGAAGCTGAAAGCAAGTAGTACATAGTAGACAGTAAGTCCCTGATATCTGTAACAACATTTTTAACAATATGACAGTAAACAATGAAACATTACTAAATTCCTCATTATTTCTTATATTCACTTTCCTTTTGATTGATCGCCATTATTTATTTCTAACAAAACGGAAGAAAATTCCGTAAGGGATTAATTTTCACAGAGGTGAGTTGAAGTCTACAACATAGATTAATGGACCAAAGAAAAAAAACAGGTGGTGAATTATTTATGCGTGCAGGTTGTTAGAAGTTGAAAGCAAGTAGTACATAGTAGACAGTAAGTCCCTGGAGATTTAAACTTAAAACACAAGCTACCGTCCTAGAGTAGAGTCATCGGATCGGATGTTTGCCCTTTGCTTTGAATGCCGATGCCGCACAACACCGCATCGTTCTACACCGACGAACCATATACCATCCGACTTAAGCCCCCAACCAAACCACCCAAAATCTCCCTTCTTCTGCGATGCACGGTGCAACGCGCTCCCATCTTCCTATCACATATAACCAACACTATCACGCCTTTCTCTTAAACCTGTGTCGGAAGCTTTTTTTCCAAAGCATTCATCCCTTTTATAACACCGGAAACACAACACGCGCACATACATATATTCATAAACTCTAAGTATATAGAAATATCGAAATAGCATCTTATTTTCGTTCTGACCTTATATAACATTTGCATAAATACACTCTTTATTCGACTTTAACTTGATAAATATATCAGAAAATGTATTACTCGCTATTCAATTCTAGAAGGAAAGAGAGACGAGTGACTAATGGCTGTGAGATGGCAACGAAATTGATTGCATGGCTTCTTCAGCGGAAAATCATAGCTCGTTTCGTTTCCCTCGGCTCATTCTCCTCGGAGTTGATTCTTCCTCAATTTACTAATTGAATCGAGCTCCATGAGATCCAGCAGGAGTTTATGGAGCGATGGGCGTCGACGATTTCAGGCTCCGCCTATGCCTTCCCGTGCTCTTTCATCCGACAGCTTATCTTCCTGAGAACGAGAAGCTCTCCATCTTTCTCTCACACTTTCCCTCTCCTCTCTTATTCTCTTTCTCTTTTTCTCTCTCTCTCCCTCTCTCTTTCTCTTTCTCTCTTTTCCGGAGAATGTACTACACCCACTACTTACTTCTACATATGTAAGTAGTTGCTCCAGTGGTAGGAGTCAAGCACATCCGCCGCTCTTCCGAGGGCTGAGCAAGTGGCCGTCACCAACGCACCCACCACCACCACCACCACCACCACCACCACCACCATCGCCACCGGGATCGCCGGGATCGCCGGGATCTTCCGCTCAGAGTCCCACTCACGGTCATCGAGTCAAACCGAGTCCTGCCAGTCGTAAATGTTTCCTACATTCGTAGACTCGCAACAGTTTCCCTTCGCACTTTGCATTCACCCTTGTGGATCACTTCGCTGATTAGAATTTCCATTGGAAATACATCGATTAATTTTGTTGTTTTTAATTTTATGATTATTTATCAGTCGAAGTTGATTTGTGATTGATTTGTGATTTGTGAATTTCTTGCGTGGAATGATCGATGAAGACTGATGTAAAAAATTGGTTAAGTGGACTGTCTCGAAAATAGTGCTTGTCTGGAACTTACGTGAAGTGCCAGGTTAATTGATATAGTGAAGGAGACATAATTATTCGCTGGAAGGATTGTTAATTAGCGAGGAAATATGTTGGGTGGATACGAGGCGCAACCGGATTATTATCCACAGTGGCATCAGCCTTATGATTATGTCACTCAGTTACCTTACGGTAAGAATTTTTCATGAAATACTTTATTTACTCTAATACTCTTAATACTCTAATTTTTCGTCTGAAATAACTAAGTAAGGAGAAGCAACTTAAATCATTATACACAACATACACTTCCTTACCAAATTATAATACTCATAATGAATAAAAAAAAAAAAAAAACTCTTAATGCTTTATCAAGATAAGAATATAATACTTAAAAGACATAAGATAGAGAAAAAAAATGGCGAAGAAAAAGGAAATGGAGAAGTGTAAAATAAGAGAGCGGGTGCGTTTGGGGGTGTAGTAAAAAGGTTGCTGTTGGGCGCAGGTGCACCGAGCATACCGGGGGACGGAGACAACCAATCGTCGTATTGGGGCGCGGACTCTGGAATCTCAGGGGGTAGTTCCGGCGCTGGAAGTCCCACTGCTTCCACACCACCCCTAATCGAAGAGATCGGCCTCCAGGATACAAGCAGTTATTCTCCCCACCAACAGTATTCCCAACTTCCAATGAATCAGCAGCATTACGCCAGTCTTGGTATCTTCTATCATCAACCCCAACAAGAGTTCCCTCACAGTCCTCATCAACATCAGTATCAAAGAGTACATCATCAGCATCCGTCGCAGGAAGGAGGACATAATCATCACAACGAACCACAGCATCATCCACAACATCATCATCATCATCATCATCATCATCAGCAGCAGCATCAACAGCAACAACAAACTGGACAGAATGATAATGATAGAGGAAGAGATTGTAGTGTCGATTCTTCGATAAGTCGAACTAGTCTTGAACAACACCTTCAACAAGATCAATCTATCGTTCCTGTTAGACCAAAGAGAAGAAACACGGCGAACAAGAAAGAACGTAGGCGAACGCAAAGTATAAACAATGCGTTCGCCGATTTACGCGATTGTATACCAAATGTTCCGGCGGATACAAAACTCTCGAAAATCAAGACACTCAGATTAGCGGCTTCTTACATCGGCTATCTAATGGCTGTTCTTGAAAGCGACGAAGGAGACGAACCACCGCAAACTTTTCGTGCGGAAATCTTGTCACATGCGAGACGACCAAAGGCAAGTCATCTTCATTCCAATCAGGTAATTTTTTATTCTACTTATTCTTCGTGTCTTGAAAAATTAGATAGGAAAGGAGATCTTTTGGTAGAAATAATGCATGTCGAAATTTATTATTAGCATCCAGCGATATTTTCCGTTAGTTTTATGTATTAGCAGTCTGAGAACTTTATTTAATGGAATTCACCGAGGGAATTGCTCTTGAAATATCTTGGAATACTTGCTTGAAGAGTGTTGCTTTGAAGCAAACATAAACCTCATTAATTGAGCCTCTCTCGCTGACACTTGAGACAGCTGACCTTAAATTCGTCGGTATAGCTCGTAATCCAGTTGAGTGATTATAAGAAAAACGTCGTCCAATTCGAGGCAGCAGGGCGCCATTGCGGCGTCGCTGAGCTTTTACTACTTCCGATTGATATTATACTCATACTTATTTAAATTGCATATATTCGAATTATAAAATAAGACATTCCTATAATTATATCATGAAAATTGTGTACAAAAAAAAGGTATAAAATCCCTTGGTCTTGCTTTCAGAATGAGATTTCGTTGCACTCCGGCGGTACTCTTGGCTCGGAAGAATCCTCGAACAAAAGTAAGGGACGAACAGGCTGGCCGCAACACATGTGGGCTCTCGAACTCAAGCAAGAATCACCATCTAGTCAGATACAATGAAAAAGCTTCGAGGAGAAAGGCTAAGTAGACTTTACACGTACATCATAAGAGCGATATGCAATATGCATGGCAACAATCACGCTTGAATCCAAATGTGGATAAAGTCAAATGAAAGCGTCGTCAGTATTCCTTGAGTCCTATTATCTAATTTAGTATCGCGCTGCTTCTCTCTATCTACTATTACACTCCTTGCATTTACATTTATTTACAATAGTCATCAGTTAGTTGATCTGTAAAAATTAAGAGTTCGTTTGTATATACACGCGTCTATGATTCTTTCTAAGTTTAACTGTAAGTATATATATTGGTGTAAATAAAAAACGTATGTTCGTAATTAGATATCGATGTCGGTGATCTATGCTGTCATTTCATTCCCACCTATCAGTCAATCTGACAATGAAAAAGTACTATGTGTTCGGTAATTGAAATTCTCAAGCCATTCCATTCCTATTGATTCCTATTGATTTCTATCCTACTATTCCTACCGTGACATTGCTCCAAAATTAATCGTAAGAATGCGCCGACGGTAGCAGTCGCAATTCATACTCATTCACAGTCAGAAAAGTACCGAGTATCATCATTTTAATTTCAAGAATAGCATAACACTCACATCGTCTTCACTTATCTGTACAATTTTGTATAAAGTATCATCAGTAAGAGATGTACAAACTATCTTTAGAAATAAATGATGCATACATATAAAACTTGTCTTAATTTTCTTTAGTAACCATTGCTCGATCAGTGCCCGCCTCTCAAATTAATCAGATCGATTCAAAGCAAATATTTATATAACACTCTCATCTCAAACAGTTCGATTGTATTGTATCCAGGTATATTATACTTGCGATTCTATAAACGAGCTATCATAACAATGATATGTGAGAATCTTTTTCGATCTTGTATAAATTAAATACAACTAATCGATAAATGCTTTGGATTTTTGATGAAATAATCTCATTATCAAAGTCTTTATTAGATCCAAACAATCAATGATTAACTTATACAAGTTAGCAATGTGAGATCGACATGTACTTCGCTGGTATGCGCAACCAGCCACAAGTCACAAGTCACGAGCCACTAATCACAGATCGATTGGCGACTATTTATTTATCGGGATGTGCTCCCCAAGTGCTCGACTGGCACTATATTACAGGCGTATACAATACCATTCTCAATATCCATTACTCAACTGAAGAATGTGTTAGTAAAGCTTTGGCATTGCCTGATAAACAATTGAATCAGCTTCTTCTCTTACTTCGACAACTACATACGTAGTATGTACTTATGCATACATATTTTTTTCTTTCCAGTGGTAAATTCATTTTTGCTAGGTTTTACAGAACTTTAATACTCAATCAGAATTATTAAATTACTCGAAGCTATCTTCTCCTTTATGTTTAATTTGTGCGTGTTGAAACAAAGCTTGTAATCCCTTAATTCGTTATCTTTTTTTTATTATTATTATTACTACCCACTTCCACTCTTGTGATTCTTATTTCTTTACATATTATGGATTTGAAAACGTCGGATCAATAATTCGACGACTCATCGGCCCAGTATTAACTTAATATAGTTCGGAGAAAATTGGCAAACAGGCGCACTGACTTTTCGCGAAAGAGAGGAAACCCTGTAAATCTGGCATAAATCTTTCCTTTTTATGGACATGGTCTGCGTAAATCTCCAGACTATTTATTTCCTTTCCCTCTCATCTGGCCAGACAGCGCGTTCTCGCTTCTGATATGGTTTCCGCTAGTTATAAGGCGGAGTTCTCCACGTAAACAGATTCAAATGCTAACACGTGACTAGATACATGTAATTAAGAATACGTGTAAGAACTTCAATTGAAGGCAATTAACATTTGAATCTTCCTAAAATGAAAATAAAAAATACGTGAAGCAAAAAAAAGGTAAAAGGAAAAATTTGAGCTGAGATGAAATATTCTAATACACAATATGTTGAATTAAATATGAAGTAGATAAGTATTTCGATTGTATGTTGACGCGGTTACAAGCAAGGTGAACAGCAGCATACGATATTCCGTAAACCTGTAAACCCTTCGAGTGATGAAGCCCAGATCACGCATCACGCATCACTGGCCTTTGCGGCTGCGATATAAACACTAACGAACTGTCTAACCAACCTGTGGCTATTCTCGGTTTCACCCAAACGAGACTCCATCATTCCTTCTCACTTCTTCCTCTGCTCTATCTCTCTCTCGTTCTCCCTCATTTTTGCCCTGATTTACCCTCCTCTATTCTGCTAACTTTCTATCCTTTCTTATTTTATTCCTGACAAACACTTGGTAGTTTCAGGATTTTCTAATCAAAAAGACCATTTCTGCCAATTGTATTAAGAGATTATCCAGATAACTAAAAGTGATCAATTCATTATGGCAGATGAAACCACAGGGTAGGTTGCGATAACATCATTTCGATACTTGTCCTAATTTCTTAGGGAATGGGCCACATATGGCACTGAATTATTACAATGGAGTGATAGTAAATCAATAGCTTCTGTGATAATCCGATCTATCATCTAACAGATACAGATTTAATCAATGAGTTTATAATCAAAAAAGTGCCCTACAATCTGGCGTTTGAAGGGCTTGTGGATTCCGAGGAAAGATACGTGTTATGCGAATGTATGTAAGTACATGTAAGGCGCATATGGTGGATGTCGAAGGCGTGAATATTCTTTATTCAGCATACTCAATATGACGTTGAAGGGAAGGCGAAGATCAAGATAAAAAGCATCAAGTTAACGTTTGTTTGCTTGTTTTGACAAGTATCGTTTAAAGTGAAAGTTCATGTACCGGCTTCACTTCACATACGCGTACCACCGACTCTTGCCCACTTAAAATCTTGATGAAAAACTTGCTGGTGCATGTGTCGATCCGCATTCTAATTGGTTCGCTGCCTGGTCGAGTTGGCCCAGCCGACTGGGTTCCCAACACTAATTGTAAGAGCACTTTATAGCGATCACCTAAAAACGTTGGCTTTTAAATTTAATATAAAGCGAGTTGTAATTCGAATGAAAAAAGAATTTATTTGTTAATGTAAGTTAAGTGTATGAAGAAAAAACAAAAATAGTAAAAACGGGTTTGAAAACAGAGAGAAACAAGATCGGTGTATCAACGCAACGGCACGGAATAAAAGAATGGAGCCAAGAGGAAAGCGAACGAGCTTTTATAGTCGTCGAGTGCGGGAATGGGAGGTGAGGGGAACAGCAAAGTCCTGAAATTGACTGTCAACTAATTGACAACCTTAATCGGCAAGGGATTGCTTAGTAGAACGCCCGCGGGTCAATCTGTTACACTCTCTGGGGTGACTGAGATATCGGCTAACTCAAGTTTCATTGGATACCTGTCGAAAAACAACTGGCACAACGCGCATTTTCGTCTACTTTAAAATCGTCCCTGTCGTCGAACAGATTAAAGGAAAGACAGTAATTGTAATTAAATCTGACGCAATAAAATAAATCCACATACTCTAACAGAAAACCGTGTCGAATTTACCCATTCAATTTCATTTAGTAACAATTTTTGTCAATGCGACTTTTAATAATCTTCATTACTGTAATAAAAAATCCTCCACGATGATTATTCTTCCGAAAACATGAACGATTTCTATGTGTCAATGAAATGACAGGGAAGAAACAATGAATGATTATTGATTTTAAAGTCATCGGTTTATTCCAAGCGAAGATTTCCGTTAATAGATACAAAGTGAAATAAAAGATTAAGAGAAGAGGAAATTGCGGGAGCGTGAGTTGGCGGAAAGAGCTGTCCATCGGAGGCTTTCAATCTCGTTGGAATCAGAGTTGGTAAAAGATTATTCTCAGCTTGAAAAGCGGTGCTTTAGGGGGTTGAAGATCGGAACTGGCGGCTATGGCTGCGGTGACCGGGTGATCTTCACTACAGGAGAAGGATTCTCATTGCATATGGACGGAGGTTGGTGCGAAATAGAGACGAATTGCCTGCGAGGAAGTCGAGATTGGCCCCAGGGGGTACTTTCACCGTGCGTGAATCGAATGAAATCTGTGAAAGCGAGTGAACCCGCTGCGGGGGTGGCAAAAGCCGACAAGACTGTTGCGAAGGACAATGAGAGAAGGAGGAGGAGGAGGAAGAGGAGACGAGGGCGTTCAGGGGTCGGTGAAAAGTGGAAAGAAGGGTGTAGACAAATGAAAAAGCGAGCGAACAAACACGTAAGCAAAGGGAAGAGGGTGGTTTGCTTTCACAGCCCTATAAAACCTCTGGATCGCCAGTGAATTGCTATCATTTGGCGAACTGAACCCGAAAGAGCTACGTTCAACGAAGGGATGACCGACTTCAGCGTATTCACCATCATCCGCACATCCTGCAACAGGACTCTACTACTTCTTCTAGTCTACCTAGTTTCGACGAGCTTCGGAGATTATGGTAACTGATCTTTCTTTATAGAATTTTGAAAATTCAAGATTTACTTTGTAATAATAATGAATTCATTGTTTGACTTGTTTCGCAGATGGAAGAGAATCGGTGGCAAGTGTTTCAAGTGACAGAACAGGAGCGGATAATGAGTTTCATTCGTGCACCGATGGAAAATGTATTAAACGAACAACTCATGAAGTAACCAGTGGTATGTGGTTTGGACCACGACTAGGCAGGCGACGACGTTCTGACAAAAAAGTAGAAGCCGAGCCAGACTTCGAGGCACTTGCAAACGCTCTGGATGGCACACGTTGGGCTCTTATTACTATCCCTGGTACTGTTAACACACTTTCATCCTATTTCTATGGAGTACTCATTGCTAACGATTCGATTGTTAATTAGTTCTTGTAACACTAACTAACTTGTAATACGATTGTTTTATTTTCAGGAGGAGAAAAACGACAACCCACACAATTTACTCCACGCCTTGGCCGTGAATCCGCCGAAGAAACTTCGATGTATGAGAATGCAGCAGACCGCGACGAGATTGAATTAGACGATCAACTTTACCCGCCACTATTCGCACCCCGTCTTGGACGACGCGTCACTTGGAAACCATCGCCAAGACTCGGTCGTCAACTTCACACTTTCTCTTTACCCTTACCTCAATACACCGGTTCCAGCCAGCAGTATTCCGATCGCCGCTTCTGAATATAACAATCTCAATCTCAGTATGACAATGAGTCAATACCGAAAACTAAACGTGATCCATATAATGCCCACTCTAACAATAATGTAGAATAAATAACCAGTACTCATTTCTATTACAAAACAAGGAATATATACTTCTTTCATGTTCCACAACTTTTTTACCTGTCTACTTGTTCCTTCTGTAATTGTTGTTGATAAGACGAGCAATTTTCCTCGTTCATTCATTTTTCCCTCGTATTATGTTGAATTATTAAAATACTTGGCAAACCCAAGGAAAAAGACCGCGGAAAGGACAAAGTCAATGTAATAAAAACTACCACCTTCTTGAGTCTTGGTTTTTTGGGTTTTTCTTTATTTTTTGCATTCAAAAACGGTACATCTGCTCTTAGCTGGGCGTACAAGAACCAATACTCGTGCACACATCCCATTATTTGCATCTCATATCTTCTCAGGCATTCTTTCGGTGATAACAATTTCACATATTTAGGCAATGCATTTCATTTAGTTGCTTTCATTTGCTCATGCTTGCATGATCTTATGGGCTTCTCCCACCCTCACTCTCGATCAGGCATACCATATACTTATGCTCTTAAATTCTAAGTGTCTATATATTTATATATGTATATCTATATCTATATCTATATCCTATATGTATGTATGTATATATATATATATATGTATATGAGTGTGTGTTTGTGTTTATGCTTATATTTATATTTATTTATATTTATATCGTATGTACAACTGCTGACATAATCCTAGATGATTATTGCTTATTGCAGAAAACATATTTATAGTCCTCCGATCAAGATATCATAAAGGTCTTGTTGGTAGCCTATGCAAGTTCGTATCTAACTTTGGAAAAATACCACGGCACCGTTCTTCATCGTGTGTTTCAAGGTGTACTATGCCAATATGGATACTACCAGTTGGCCTCTCTCTCTCTCTCTCTCTCTCTCTCTCTCTCTCTCTCTCTCTGTTCGGAGAGACTAGCCCGCCAAGGAAAACCTTTCCTCATTTCTGTGTAAAACTGAATTTCTCCATCTGTAGTCCGAGTACATCAGTAGCTACTCTACTATGTCGAATATTTCTCCCAAGCGAGTAGCACTCTCTACATATCGTTAACGGATTGACTTTCCATTAATAGGCAACTTGGAAAAATGAGCAAGTATTCGGTCCTTCAAATCTTCTACAGCAATTGCTCTATCTACCTTCTGACGTTTCATAACGAGCGTGGTGTTTTTTCTTTTCTTTTCTTTAAGAATTCTCTGGCAAATATGATGAAATATAACGACATTATTTACCGCATCATTTAACGAATATGGGCACGAGCATTCTCTTTCCTGAAATTATGGTTATTCTAGTCGTTCATCGACCATGAGAGAGGTTTTCTAAGAAATCAAGTGGGGGAACCCTGGTACAAATACCGTTTACCACTTGTGGCCAAGGCATTGGCAAAAAAAGAGCATTGTCCTCTCTACATGTATAGTAGATAATTGTGATTTGGGGGCTTTAGCAAAATGCAAAGCGATATTCCCCTTTATCAAAGTCCAAATAAGTACTCCTGGTCGCGAATACTAACTTCGTTTCAGTCGTCTCCTCCCATATGTATACATATGTAAAGTTGGTATATATGTCTATCTGTATATACTATGTCGCAATCTGCAAATGAAGCGTCCGAGGGGCTTTAACTATAGTAGAGCATAAATGTCCTTATAAAAAAGAAACTCAGTGCATTTCTTCCCCTGAACTTAACCAGTTTCTCGCTAATTACGACCAAACAACTAACCCCTATCAACTCCATGAAGAAGACACTATCCGCTCTACCTAGCAAGCACTAGCGTTTTAGTGCGCGTTTGAATGAATAGACCGTGAGCACGGATCATAAAGCGACCAAGAGATCGTAGAGGAAACATCCCTAACGACGACCCGTCGAGGTAGCGTTCGCATTATTACATCGGTATGACAAAATTCTAAGATATTTTCTATATCTTATACGTGATTACTACCACGCAGTCACGTGCCTTTAAATTCCTGGTATCAAAACCACATGCACAAGCGTCATTCTCTTGCATTTTTTCATCGAATCTAATCCCAATAGAATATCATACAGGAAACCCTTTTTCTATATATTTTCCCTTGCTCTGTCCTTACAACCGGTACAGGTACAGAAGCCTGTCCCAGTACTTTTTTTCACATTACCCCTAGGTGTAAAATTAGGATTTATACTTTATTAGCAATATATAAGAACAATATAAGAATCATTAGTATATTAATTATATTGCTTTTTTTGTGATTTTTTTACAACAGGACAACGGGCCTGGTCACGCAATTGCAAAAATTTCTGGTAAAAACTATTTACATTATTATGCTACAAGATCATGATCAGTAGAGAAGGCAACGTTGGTCGGACGAAAATACCCTGGCCGACTATTTAACCTGCCCCATTATCGGCTAGAATTGCTAAAAGAGACAGAAAAAACGTGCCAAACTTTCCTTCAGCGTCTGAGTTGCTGATAATAGGAAACGTCTTAACCCCTCGATGCCCTACAGTCTCTACCCGGCTAAGTCAACTAATCACTTTCATTTTCGATCGACCAAACATCGCCTATTATCGTCTCGGTCCCTCTCAAAATCGGGAAAATGTTCAAACAATAAACTATTATCACTTCAACACCTGCATCTGTTTTCCACCTTGTCAGGTGGAATTTACGACTCAACAGGGATGCTACTCGAATTAGCGAAGAGGATAGTAAGCCAGGCGATGATAAATACAATCAAGTCACATCAATTCACCGAGGGAGGGTCAATTAATTTTCTGTTCGGATTTGATTATCATTGGTTCGAGAAAAAAAATGCATCCATTTCATTCGAACTGGTTGCCTGTTTCATTATGGACATCGAAGACTAACAAACACAAGTCTCCGCGAGCGAATCACCTTCGTCACGATTTGCTGCAAAACTCCCAACTTATCATGACTAACTCTAAGAGCCGCGTTACTTCATCGTTTCTAATCACTAGCGTAGTCGTCGTCATTGACGCCAACTTACCGGCCACGTACAGGCGTCTAGTCATGCACTTAAACACTAGTTTAGCTCCGAGTCCTTTGACTACTCGTCCGAGACAGTACGGCAAACCTTCGTCTTTTAAGATACCCATTCATTTCATTTTCAGTAATTGAACCTTTTCCTTCGTCGCCATTGTACGGCTTGATTTTTAACATGAATTCCTTGCAAAGTAATATACACCACTCCCCCCCTCCCCCCCTCCGCCCCAAAACTATATCATTGCCCTTTCTGCGATCAAAGGCCGGTTACCTAAATTAATGGACTTAACTTCTAATGGATACTCCTACTTTACATCTAAACCCGTACATTCACGTATGCGCTATATCGTTTGATTAATACGTAAATTGTGCATGTCTTCATCTTTAGCCTCAAACAGAGCATTCATATTTTCTCTAGATACAAATAAATCAACAATAATGTATCGCAGCCCGATTTTCGATATTGGGCTACCAGGCGTATTTTGTGTATAACTTAGATTTGTAAAATAATGAAGTATTACTCATTTGAATTTCTGTCTACTTTGCGACGAATACTTGTTAAAGGCCAAACCGCTTATCAATACGCAACGGCAAACTTCTTTAATTAAGCGCATCGCCCTTTTGTTAAGGTTCAAGTTTACGTTATCCATGTAACTAGCAGTCATGAAGATTTTAAAATTTGCTTTATAAGGCTCTCACTCCTATCATCACAGTTCGAGTTTAAGCAGACGTTGGACATAGTTTCATTGTACAAAAGAAAACCTTTAGGGAATATATATCTATGTGTGTGTGTGTGTGTGTGTATGTATGTGTATGTCGTCATGTGGACTCTGAGGAATCAGTGTACACAATCAGCAAACACTTTGAGATTCTACAATCGAATGTCGATCGAGGGGCAAAAACTTTCAATAAAATGTTAGACGAATGCTGTCCCGAGACGAAGAACGTTCTAGTTATCGAGAAACATAATATGAAGAGGTATACTGATTCAGAATTCAATTGCCAGTTTGATGAAACACTGTTACAGTGTAGGAAGTACTAACATCGGGCAAGCATAAAATGCCTGATATTCCAAAGATGAAGAAGTCAAGATTAAAATATGTCGTAGGTAAACTGTTACAACGTCATAATGCATGATGAAGGCCTATGTGAAGAAGGTAAAAGCGGAGGCTAGCCAGGCCAAGTGCAGGAGCCAGCCAATGTGAGAGGTATTGTTCCTTTTTCAGAAAAACCTGGTATCAATTTAAATACACTTGTATAATTGTGACTATCGTCCGGCTTTCCACAGTGAAAAAGATGCCTTTACTTTGATGATAAATATAGAGATACGGTAGAGAAACAATGAGCCAAAGGTAAGAACACAAGGCTCAACAAACAATAATTGGCAGTGCTGTGTACCAATGGGTATCACATATAAATAACAGTGGCGGATACCCACTTGAGAATAGGAAATGGGGAGGCATGAGATGTCAGTAGCGAATTACAATCAAGAGGAAGGTACTTATCTAGAAGAAAAGAAATCTTTCAAACCTGAAACATGTACAAAAATAAACATGTAACTTTATCGATTCTGATATAACTTTTATAACATCATAAACAACCGAGAACAACGCATTATAGTTAAATGTGCGAAGATATAGCAACATATAAGTTTTTAAAACTCGCAAACTAATAGTGTCACCTTCTATTACTGTAACAGTGCTCGGGCACGTCGTGCGACCTAACCAAGTGGTGGCTAGAATTTTTCAAGGCTGAGGAGCAACAACAGTTGCAGTGTAATTTAGCCCTTATCCCCTAAGGGAAAGAATGTTCGGCAGATCGGAGAAAAGCCGGACGAAAACAATCACTGCTATCTTGAGAAACACGTGTAAAATGAAACTCACCCGACTGCTCACTGTATCATTATTTGTGCAATAATTCATCCGCTATTACAGGAATTCTATAACAATCAAGAGGCTAAGCTCCCATTCACACCTTTATCGATGCTTCATTGTCTATCTCTTCTTTGCGTTCTGCTCCTTTCTATTGTGCTAAGGTAACGTAACGTAAGCTCACATTGACTCGTTCCTGCCGAGTGGGCGTTCGGAAGTATGTGAACACTCTGTTCCGATAAATACGATAAATAGAATAGTGTGTAGTCCTAAGGACAAACAGGAACATTGCGCAAAAACGCCGGCACTACCAATCCTTGGTGAACCTTGTCTGTGACATTCCGGAAAGGAGCATTGAAGTCGAACGTAAGGGCATCGAGCCTGGACATGTTTGCAAAATGTTTCTTATGCCCATTTGCTTGCGATCAATAGCGGCACTTATACGTACGCGTCCAGAAATTAATCGTACAAATATCGAAGGCGCGCTCCTGGTACGCACTTACCCGCGCACGCACCATCAGTCTTCCCCATCACTTTCCTACGGCTCCTATCGTTGAGTTCTCCGAAGTATTCCTCGCCGCAGACAACTTGGTCTGATCGACCTTCGAGGCAGCTTGGTGCCGCTCTTTAGTAACATGCTGACTCTTTCCGACAAGCATGTCTTGTGGTTTCGTGAATGAACCTGAATTCTGCCTGCTTCGTGGTTGAAGCTGCTGCTTGCTGAGATCTCGCTGGCTGTTTGTGGCTGCCTGGTCACTCCTACGCCTGGAGTGGGTCAACCGGCCTGATCCGAAAGAGCCAGTCCTATTACGGAATTGCGGCAAATTCACTGTTTCAAAGCGAGACTTTTGCGCGTTAGGGTTCTCCGCACTGGAGGTTGGCAGTGTTACGGTGCTCGAACCACCAGACAATCGACGCACGCGATTACAAGGCGAAGCTTCGTTCGTTCCTCTGCCAATGCCGCCGCCGCCGCCACCACCACTTTCAGAAACACTTCTGTTACGTCTCTTTGCAGCTAGCGACCGAGAATTTGCTGCAAAAGCTTGTAGCATTTCGTTTATCCGAGGCTGCAACAAACAATAAAATAATTTAAAAGACCTGTACGTGATTTGTAGCGCCCTCTTACAACGCAGAGGAGTCGTAAACAATTATCAAAACTGACGTATTGCATTTTCAGATTATATATTCTCGTCACATTAATTTCCTCAGTCGGGAAAAGAAGACAAAATATAATGATTCATCATATTGATTCTATTATTCATAGAGTAGATATATGCTGTGCTATTTGCAACCATATTTGAACTTACCTCAACAACGCGGAAATCTTCGATGCTCTTGAACTTGGAGAGATATTCTTGAAGCTTTGGATCAACGGTGAGCTGTTCCGCATGTTTATAATACTTTAGGAATGCCCAGAATTTTTCTAATCCGTATAATTGACCTGTTTGACAGACAAAAAATGGCTTACTTCACGCAACACTTTTCCTAGTCGTTGCAGATTAGCATTTCTAGCGCAAATGTTGAAATGCTTTTAACCTTCATGATAGAAATTGTTTGTTAGACTTACCACTCTCGTAATCGTACATCGTTTCGATCTGGAAATCTTTATATAACTGATGCCGGAACTTCTTCTCCAATCCATAGCTGTAGAATCGAAACAGGCATTCGAGACCATAACGATATCCTTCGCCAGCGTCTTCTTTAGCAATTGTCCGGAATTCCTCGTACATGGTGCGATTAAAATTCTCTCGCAAGAAGAATGACCAGAAACGGAAAAGCGTATTCATTTCTTGGGACTGTCCAATACCCAGTCTCTTCCGTTCTGCAATTAAAGATATCATAAATTTCTAAGTTCCTCCCAATCTCCCATTCAAATTTAAAAAATGAAAGCATTTCATTGTCAGACCATACGCTCTCTTCACATAGATTTCCTCAGTCGGGAAAAGAAGACAAAAAAAGTAATTCATCATAGTGATTTTTCCTATACAATGTATCAATGACTCTCTTAATTGTAACAGCAAAACTTACCTTTTAGGCAGCGCGAATGGTATTTGTGGTACACCTGTTGGGTGAAACCATTTTCCTTCAAAAGTGCGTGGCTTGGATGCTGGAAAGTAGGAAGTGATTGCGGTGCACTTCCATAGCTGCTCGCTAAACATCCTTCGCTAGGACTGGTACCAGCGCTACTTCTGAAAATCCAATTTGAACGTTTATCCTGATACGATTGGCAACATGAGTATCTTTTCTAATATGAGGACTAAAATCTGTCCATACATACCCCGTGGAATATGTTCGTGGTCGATGTTCTCGAACATCCATTATCCAACCAACATGGTGCTCCACTGGTGGATTGTTACTGTGACGCGTTTTCCTCTTTCTGGGTGTTCTAGGATCAACCGACGGTTCGTCCTTTACCACAGCAAAGAATCTTGGAACAACACCGCTTCGACCGTTTCTACTCGCGCGTTTCTCAATCCATCGACTCTTATCTGATCGCCGATCTGTCTTTTCTTGGCTTTCCACACTCGACGATGCCTAGTCAAAAAATTACGTTAAAATGATGCAACTCTATTACCAGAATAAGTTTTCGGTCGGTGAAGTAAAGTGTACCAGTATTAATTGTGGTTGTGTTATTTCGATATCTTCTAATGCCAACGGGGGCGGTGGAGGAACTTCGGGGTTAGTCTTCTTCGGCGCCTTAGGTGCCATTTTTGCAAAATCTTCCTGACTTATGACATTTACAGTTTTGTAGCTCCCAATTGATGACGAAGATCCATACTACATTAAAGAGAAAAATCAGTATAGCAGGCAATACAGTAAACTTAAATTCGGTTTTCGCCTGCTAAATACTAACCCGCGGAACATCTTTCATCCAAAGATCTTCTTCATAATAATATAATCCATCATTTATTGCTTCCTCGAGATCCTGAGTCATCTTTACTCTTGTCGTCCAGTCACCAGTCCGATCATGTCCTTCATGCTTTGGGATTCGGGTCGAAATAGGAACAGTAGTTTGTGTGACGATAAGTAATTTGTTTACATCTTTATCCGAAAGCTCGTAGTCCTCGTCATCCTCGGACCTGTAAGTTTTATCTATCGGTGAATACAAAGACAGACACTGTGTATGATGCACACTAGTTCAATCTCAAAAGTCTCATCATAAGCAAATGTTGACTTTAATTTTCTGCATAAGGGATATCTTACCACTCTGAAAAAGCATTGTGACGTCCCGTCGGGGGAGGTGTATCAAGCTCTTCATCGAATTGGAAGTCGAGCTCTTCTCTTTCCTCATTCTTATTATTATTGTCCACCTTCTCTTTCTCTCCTGTCTTCCCTTTGTGAGGATGTTTGGCTTTACGTCGTACCTATAGAGTCTCATGTTAAAATGATGGACATACTAGTGACTTTAGCTAATGCTAAGAATCATCGTAGAAATTACCTCTCTCCAAACATCATCATGTGGAACCTGTGGTCCGCCGTTTATCTGTATAGCTGAGCGTTTTACTGACTTTGAAGAATCGCATGTGGGGTCCGATTTTTCGCCGCCATCTCTCGATGAAGCATTGCTAGATAATGACGACGGATTGTTACTGGTATTTGCCGAAGTACTCTTTACTTCTTCTAACGCGCAGTCATCCAGTTTTCCACAAATGTCTTGGTTCTGATTCTGCACGGGCTTGTTCGATTTCTTCGACAGCCGCATGGATTGGAATTCTGGGACATCGGGATTGAAGGATTCTCCAACGGAGGAAGAAACACTCTCACTCTCGCTAAGTCTGGCTGTGTTTGGCATACCACCCACTACAGGTTGGCTCGAGCGTAGGACTCGTGGCACTGGAGGAACAGGAATGGTTGATAAAGGTTTTGCGGCGGGACAAAACTCGCCTTCGGACCTGTCCGACATTACTTCTGACTGATTTTCACTTTTAATAAGTGCGCTACTTTCGCCTGATTCTGTGAAGATTGGATTTCCCGCTGCATCCAATATTGGCCACTTAATTGGATCGATCTTGGTTCTCACCTAGAAACAGAGTATCCTCATATACTTATTGTTTAATATTTACCTGACTAATAGTTCTTGTAAAAACTGCATTGGTTGTAAGGAGGTCTACTATCAAACCCCATTCATTGAACTTGATTATTCAAGATCTAATGGTGTTAGCGAATCCTCCTTTAATTGATCTAGCAGGAACCTTATGCTTAACGTTGGAATACACGTCACAGCCAATAAAGGTTCCTGCTGCTGCCCAAAAGAAATAATTTATTTCGACTAACTTACCTTATACCCGTCAACCAGTTCTAATTTATCTGACTCTGTGATTGCTTCCACCACTAAGGCAATGTCAGTCGTTAATGCTTGAACACGATGGAATGACGCAATCAATGTAATCGGGAGGAAACCTTGTGCATCCATTTTACGCCGTAAGAAAAAGTCTCTTAATAGATTTTCTTCACTGAAGTAGTATTCTCTACATTGTGAAAGAACCAAAATTATAGTGAAAGATTTGCGCAACTCTTAACACACTTACAAAGTTACCGCCATCGCCACCGTGACGATACTTACATTTGATTTCGGATGCATTCTTTTAATGTCGATGTGTCCAGATTAACGTAATTCGTATTGCCGAAATAAAACGCTCCCATATACATCATCATATACGCAGGATCGAGGTGCCCGAATTTGTGAATCTAGAATGAAAAACCCTAGATAATTCCTGACACCTGTCAATTCAAATTTCTCCTTGGATACTATAATATTTTTCATCAGATCTACCATCGGTAAATTCTCTTCAAGCAATATTCAGAGAGATTCCCACTTTATTATATCATCATTGCTAGCAAAGGTAAACTCATAAACAAGTTATATATGCACAGTAGATACCTGGGCATATTCCGCAGAGTAATTGGGATAAGTTGAGTCGTGACGATGGCGAAATCCACCGCGGTACGGTCCACGACCACTCCATCCTCCTCTACCACCCCTGTAACTTCGACTGCCACGGCTTCCCCCCCGTGAACTGTAGGTCCCCGACCTATCGAAGTCCCTTTCACGCCATCCTTCGCCATCTGTGATAAAGTCAATTATAGTGTCTATCTTGCAAAGTAGTCAAACTTCCTAAATCGAAACTTCAATCCAACTGAAAACATATATTATACCTTCACTATTCTTTTCCCTTTGTGTATGCTTCGGCGATCTCTCTCTTTTTCCCCGATTCTTTGTCAACTCTATCTCCAACGGCACCCACTTTTGTTTGCTCACTAATCAGAACATAAAATCAGTTAAGAAGTACTGAGATTAATAGACTGATGATTAAGTATATCGAAAAGTAGGACATGTGAATAACCTTTCTTTTTCTTCTCGCTGCTATCCAATTGTTCATCGCTATCGTCCTGGCAGTGATTTTGCTCCTTAGTCTCTTTTTCTCTACTTTCTGAGACAACATTACCACTGCTTTCCTTCCCATGATTTTCCTCGACCACACCATTTTGCTTAAATGCAGCCGCAACTGGTTTCTTCTGGATTATAAATCAACTTTATCAGCTATGCTACCAGTCGGCAATCATGAGCCAAGCAGCGACTCGATGCACTAATTGCATTTTAATTTTAATATTAATCCAAAGTATTGTCAGAATGTACTGTGTCACGGCAAATTATCAGTATTATCGGCCGAGAGAACAACACATTCTAGCTTGATCTAGCAAAAGTTCTACGCTCATGGAACACAAAATACAAATTTCCCATGAGTTCTAGCTTTTGCATTATGCACTCTTATTTCAGTAATCTCGACAACCGTTATGGTGGAATAAGCCAAATGTACGCTCTGAACACGCAAAACTGTTAGTAATTGGGTAAAAGTGTAAACAACCATGACTATCTCTACAAGCTAGAATAAGTGGCGTCATACTCGAGGGAAAAAAGAAGAGCTGCCTTTCGTCTTTTTTCCAACCACCTCTTGAGGATGAAAATACGGAAAATATTGAACTCACCTCTCCTTGGGCTCCCAAGGTCGGCCAATCACCAATGTCTGAGAAGTCACTCGCCTGTTATAATCGAAATGTGTGTCACTTTAATACTAAGATATTGAATTATTTTAAATCAAATACACATTCGTTGTATATAAAGCTGCAAAATACCTTTTGATTAAACTTTCGTCTATCTTTTGAAGCTCTTACGATGGTTGGTTGGCTGCTGATTACAAGACCATTTTCTGAAACACATAGAGATATGCTAGTTAATTATTCATTGAAATGGAACGGAAATCTTAATTCGGTGTGAAGATGCCACACAAGACGTAATATGTAATACACAGCACAACTTTATAGGTTCGACTCCGGAAAGGCTCGCTTGGTTGAACAGCTCTATGAACGTGTTCTACAACTTAGTTTATCTCTTATCTTTCTTTTATTAGTATTAGCTTATCGACGAAATTCAAGATTGTCGTCCCTTTGATAAGACACTGTAACAGGAACGGACCATTTATAAGTCCAATGCTAGTAGCTGAAAGCGTAAGCCATAATCGGTGGCGGTCTGACGGGTTCCTTGAACGAGTAAATTCCTCACCATATCACTTTAATGAATTGATTGATCGATTGCAAATAATGCTAGATAGTAACAATTGAGTATGCTAGGAATCGTAGTGTTTTAGCATGTGCAGAAGTCCCTTGATCTATTCGTAACGATATTCTTATCGGGTTATACGTAACCTGTTCCAAACTGCCTGACCTCGATTATCTCTATCGAGCAGGCGTGCGTGACTTTCTCAAATATTTTTATCTCATATCTGTTGGTTGGTAAAGCCCGAAAATCTTCAAAAAATCATGTCTTAGGCGTCGTTTAGTTTTAATACGTTACAGTATTTCTAGCTAGACTGATTGTAGTTGACCCGAAACATAAAGAAATGCGAGAGACACTTGTTTCTACTCGTTGTTTATTTGCCTCAACCTTTGACCTCACCAAGGGAAGAAATATTACGTTTGAAAGGCAAAAATGGTGGCGCTAAAAGATGCGATAGATTATTCGCGCGCTACTAGGAGGAGCGCAGGTACCCCTAAATTATTTTCTTTGATTTCGGTTTTATTTATCATAAAAAATCACAAGGTGCTGGTTAATTAGAAAGATCCAAAGCTTTCGTGAATGCGAAAGCTAGCTTGTACCATCAATTCTAATAAATTATGTTGGTAATTGAAAAGCATCGAAAGCATGAGAAAGTTAGCCTCTTCGATGAGTTTGATGTAATAAAGAAGTCAGGGCAGCATTGGAGAATTCAGAGCAATCCTGTTGCGAATAAGGCCGAGGCGAGCGCGGAAACGAAAACGAAACCAGATAGTCGTGTAAAGACAGGTATTAGAGATCTTTCAACATGAAAGCTACTAGTAGAACGAAGAATGTATGAGAACACAAATGAAGTCGTCAAGTGTTCTTCAATCTTATCGCTAGCACGACTCTTGTACAATCAGACTTTGACACGAAATTCATTACCCGGCAGTTTTTCGCTTATATAATTACATACATTCGAAATGGTATAACTCATGCTCTTTCTTGTTCATTCCAGTGAATCGTTATTGATAAAAAAAAAAAACCCAGTAGGAGGCCAGTCACATTGCGATTGCCGTCGCTTTAATCTGGCTTTTCTATTGAAGGCAAACACGCCTTGAGAAAACAGGTTTACTCTCACGAAACTCTCGCTTTCTGCAATACGTTTCGACGTAACACCGAATAAATAATTAGTTAGCCAAGGTCGAATCCTAGATTAATTCGTTAAGCTTACACATAGCGTCACATATAGCTTAAGTTCGATTCTAAATTTGCTCCTTAGGGTACGACAACTTTCTCCTGGAAGGACTCGCTGTTCGTTTGCTAAAGAAATTCTAAATCTTTCATTACATTGTAAGTAGTAGACGCAGAGGTATCGATCATTAATTATTATCGATGAATATGAGGCATAAATCGTCACGAATGAAATCATAGAAGAGAAAAGAAGAGTTGAGAGAACGCCAACTTTTGCTCCCGGCCCGAGCCTCATTAAATGAATAAATCCGGATGGTGAATGTGTTATCCTACACGGCAATATCATGATGCTCTTCGTCCGTCTGCCACGTATACATATGAATATTTGACTATAGTTTGCGACCTGCCGATAAGCAGATCGAATGAGAGCTTACGATTTGCTGCTAATATTATTATCGCTAATATCCAACACCTGGATCATCGACACGTGTAAAGTTACCGCTTTATGTGCGTAGTATGTTACATACGTATGTACATACTACATACATATAAAACAAACGAGTCGTGCGTTTGAATCGGGTTGTGATAACTGAACGATCTTTGTGAAATGTCTACATTACGTAAAAAGTCAAATTATTCCACTGGCCGTTGATAAGAAGAAATGTAATCCTGTGCCAAAGTAGCACAATCACTATCGTTCTCTTGGAAGCCTCGAGCCTCTTGTAATTAATGAGACTCATGGTCATACTTGTATATTTCATATTTTTCTTCAAGCAAATTAGAATTTTCAAATTACCGCTATAAATGTCATTTAAGATTCGAAAATCTTGAAAAACACAACAGTGATGTCTATTTTCATACGAGCTTTCGTAATAGGCGGCGCACCTAATATAGACCTCCCACACACTTCGAGGTCAGTCATCTTGTACGTATGTATGAGATATATCTATATGATTTCTCATCAACTTCAGATTTTGCCCTCTCACTTGCACTAATTGCTCGTATCTAACTTGAAGAAATGTGCTATGAAACGAGTATATGAAACCTCTCCCCTCTCGATTCGATTTATACAAGCATGCTCGTGGTATACGTAGGTTAATGCAAGTTCGGAATTCAGAAATTATAACAAACAAGTGACGATTTGCATAAAAATAGTGGGAGTCGTGCCATCACGACTTTACCATAAATACAAAGTAAGAATGGCTTCGCCAGTTTTTCAAAATTTCATAAAAGGACGGAAAATGATTAGATCATCAGTTTGCACGAACAGGAAACGAAAGTAATTTTGAAGGATATAATTACTGCTCATGCTCACCAGGTGCACTCTGCTGCTGCTGCTGCTGCTGTTGTTGTTGTTGCTGCTGCTGCTGTTGCTGCTGCTGCTGTTGCTGCTGCTGCTGTGGTTGGTGTTGCTGTTGTTGTTGTTGTTGCTGCTGCTGCTGTTGTGGTTGGTTTTGCTGCTGCTGTTGTGGTGGGTGTTGCTGCTGCTGTTGTTGTTGTTGTTGTTGCTGCTGCTGTTGCTGCTGCTGTTGTGGTTGCAATACTCTTTTCTCCTTTTCAGTCTGCTTTTCTGTGATGATCGCAGAAGAAAGAGGTGCAACAGTTGGAGGGCTTGGCGATGCTTGTGTAGGTTTGCTCTTGGCCCAAGGATTCACGGCAGGTAGAGGTGCCTCGACGTACTTGACGGGTTGTAGCGGTGATTGAATCTCAAGTTCCACTTCCTGGTCATCCTTATCCCGTAGCGGTTCTTTCCCTCTCTGACTATGATCGGCACCATTTCTATCAATTCTGTCACGCTCGCGCTCTCGTTCTCGTTCTCGATCGCGTTCACGATCACGCTCGCGCTCGCGTTCTCGATGCAAACCGTCGGTACTGGCACTGTGGCCGCGCATTGGATGTCTCTGGTCTCTGTGTCGATGTCGTTCTCTGTGCTCGCGCTGCTGCTGTTCTCGCAACTTTTCCTTTCGTCTGGCACTCTTCGGCGCAACCGTTTGAAACTCCCCGTCACTGCCGAGGTCTCCGTTGCTATGTTCTTGGCTATTCGCGCTCGACTCTTGATTCGATTGACTCTCAGTAAGTGCTTCCTTTGGTTGCCCATGTTGACTCTGCTCCGAAGAAACCGATGTGTCGGCACCACAGCGTTTTTCAAACCTCCCTTGGGGCGCGAATCTTCTTCCATTTCTCTGATAAGACTTCCCTTTGCCAGTAGGATTTTGATAGATAGCGCGCTCCTTGAGTGCGGCAGTCGCTTGACCCACTACTTGTCCGCCAATATTCTCCTTATTGTTATCCTTAATGCTGCTGATCCCACTGCTAGCCCTGCTTTCGCCCCCGGCCTTTGGATTCAGAATGCTCGCGTATGAAACCCCGGGGCCCTCCTCCCGCTCCCGATCGCGATCCCGCTCGCTACTGCTCTGACTACTCTGAGCACCACTGGCTACTTTCGCCGCCATCTTGAGTCACACGCGCCCAAGACAAAAACACGAGGTCGGGCCACGGGACTCTGGCTCTGCTCTCGCCCGAAAAGTTTCCGCACTCCACCTCTGCCTCTCAGCCGATCAAGCAATACCGAGAAGGCTACAAGCACGTGCCGTTACATTAAAACAACGAAATAGAATAGCAGACCAACCGTAGACTCGACATTTGTAGCTTGATTTCGCATTTATGCGATCTCGAGCGATCACACGAGTGCCTCCATGCTAGAAACCGGACGCATGTTCTTTGACCGGCGGTCCGTGCGCGTGTAGCCACGCACTCCAAAAGGCACCACGGCTTGGAACGTGCTTCCTTGCTGTTTTAATGATTTCAAATTCAAAACCCTGATCACTCAGCTTTGTAGCTACGAGCTTAATGTGTGCTTCGCAACTTTCTTTCCTTCTCTCACTCTGTCTCTCTCGCTCTCTCTTGCTCTTTCTCTCCCGTTATCTACTTTGAGCCCTTTAATTCGAAAACGGCAGTATCGCTTCTCCACGGAAAATATTTTTCCGGAAGGCGCGGCCAATACATGCGGTCGCTCACCCACCGCCCAACCGATGTCTTCCTTTGCCTTTCCGTTAAATTCGCAAATCTCCACAGTCGCTAATCAATTCCTGATCAAGCAAGCATTCCAGGCAGGGTCTGATCTGGATCACTGGGGGGTTAATCTCGCGATCGGGGAAATATCACTACTGGTAGACTCACCGCGTGCCGCGTGCTCCGTTAATGGTTAGGAACACGCTGACTCGGCGCTTTAGCGAAAAGCACCGAAATTCGCGGCTGAAATGAACTTGGAGACTCCGAAGCAAGAATGTTCTCTTGTGCCTCGCACCCGTATTTTCTCTGTCACGAGCCGGTCTCGCTCGAGCATAGAAGCGCGTACCATACGCGCGAGACCGCAGCCACACGGAAAGAGAACTAGTAGCAGACAGCCCAGGCCAGCTCGGTCCAGCTCAAACGAATTGTTCCCCCCGGCGCTCTTCTTATTTCTTCACCGTCTTGTGCGTTTTCGAGCGAGGATTCCTTCTCGCAGTAAGTGTCCGACTTTACTTGCACTGACTCTATGTCGCGTTACCACGGATTACGTAAACACGACATTTTCGCCGATCTTTTTCCACGGAAAGCGGTCTGCAAAACACATGTGGCCAGCGCTGGCACCTCTCCTTGCCTTGCTTTACACGAGCGGCCTACCCGGTTTCCGGTTTGATCGATTCTACTTGTACACCGGCAGGGGGTGACACCACGTTTCCTAAAAGTAGATAGATACAGATACATACCAGCCAGTCAGCCACACAGCCGCACACTGATTGTGAGCCACACAGTATATATATGTATATATAGTAATGCGTTATATATATAATCTTTTATGTATCTATATGTATAACGTGTGTACCTGCATTTATATTCTGCACAATCCTGTAATTACTATTTACTATGCTCGTGAAATATTATATATATCACAGCCACATGTATACTCGATCATGTCTACTGCTCACCTCACATTTTGTATCAACTCACTGTTATAACTGATGACTATTATCTACCCAGCCTGAAGCGCACACTCTGTCTAGTCTGGAATAGGATATAGCTGAATGAAATTCACTATTGAACATACATGTACTTCTTGTCTATATAAAGTATCTTTTCCACAATATCCTGATTTCTATTCTCGTAATTCTCGTAATTTCTATAATCATAATAAACATATAACTTTTCTAGCCAACATTCTTCTTTCTTCAGCCTTATCAGAATGACCATCAAGTTACAAACTTGTTAATAGAGTAAACAAAGAACAGCTTATTGCTAGCGTTTTCGTATAGATATTTATAAAAAGTAAATGAGACACAACGTTAATACTTTCTCGTTATATTTATTTTTTGTCAAATAACACTCAACAAACGCCTATTCAAGTTTATTTGCTGTGATAGATATTGTATATATGCATAAAAACTGTTCCCTAGTTAACTACTTTGCATAACACACATCATATATTAGATCGGCCGCACAAGAATCAGAAGTTGTGCAAATTGTACGACATCGTTGTATTGTCTTTATAAAAATAGTCTTCAAAATTATAACATATTAGATTCTTGATTTCTGCGATTTTCATCAGTCACGTGGTATAGCTATTTTCAATTTGTAGCATACTTCTTTGAATATCGATCAAATGCCTCCATTATCGTCGATCTTGAAGAAAACAAATGGAGTATCAATCAAAATGATCATGTACAACAATGAAATTTTTAAGTTTATCTATATAAACTTAGAGCCATAGCCGTTTACCTGAATAATTTCTGATGAAGTAAATACGCTGCAACATGGCCTGCATCGATATATCGTATTTCAATACCTGGCCATATTTGCTCTAAGCTCATACAACCGTCCCGCGGTACATATGCATCGTTTCTGGCACAGACAGCAATTATTAATTCTGTATCGACTGGCACCTCAAAATTTTTCAGGTGCGTACATTCGTCCATTATCCCGCACATAAATTGCAGTGCTTTACGTTCCCGCCACTTGCAGTCTGCAAATACCGGGTGTTTCGGAACAGGTAATAAACACACTCCTGGCGTTAGAAAAATGGGAATCATTATGGCAAGTCCAGTATTAATGGGCACACTAGGAGGAAACACTAGCTTGAATAATAATTAAATCCCTTTGATTCAATGCAGAGTTAACTACAATCATTCTACACAACATTCCTGTATTAATGCATTCCACACATAATGCCACATACCTTTCAATAAATTTAAATCCAATGATTTAAATTTATTAGATATAAAATTAAGCGGAAACATTCTTGCAGCTGCGTTCTCTTCCGCAAGCTGACATGCAAATTTATTCTTCCCACTCTTACTGTCGCCGTTGCTTTTCTTTACAGTGCGAGCTGTACTTTCACTGGCATTTCCCTTTTGTTCCCAACACTCACCAGTTTTAGACTGTTTGTTTTCATCAATGATGGATTCATTTTGTATATCGTTTACTCGTTTCATGCTGGCAGGATAATGTTGAGCAAAGTGTTGCCCAGCAAAAAAAGCATCCTTAGTAAATGCAATAGTGATACTTGTCAAGAGCAAAACTTGATCCAGCAAGATTCAATGAAATATGTTCTTTACTTACATCTCTATCGACAATTTTTACCATTTTGGCAAGATCATTTTGATACAGTTCATTCGCCAAATATTGATTTTCTAACAATGCCCAATTTATAGAAGCGCTCATTACACCTTGAGTAAAGACAGGTGACGCAGTAGACCACGAGAGGCACGGAATCAAAGGTATTGGTTTTGGCCAATTTGTTGCGGCCAATGAAGCCATCTGGAACAATTAAATTAAAATGTTCATTACATACCAGCACTCCCTCGATGACAAATAATTAAAAGTAGAACACAACTAACATGTCCACCCATTGATAATCCTGTTAAACCCAAGGGACCAAAACCTTGTTGTTCACACCAGTTTAATAAAACAATAGATTCCATTATTAAGCAACCTCCCATGATAAATATATCGCATACATTGTGTAAGCTGGAACGTCTGTGAAGCAATGGTTGTTGAAAAATCAATAACAATGTTAGGTTAAGTTATATCAAATGGTACATTGAGTTAGATGTCTATCAGTCTCAACCCTTACAAACCTTCCAATTATAGATTCTTACATTTGATCTTCTGGCTTTCTTAAGCCATAAAATGGATTTTCTAAGAGTATAGACGCAATTCCTGATTCTTTGAGCAATGGCTTTGCGCTCAGTGTTCTTCGCCGCCAGAAATACTGGCAGGAATAAACAAATACTGAAGTTAGATTCCACAGAAATCATTGTTGCAAGACACTAAAAATTGTAGCCCTCCAAAATTCACAATGATTTCGAACTTGATAACTTGAAAATTATGATATGATTTCAATTTATTGGCCATCACTATACAATCCATACTAATGTTCGTACTCTGTATCAATTCATTCAGAGATACCAGGTCTGAGAATGTTGGATAGCAAACAAATGATATTGTATGTTACACAATTTCAATTGCTTACATGATCACCTGTTCCAGCAAGGTGTAGACAAATTGGCTTTGTTTTATGTGAATACCATTTTCTTGGTAAAACTATTTGAAAATGAGCTGTTATCGTCTCCTCAGGCATTATTCCTGGAAGATATCTATCGAAAGGTGTTTTAAAACGACCTTCTATTATATGACAGTCCGACCATTCCTCATCCTGAAAAAGGAACAAATAATGGTGTTAGGTCGAACAAAATGATGTCAATGTTCCAAATGTACCTTTGTTATTGTTATTGGATACTCATATGGAATGAGACTATAACAGGCTGCACGGTTGGCAATTACTTTCCGAAATTCAAAGATTCTGCAAAAAGTATGTCATGTCATTACTCTATTCAAACATTATCCCCTTGACAGATATTTTTACTTAATTAGGTATACGGTTAGTTAATAGGTTGCAATTCAAATGCGTATCTGATACATTAGTATAGCTATAAATATTGCAAAAGGCAAAGAATCAATATAGTAGCAGTAGAATAAACAGGGCAATGACGATTGTTGCTATTATTGATGACTTATCAAATCCTATAGTAAGTGTTAAGTCTAATCATGTCAATTTGCACTTTTAACAATAATTAGAGCCAACAGGTTAAATGAAGGGTACTCACCTCTTTAAATTTTGAGGGCTACCCCAGCCTTTAGTAAAAAATTTTGTAAGCAGAATGCTTCTGTAAACGGCATCCAGGCGACTTGCGGGCATTTTAAAGCGAAATTTACTTTCATTTGAGTATATCAACGGCTTGTTTTCACCTAATTAGTTTATCTACATAACAGCACAACAAAGTACTTGACAGTTCGTCTCCAACTGCCTTTCAGATCCACCAGATTCGTGGATCGCCCAGTTTTGCGAGAGCAATCTCATGTTTTAGAGCCCTCGTTAATTGTCACCCACATAGATACTTCAATCAAAGTATCAGATTGGTCATACACACACTCTTATAGAAGGTCCTGACACTTGCAATTTCCAAACGACTTCTTCACTTTCGAAAGAAATAGCTAGTCACTGTTTGATTGACGATGGATGAACGATTCAATGCTAGTTCGTGATGTTTAGAACAGCATGAAAAAAGATTGAGATTATGCATATATTCATATGCATAATACAGTGTTATATTCATATATATAATGTCACAGCTAAAAGAGCCAATGGCGGATGAGACAAACACAAAACATATGAATGTGATCGACACGATTATTTGATTGAATGGTTGCAACGAGATGCAACTGCTCATCAACAGCACTTAATCTGTCAATTTATCTATAATGTACGTATGTACAATAAAGTATACGCGGAACAAATTGGTACTGTTATGATACAGCGCTAGTTGATTGTCATTTGTCTATTCGCTGTGCGCATAAAATCTATCTAATTAATAATATACAGATATCTAGATGTTATAGGTGATCGTAAGTTATAGAGCCCGATAGAGCCAAAGCCGTCTGTTCCGTCCACAGTCCATAGACATATCGTGGGTCAGTCCACGTCACCTTCGTGTGCATTGGAAGTGGACATGAACGAACATGTGATGTGGATTCGCCGACCGCGCCGGTAGATAAAGACGATTTTAGAATTTGCCTGCCTGCCTTTGAACACTTCTCGGAAGCTGCAAATACATCTATGCAATAGCACATTCGATGGCTGAAAAGTAGGATTCCGTATCCAATTGTGCACCACTGCATTTCTTTCCTATATAGCAGTCTGCCGAAAAATTAAGACAAGATTCCACATGGAGTATTAGCATACTTTAATAAATTGTTATCGCTCCCATTGTATTTCAGTTGTATCTAAAAAAAGTGAGGTTCATATCGTGTGAATATACTAAAACCGGTAATTGTAGATACTTTGTTTCTTATACCTTGAAGAGTTTTAAAGTGTTAACCTTTCATATAACCCATTACACTGTAGTATGTGGGACATTTGACAGATAATAAATTTTGCAATGAAATTGCCTGAAACAGATATTTTGTCACGGTGCAGACAGCACTGCTGCTTTATCAGTTTTTGGTGTTTTGAAGATAGTGATAATGTGTATTTTTTGCTTTCACCAGGTAAACCATGGTGTTGTCGTGTCGATTTTATAAAGAGAAGTACCCGGAGGTGGAGGATGTTGTGATGGTAAATGTTCGTAGCATAGCTGAGATGGGAGCTTACGTACATTTACTAGAATACAACAATATCGAGGGTATGATCCTTCTCTCAGAATTGTCCCGAAGACGTATTAGGTCTATTAACAAACTCATCAGAGTAGGCAAAACGGAACCTGTTGTTGTAATCAGAGTGGACAAAGAAAAAGGTAATTATACTCTGTTTTAAAAAAATGTATGACATTTTGTGCGATCATTACTTTGAATGAATCTATGTTAAAAAACAAATGTTTCAGGTTACATTGATTTAAGTAAACGACGTGTGTCAGCTGAAGATGTAGAAAAATGTACAGAAAGATACGCCAAGGCAAAAGCTGTTAATTCGATTTTAAGGCATGTTGCAGAATTATTACATTATGACAGTGATGATCAATTAGAAGAATTGTACCAAAAAACAGCATGGTATTTTGAAGAAAAGTATAAAAAGCAGAAAGCTTCGGCATACGACTTCTTCAAACAATCGGTCTTGTAAGTATATTAGGTCGATGCTATGAGTTCAATGACTATCATAGATATACAATCACTATGAGAATATCATTGCCTCAGGGATCCATCAATTTTAGCAGAGTGTGGTCTTGATGATCATACTAAAGAAGTATTGTTGAATAATATCAAACGGAAACTCACTTCACAAGCAGTCAAAATAAGAGCAGACGTGGAAGTGGCTTGTTATGGATATGAAGGTATCGATGCGGTTAAAGCTGCATTGAAAACAGGACTGGCCTTATCTACGGATGAACTCCCTATTAAAATTAATTTAATTGCACCACCCTTGTACGGTAAATAACAACTTTTCATCATATCAATTACATAGTATTAGTGACATGCCAGTAATACATACAAACATGTAGTCTATACTTATTGTTTCTGTTCTTAGTAATGACTACATCGACACCAGAGAAGCAAGATGGTCTGAAGGCACTGAATGATGCTATTGATGTTATACAAGATAAAATAACATCCCTTGGAGGTGTATTCAATGTGCAAATGGCTGTAAGTTTATTATTGAAAAACTAGATTTGGAAAGAGTTGAATAAATCATATTAAGAAACTTTATGAAATTGCAGCCTAAAGTGGTAACAGCAAATGATGACGCAGAACTGGCACGGCAAATGGAACGAGCTGAACTTGAAAATGCAGAAGTTGCCGGCGATGACGATGAGGAGGAAGTGGAAGGAATGGATGGATTTAGTGGTGGTGAAGGTGGTGATGATGAAAGAAAAGATGGGGATGAGTCTCAAGAGGAAGAATAAAACTATTTCTGAATTTACAACTCAGAGACAACCAATCAACTGACAGTTATCCCAGATGTCTGAAAGATGCCCACACATCATGTATAATACTGCCTTGCTGACATTATACAATTTATTTCAAATAAATGCACTCAATTCCATATACTGTAATTTATAATTTTTTACCAAATTCATAAATAAACAAATGGACAAATTGAAGCTCATATAAGCAGTGATTTTTTATACCAAACGGAATAATGTTCTTATTGAGAGGTTCAAAAATGAAATTTGTCAGAAGAATAAATTTTTCCCATTTTTATTAAAACTTTGTACAGTTTTATGCAAAGTGTTTATTCATTGGCGATGGTCACCTCCACTTCTACACCAGGCTCGATGGAGATACTTGTGATCTGTTTCACGATCTCAGAGGGTGAGTACAAATCGATGACTCTCTTGTGAATGCGCATCTGGAAACGATCCCATGTCTTTGAACCTTCACCACAAGGAGTTTTACGAGTGGTTATCCTCAACACTTTTGTTGGCATACGGACAGGTCCTTTAATCTTCAAATTCTGTTTCTTTGCACCATTGATCAAGTCGGAACAGACTGAAAGATAAATATTTTTTAACTTTTCACTCAAGGTATAAGAATTAGAAATACGATTTTCCAATTGTGGAGTAGCAAACCTTTTTCGAGGGCGCGAACATTTCGTGAAGTGAGAGTAATCCTAATTCTGTGAATAGGAGTTACTTCTTGTCCTGGCTTCTCAGGATTATCGGCCTTGGTACTCGCCTAAAAAGCAATTTATGATTATTACTTATCTTCTTACACTTCATTTCTGTGACCATTACGGCCACGCCGAGTACAGCCAAGCTTTCAGGTGTTTAGCTACATAGGCCTTAACCTGAAGCTACAAATTTGAAGCATAATTCTCTTTATAGCTAAAGTTTTCAGAGAAAAAGTTTGAAAAGATATAGTTCAAATACATAGTACTATCTTACCATTGTGTAAAATGTTTACTGGTCGAGATGATCAATTATTCTCTTAACAAAACTGATCAGCGCTGAACCAGTTCGTGCACACGTTGCATGTGCCAAGCAGAAAAGAAAGGTGAAGGCAGTCGCGGCTTCCGGCAGCCATGTTTTTCCGGTATCTGGGCCTGGCAAATAGAAACGAGATATTCATTTGCAAATACTATATTTTCATTCATTTTCTTTCTTTTTCCTATTGGTAAAAAGCTCCACTTTTTGGATTTATTACTTCTAATTTATTGCAAGCGAAATAGGATTCTGTTCTTTCTCCAATAATAGAACCCGATTGATTCTACCTCTCGACCAATCAGCTTGGAGGTGCATTTTCTGGGTAGTCGCTACGTGAATGCGCCCAAACGGTCATCGTCAACTTAAACTTGAAGTTATCTTCAGTACGAACACGAGCAACTTCAAGTGAAGAAATTGCGCTGTCGCGTCCTTTGACACGCTTAACCGTTTACGAAAACGATTTCGCCACTTTTTGCTGACATTTTGATAGTTCTACCATGCCAGATATTCGTAAAAATTTCCGAAAGTTGCGTCGAAGACGATATATTCGCACTTAGTATTAATTACAACGCGATAGTGTGTGTACTGGAGATACTAACATAGTGCCGTGCATTCATCACACATATTTGCTTTATTGATATTTTGAGTGTCACAGGCCTTGTGGTGCCTATGCATATCTTGAGGTAATGCATTTGCTAACAGGTGGGACACTTGACATTTTCATAGGATTGTGCATTTTCGAAGCTTTTATCACAGTACACTCATGAAATGATAATCCTGTTTATATTGCACCTACTATATGTGTACAGACACCCTCCATAACCTTATGATTGGCATTATAATAATTCATATTGACTTCACAGTATGTGGCATCAAGATATAATGAAATAGTTGTTGACTTCTCTATGAATAATATATCATTTCTTTCATATTACATATTGTGTCATGGTGCTATACTTATGCGTATAAAGCGTACGGTTGTTGAACTTGATTACATTACTATGTATGTTCGGCAGTGCATAATCCCCAATGTTTGAATACATTTAATATTACAATATAGTTCACATTATTTAATGTGCGTACCATATTGCAATGCATCGTACGGATAATCGGAATTCGAATACAAACATACCCAATTGGATTAGATGAAAAAATTATTATATCCCGTGAGAATAGTTCATAGGCATTCATGATAAATTATAATTTTGCAGAATTTGGACGGTATTCTAGATTATTTTAAGAATAAAAGGCTTTTAATATTCAGTTGGGCCAATTAACAGGCAAAATGTCAGAAATAGTATACCCACAAGGGTGTAGATCTGTTACTGAAGATCTAGGTCCAGATGAACTAATCAGAAGACTCAAGGTAGATGCAATCATGAATTATTGTTGATTCATAAATAATATTAAAAGAAAAGGCATATTATTGAAATGGAATATATATGAATCCACAAATCTTATATGCAGACGCTAGCTCATACATTACAAGCAATGGGTCAGGACGAGGGAATGTACCAACAGTATATACCTCTTGCATTGCACTTGGCAGAAGATCATTTTTTAATGCATCAAAGTAAAGATGTACAATTACTAATCGCATGTTGTATTGCTGATGTATTAAGGGTATATGCCCCAGAGGCTCCATACAAAGACGCTGAACAGGTAATTAGGAGGGGTTTTAGGACAGTTGTGATAAAATGGATTAAAAAATATTTTTTAACAATAATTTATCTTAGGTCAAAACAATCTTCTTATTTCTCATAAAACAACTGGCAGGACTAAAAGATCCTAAAGATCCAGCATTTAAGCGATATTTTTATCTTCTTGAGAACTTAGCATATGTCAAGTCTTTTAATATGTGCTTTGAATTAGAAGACTGTCAAGAAATCTTTTGCGCTCTGTTTTCTCTCATGTTTAGGATAGTAAAGTGAGTATATACATTTCCCCAAAAGAGTGATATAAATTATTTATTTGACTGGAAAGTTTCTCACATTATGGATTTTATTTGCCTATTAGTGATGAGCATTCGGGAAAAGTTAAGAGTTTTATGCTGGATGTACTGTGTCCTCTTATAACTGAATCGGATATTGTTAGTAATGAACTCTTGGACATCATACTTATGAATATTGTGGAGCCAAATAAAACCCAAAAGAAAAATGCATATATGCTTGCAAAGGAATTAGTAATAAAATGTAGTGATACACTAGAACCTTACATTCAGGCAGTGAGTAAAATGTGACTTTACATATTGTGTATCGTAGAAACATGGAGGGAATTATAACATGTATGTATTGTTTATAGTTCTTCAATCACTTTTTGATTCTGGGAAGAGAAGAAAAAAGCTTACAAATTTGCAAAAAAGTATATGATTTGATTTATGAATTGAATCATATATGTCCAAGCGTATTGTTATCCGTCCTCCCACAATTGGAGTGTAAATTGAAATCTTCCTCTGAAAGTGAAAGGCTAGGGGCAGTTGCTTTATTAGCACGCATGTTCTCGGAAAAAGGATCACAGTTAGCAGTGCAGCATACACAATTATGGAGAGCGTTCTTGGGAAGATTTAACGATATAAGTGTTTCGATTCGAATAAAATGTGTGCAGTATTCAATGCATTTTTTGCTAAACCATCCAGAATTGAGAAAGGACATAACAGACACTTTAAAACTAAGGCAGCATGATGCCGATGAAAGTGTACGATACGAAGTTGTCATGGCCATTGTGACTACTGCAAGGAGAGATTTTGAAGTCGTCTCTGATAGCGAAGACTTGTTGGAGTTTGTTAAGGAAAGAACGCTGGATAAGAAGTTTAAGATTAGGAAAGAAGCAATGGCGGGATTAGCGATGATATACAAAAAACATTTAAACGACGCAGACGTACCGCAAGCTACAAAAAAAGCAGTCACTTGGATAAAGGACAAAATATTGCATGGTTATTACATGGCAGGGATGGAAGATCGACTGCTTGTAGAAAGATTATTAAATACTTGCTTGGTTCCTTATCAATTACCTGCTGGTGAGAGAATGAAGAAGTTGTATCACCTATTAGGTACTATCGACGACCATGCATCAAAAGCTTTTGTGGAACTACAGAAACATCAACTTGCGTAAGTCTGGCATTAAATCAATGTATTTTTCTCTTAAGTACATTTTTTGGGGGCAATATCACTGTGTATACTATCAATGACAATTCAATTTTTTAGTGTTAGAAGGGCTGTTGTAGAATGGTTGGATATAGTCAAAAAACCTGACGCTACAAACGAATTAGTCACGAAAATTCACCAAATATCACGATTTCTACCAGATCCTATGAAAGTACAGGAATTTCTACAGAAATTCAGTGCCCACATGAGAAAGGATCCAGCTTTGCTTCAAGGAATGGAAACAATAGTACAGCCAAATGTATCATGCAAAGAATGTGCAGATACCATAAGTATGGTTTTGAAAAAACTCGGACAACCTGTTATGACGAATTTGTACTATAACACTATAAAAATGCTATTAGAAAGAGTGAGCTCGGTTATGATTGATGAAGAAGCCATTAGAGTAAGTTATATTTTATTTTTACGAAAGGATTTGTGAGAAGAGTCATAGCTCATTGGCACATTCTTGTAGGTCTTGATTGGGTACGTATTAGACTGTTTGAAGGGAGGAAACGTGATAGAAGAAGTAGGACTTAATCCCAACAACGCCGGCGAGAAAGGCTTACGATTATTAGTGGTCAGTCTCTTCATTGTTTTGATTGAAAAATGTATAACACATTACCTTTGTTGAATGCATTTTACAGCGATTAATATATTTATGATTTCTTTTAGATCCTTTCATTTGTGTTTGGTCCACATTTCTTGCATAATGATATATTGATGCAATTGGTCCATCTACTGGAATTGGAAGACGAAATGGTGGGACCATTGGTCCTATCTATTTTTACATTTTTGGGCAAATATAAACCTTTGTGTGATGTAGCCCCAGACATTATGGATCTTTTAGTTTCGATATGTAAAAACTTTGCGGAAACGGGAACACCGAAACAAGCAAAACAGGCCATCAGATGTCTATTCGTTAATATGACTAATATTCACGACACAATATTCCCTGAAATCATTGAAAGAATTAAAAACACTCTTACCCCGACATCAGAATATTATCGAACAGCAATAGTCACATTAGGACATATAGCATATAATCTACCGGAAAAGTATTCAGCACAAATAAAGAATATGGTATCCAGAAAAGTAAGTCCTACCGAAGGATACTAGCTGAACAATCCTAGTTTACAATAAGAAAAATCGTTATTGACTGTTTTCTTATCTTGTACAGATAGTCAAGGAATTATTAGTAAAGGAAAGCAGTGAGCAAACATCTGATACAATTGATGGCGATTGGTGTAGAGAAGATCAGTTACCCGAAGAAACGCGTTGCCGGCTTGAAGGCTTGAAGTGCATGGCGCGTTGGTTACTAGGATTGAAGACTGATGTATTGTCTGCCCAAAAAACCTTCAGGATGTTAAATGCTTTTGTTGTGAATAAAGGAGACCTTTTACAACAAGGTCGCCTTAGTAAGGCAGAGATGAGCTGGTTACGATTACAGGCTGGATGTTCAATGCTAAAGATATGCGAACAGAAAGGAGTTGGTGACCAATTTACAGCAGAACAATTTTACAATCTATCTCAACTCATGGTGGTAAGTTATTTGTTATTATTTATTATTATTTAAGTTATATGTTACAATGCATTAATATTTTACTATGTAAATCCGAAGGACGACGTTCCACAAGTACGCGAGGCATTCGGTACTAAATTACACAAAGGTCTTGGAAGAGGAATACCCAACAAGTGTTTACCTCTTGATTTCATGGGCTATTATGCTCTTGCTGGCAAGGAACAAGATAAAAGGTTAAAATGTGTATTAAAGACATACATGCAAACAGATATAAACAAAAGGAGGGACTACGTAAAAACGTTATCCTTGGGAACTGTAGAGCGAGCCATGGGTACTTAGTTTTTATTACGATTCGACAGACGAATTGTGATTAGAATTTTAAAGTTTATTCTATTCATTATGATTTAGGTCAATTGCCTCATATCTTGCCAGATTACATGCTGGTATTTGCAGTGCCCATCTTGGCACACGATCCCGAGTTCACAAGCTCCATAATGATCACACAATTGAAAGTTATACAGCAGTGCTTATGGTTTATACTTGAACCCCTCATTACGAAAAATGAGTACTACTGTTATGGATTTTACAAAAATCTTATTGAACGGATGAAGAGTCATAAAGATGCGTTAAGACCCGATGATAATAATATGAATTATGTAATTATTTATTTCTTTTTATAAACAAAATTTCTCCTATGATAGATGATTATAGCTCACTTATGTATACAGAAATTGTGGGCCGTTTGCGACTTGGCTATGAATGTGATATTCACTAAGACAACTAACTTCGAAATGAAAGAATTTCCAAGCGAAACCAGGATTCCTACCATGTACTTTAAACGTGCGGATGAATTGATGGCTAACACTAAGAACTATTTACCTGCGGAAATGCAGGTATCTATGTCGAGTCCAAAAGGTAAAGGTTCGCTACATAGTACACATGTCAGTGAGAGGCCCCAACGAAGGGCCAAAAATAAACAACAGAAGGAAGTTGGTATTGGACCGAATGAAACTGATGCTAGGGTAAGTTGTTAGAAACTATAACGCAACTTTTGATAAGTGAAAATTAATTAGAGTATAGAATTAAAAATATGTCACCTCGCAAATCGTATAGGTTTAAATAATTTACTTTCAATGATTTTTGAGAAGTTAGTGTATATAATTCTTTCAATGTATATCGTTATGATTTCAAGCTGCAAATCGGAGAAATGGAATGCATTGATGCACAGGTAAACGTTTTTAAAATTTAATTGCGAGGTGTTTCTCCGTCATTTGCTATCTTAAATTTTGTAAAACAATTGTATAATACATGCATTCTATTTCTTATATTTTTCTGTAGCCTGCGGAAGCATCGGAAACTAGAATCCAATTACCGGGCTTAGAAGAAGAGGTATGTATATGAAATTGCATACTGGTATGCAATAAACCTAATCTGATTGTTATTCTCTAGATTGAGGAACCACCAGCGAAGAGGGCATTACGAGAATCGGATAAAGTTAATAAATAATTAAATGGAGGGGCTGTACCGGTCAAAAGGGGGATAAAGGAAGACTTACGGGACGTGATGATCATAAGAATTAAAGAATCTAAAAATACTTTACAAATTAGAAAACAGAATATTTTGGTTATGTACAACAATTAATAAACCTAAGTCGTTCGCGTATATCTAGACAGTAAGATGTTAAGAATGTAATGCATTAACGTCAAGTAATTAATGCGTGTAGGCTTACAAGTTTGAGAAAGTTTTTGGAGCTGCAATCTATTGATAAAAAAGTCGCAAGTTTTATCCTTTCATCAAAAGTGTATATTAGCATTCGGCGTGTTGGAAACCGGGTTGATACTAATCGGTAATGATCAGTGTAATAACATTGCATTCGTATTTATAAATTTTCGGAATACTAGTACTTTAAATGAATTTGATTTGTATGAATCTGGTTTACAATGCTTCAAATGCTTCCTGTGTTCGTTAAGTTTTTTATATTGGGAAATAAGGCGCCTGCACTAACTTAACGATGTTTGATTTGTAACAATGATCAAAAAAATGCCTGATACTTCCCTCTGCACTACAAATAATTGTAACAAGACACTTTTTCACAGTTTGGAAACTCCTAACAGATGTTGTATTGTTCACTTTTGCATAATTCCCTCTGAGAAAGTTTGTCTTATTTCGTGCAAATCATTTGCAAAGTAAGAAATTCAAGCAGTTCAGAAAATCTTTATACGAACTACAGCTTTGTATTTCAATTTTGGGCGGTATTATACCGTAATAATGGCTTTTTATTACAACTACTTGATCAATACAGAATCTGCCAAACTGGATGTAGCTTATTACAAGTAAATTGTATTGAAGAAATATGGAATAATTCTCGAGGAAAGAATACGCAAGAGAGAACAACGTAGCGTTGCAGGATTTTGAAAAAAAGTTTAAGTAGAATGGCTGGTATTGATTGGTTTTGTCCAAAGTTATTTGTTTCTAAGTATTCAGATTGTCATTATTATTACCTAATTGCTACTCTATTACTATTATTATTACTATTATTATTATTCACTATTATTTTATCGACAAAGGTATGTAGCTCCAATGGTCAGACCACACTTTCAAATAAGGCATGTACTATTTCATAAAATTACGTGTTTATACTTTTATTTTGAAAGTAACTTAATTTTTAAGACTTGATTAGCGCACGACCACGGATCATTAATTTATTTCAGAAGAGGTGACCTTATAAATACTTTCACGATACCTATATATATTATATATAAATATATATATAAATACAACTTTGATGGATAGTGCGCACTAATATAAACGGATCAGTCATTAATTGCAAAATTTCCATTGTGTGAATTTAGCTAGCATGCCTTCTAAGTTTGAGAAGACAATGCAATTCATTATATCCATGCAAGTATCACTCCTATGTGATCATTACCACATATGTATTACCGAAGTGTTTCGTCACTATTACCCGAGAACAAGTTTGTACCCAAAGACTTTTCTGCCTGTAACATTCGGCAAAACTTTGTCTTCTTACTTCACTGTGTTTGGTAGTTCTGTTGACAAAAAATTGGAACATTTTGTTAAACACACGATCGTTTATTATTAGGAAGATATTACATTGTCAATACCATGGAGCACCTTGATTTTAGCAAATTGTGGAATAAAAAAATTAGTTGTACATTTACTTTTAGGAATAGTTAGAAATATTTCAGAAAACAAAGAATAAGTTGTGATTCGAAATTTCATAACTTACGATTTCGATTTGTTCTATATATGGCCCAATTTATAACTAATGTATGTAATTGAAAATGTATAGGGGGCATTCAACCCCGCAATGATTCTGAGTAATACTACTACGAATGATTAACAGAATAGGCTGGCATCTTGCGTTTGCAGCAACTGTTTTTTGGCAAAAATATATTTTTTAAAATGCTTCGAACGACATGGATGAATCATGTATCATAAAAAATACTGGAATTACCAGAAAAGAAGTTGGTTACAAAATTGCAAGGGTTTTCCGTAATTTTGAACAGGCCTAGGTTTTATAATATTTCCTTTTTCAACATTAGATTTATTAATATTAAATATTAAGCTGCGTTAATAATGAATGGGACTTCTGTATGTGGCTGTGAATGGAGACGGATGCTTGTAATTAAACCATAACTATTATAGAGTTAACATAAAATTACCTCTTCACTGAAATTACAGTACAATGTAGGTTCTCTAAACATGAATAATGATAAAATTATCTATAATTCTGTATCATTTTCAGGGCTGAACTGTATGAAATTTACTTTCATCAGAATGCTGAGTTTGCATGGATAAACTCTACAACGCCTGCATAGTGCTGTAATTTTTTCAAACAGGTTCTATCTATGAGGTATACATATTCTGGTTAAAGAAAACAAACAATTAATCAGTGCTATTCATCTGTCAATCTGTGAAGCATAAGTGACGTATTGTAACGGTTCTATAATAAAACAAATTAAGGAAATTAGGTTTTATTCAATAAGTTTCAGATATGTTTATAAAAAATCTTGTTATCGCTTCTTAAATGGTTTTCTTCCTGCTTTGTGGCCTGTGTTTTTCACATTTCTCGTACGCTGGTTCTGTTTCGCGTTCGCACTATTACATACAAATAATATTGCTTTAGTAGTTTGTTGATTTGAATATATGTTACAACTATTCTTTTACTTACTCATATCGCATTCGTTTGACAGCGTTTTTACTTGTGTCTGTAAGATCAGCTGCAAATGAAGATTTCGATTTCTTCGTCGGTACTAAAATTGAATTAAAAACATTCGATAATTACAGTATGCAAATTTTTAAGTGTGAATCAAACATTATCTTAATCAATATTATCTATACCTTTCCTCTTTGCTGTAAAACTATCATCTAGTACAGTTCGGATCTTTTTCTGTTTGTTTTGTTTCTTGGTTAATCGTGCCTGATATAATGCCATCTTCTCTAACTCTTTATTTGCCCTATCTTCTGCTGTCTCCTGTTTCGGTTTTTTTGTTACTTTCTGTTTCTTTTCTATCACTAGATTGGATGGTTCTCTTTCAGTTTTCCTCTTTTTACCCTTTGGTTGCTTTTCCGTTAATGCTAGTTTATCTGAAATTAATATTCATTAATAAATAAAACTATTATGTAAATTGAAATTACTTTCGTTGTCAAGTTGTTACATACCTTTCTCTTCTTTTCTTTCTCTTTGTGTTTGGAACCAAGTCCTTTGGTTCTTATCATCACTGCCTTTTAGTAATTTCTCAGCACGATTAGCTTGGTTTTCTATTTTGGCAAGCTCTCTCTCGTTCCTCTCTTCTTCCAGTATTTGTGCTATATCTGGCTCGAAAGATTCCAATTTCTTATTATACTTTTCTATTATATCAGGTGGTATTACTCGATTTTTAACAGGATTCTTTGCCTGCTTGATGATTTCTTTTACTAAAGAACGTTCTTGTTCGCCAGCCAGCGATACAGATACACCGACGCGACCAGCTCTGGCAGTTCTTCCAACTCTGAAGAAGTATAAATATTATTTATATTTTTATGACAGTAAAAGCAATTGGGAAAGTCGGAATATATTCAGACAAACCTATGAATGTAATGTTGCATTGTCGCTGGCATAACAAAATTGATCACCGTCTTCACACCACTTATATCTAAACCTCTTGCAGCAACGTCAGTTGCTAGTAAAATATCAATCTCTTCATTCTTGAATTTTTGCAAATTTTCTAATCGTTGGGGTTGTGTGAGATTTCCGTGTAATTCTCCCACTTTCACACCTAGTAAGCCTAATAAAATATGAAGCCTATGTGCTTGCTTTTTTGTTTGCACAAAGACCATAGCATGATCATGGAAAGTTCTACAAATTAAAGCTCCTAGTATAGCCTCACGATCACCTTCCCGCTCTTTCCGTATCCTGCAAAACATGTATGAAAGATGTGATTGTCTGAGGACTAGATTTACAATTTTTACTACTTCAATTACCTTATAAATTCTTGTCTTAAATTAAATGCCACATCTTGATTACTGTCCACGAATACCTTGACTGGTTTATCAAGTGATACTGCAGCCAAATCTTTGACTTCTTCGGTCATAGTAGCTGAGAATAGAATTGTCTGTCTAGTCCGTGCACACTGCTTCACAATGTACTTCATTTGTTCAGCAAAGTACTCATCCAACATTCTGCAATAAACTAACAACATTAATAAACTTGAAGATATAATTGTGTGTGAATGCCATATAAGCATAATACCTATCAGCTTCATCCAAAATTAGGACTTCAATGCTATCTAACGAAAATGTTGGTGTGTTTTTCAAATGATCTATTAATCTTCCTGGGGTGGCTATTACGATGTCTGGATTTTTACGTAAGACAGCTTCCTAAATTAAAGATTCACCTTTCAATTAATTTTGAAAAGTACAGGTCATATTGATATTTATATTAAACGTACCTGAACTTTAAGATCCAAACCACCCACAGACAAACCAACTTCTACTGTTGTAAATTGTGCTAATTGCTTTGTAACTTGGTAGACTTGGACACCAAGCTCTCTTGTTGGTACAAGAACAAGTACACGCGAAACAGCTGCACCATCTAAGGGTCTGTATAACAATCTTTCAAGCGTTGGCAGCATATATGCAGCTGTTTTTCCAGTACCAGTTGCAGCACACCCACATATGTCTCGACCCATTAAAGCAACAGGAATAGTAGCAGCTTGAATGGGTGTCGGGTGAACAAAATTCATCGCTGTTATTGCCTAAAGTATTATGGTAAATGCGTAATATATATTACATGAATAATATTGCAAAATTTGTACAACAGCTAGTACTAATAAGAATTTTTATGTAATTATACTTTTAATAATGGTCTTGACAGATTCATTTGATAAAAAGTGGCATATGTGTCATTGTTAGTGTATTCCTCAAAATCCAATGTTACTTCATCTTTTTCCACATTATTTCTCTTTTTTCCTTTTCTTTCTTTTGTCTTGAATACATCTGAATTAAAGTACTGTAAGTTAGATAATCTCTTTAAAAATTTATGATGGAATACAACTGTATCAATCACCTTTTTTGAGCTCATCCTCAGATAACTCATCTTCTTGTTGGACATCCGTTTCGATTTTAATGTCATCATCCTCTCCTTCATTCTTTAGGTCAGAAATGCAAATAACTGATATGCAGATTACAATATAAATTGAATTCAGATATTCAACGTACCGGATTTGTCTGGCCTTTTCTGAATTTTCTAATTTTATCGTCTAGTTTCGTTTTTGCTTTCCTTTTAATGTATTTACTTAAGTCATTCCACGTGTCCTGATTATATTCGGAAGCATCGTTCACAAATTGAAAGTTATTGTCGAAATCTTTGTTTTCATTCCTTTTTTGCCTACGCGGCTGAAACTGTCAAAACACAATAATCCTTCAAAATACGTATTATACAACCTAACAAACGATGGAAATGTTGAAACTATGAAATGTCATATAAAAGTATTCCATTTGTTTTTATATTTAAACAAAATATCTCTACGCTGATGAATGATTCTCTTACGTCGTCCTCCACATCCGAATTGTCCGAGTAATCTGGCACCTCCTGATCGTCATCGATTGTTTTTATTAAGTCACAATTATCACTCATTTTACATTACAGATTTACAATTACACTTGTACAAAATCTTCTTCCTTTTCACTAGAGCACACTTAGGTTAACGTATATAACACCACGTGGACTTGAATGCACAAGTCAACAGCCGCCGCAACAAAACTGCGCCCACTGCGCACTGCAGCGCGCTGATCGTAGGCGGAAGGGTAACGGACGACGAAGGGTGAGACCGGTGTCACCAGTGAAACTGTTGGAAACGCTGGAGAAAAGTCTTGATAAGAGGGTTTGTGTACAATATAGACGAAAACCATTAGAAGATATCAACGTATTAGCCTTCCAACAATATGGGTATTCTCGGTTTGTCGAAACTAATTGCCGATATGGCCCCACAATCAATCAAGGAGTGTGAATTGAAGCATTACTTTGGCAAGTAACTCTCAGGTTTTGGCGCGTAATTTTTCTGACAGTACACACATGATTTTGACTGATAGGAACTATGATATCTCTTATAACGGGTTGTGTGTATGACAATTGCATTTTACATTTTAGGACGAAAAATAGCGATCGATGCGTCTATGTGTTTATATCAGTTTCTCATTGCCGTTCGGAGCGAAGGGGCACAACTTACAAGCGCCGATGGTGAAACTACGAGGTATTCTTTGCACGGTACACTATGTCGTTTTTCTTACAGATACCCTGTCAAAGCGTAATTATCCGTTTGATTATTATGATTACAGTCATCTGATGGGTACGTTTTATCGAACTATCAGACTAGTGGAGCAAGGTATAAAGCCTGTATATGTATTTGATGGTAAGCCACCTGACTTAAAAGGTGGAGAATTAGCAAAGCGTGCAGGAAGAAGAGACGAGGCACAGAAGCTTTTGGATGCAGCGGAGGAGGCTGGTAATATATATATTTTCAATACTTACTAAATAAATAACAGCTGTATTTATTAAATCAAAATATGGTTTAAAGGAAATGCGGAGGATATAGAGAAATTCAATAGGAGACTAGTGAAGGTAACACCAGCTCATGCAGAAGATGCCAGACAACTTCTTACTTTAATGGGTGTTCCCTTTATCAATGTAAGACAGGGTAACATGTAAAAATTGAACTTAACTATCTTCAGTCTGGTTAAATAAAAATATTTCCCAGGCTCCATGCGAAGCTGAAGCACAATGTGTTGCTATGGTCAAGGCTGGCAAAGTATTTGCAACAGCCACCGAAGATATGGATGCACTCACATTTGGTTGTAATGTATTACTACGTAGGCTGACATTTAGCGAAGCTAGGAAAATGCCTGTGCAAGAATTTCACTATGACAAAGTTTTAGAAGGTCTTGAATTAAATAGCGACGAAGTAAGTTCTTTTTATGATTGTATCATTTGTGTATACAAGAGCATAGATTGTAACTACTCGAATTTTAGTTTATAGACCTGTGCATAATGTTGGGATGTGATTATACAAGCAGCATCAAAGGTATTGGACCCAAACGGGCAATGGAATTAATCAAAACTCACAGATCGCTCGATAAGATTGTAGAGAATTTGGATGCAAAGAAATATACAATACCCGAAGATTGGAATTATCAGCAAGCACGTAAACTATTTCAGGAGCCAGATATAACAAATCCTGATGAAATAGATGTACGTATTTATATCTGGATAGCCTTAAATTGAGTTAATTGGTAGTTTATATAATTGGGTTTCACAGTTAAAATGGTCGGAGCCAGATGAGGAAGGTTTGGTGAAGTTCCTATGTGGTGATAAGCAATTCAATGAAGACAGAGTCAGAAGTGGGGCAAAGAAACTTTTAAAAGCTCGTAATACGTCTACCCAAGGCAGACTTGATTCATTTTTTAAAGTACTTCCAAGTACTAATACCAATAAAAGAAAGGTGAGAATTAAATGGAAATTATATAGTACTTCTTTCTACACTTGAATCATCTTATTATTTGTTACAGGTAGAGGATACAAAAGCATCCGCAAAGAAGACCAAGAAGGCAGGTGGTAGTGGGAAATTTCGTGGAAAAGCAAAGTAGCATTGTTCGTGCCTTCTGCATCTTATTGTTACAAGTAACATTTTAAAGAGTACTGTTGTATTTGTACATTTATTTCGTAAAATAAATTGTATACATTTGTATAATATTTTTTGAATACACATGTATATATTTTCGATTCTATTACCAACTATTTAACCTGTTTTATACAAAGAGTTTATTGTCTTCTATACATACTGCACGATTAAAAGACAGCACTTTGGAAAAGTATAAACTGTTTCGTGATATTCGTATTTCGTTGATATCGTGTTCACTATGTACTCTGTCAGTCTTAATTACAGCACCGTGTTTTTGTGTGACAACATAGATCTTTTGATTAGCGTAAAAGTAATCCTAATTAGTGCATGTACCTGGCAGTGATTTGATGCTAAAGTATATCTACCGTGATGGACAGTTTGTAATCAGCAAAAGGCATCGTGTTCAAAGTTTGTACTTTCTTGGCTGTAGATTATTGAAATGTTATGATTGTACTTCCAATTGCATCATGATCTAATATATGATGCAGTGCTTGCTCGATATTATGAGAGCCGTACACCCTATCAACAACAATTTGTAACTGATCTGCATCAGCTAGATCGCAAAGAGCTTGTAAATATAACGGATGTATTTTTGAGCCATCTTTCCACTGGTAGCGATTATATCCAAAGATGTACTAAAATAAAAGTTTAATAAAGCAAAACTAAAATTATACAACCGGCATGCAAAATTACATTCTGATGATATACCTGTATGAATAATGCAACCCGTACGCAACCAGCAAATATACTACTACCTATATAACTTAGCGTATCGGACGTCAAAGGTTCAGGAAGAGTGGAGACATAGGTACCTGAACGTACCAGATGCCTTTGTAATATTCGTTCGTCAATCGGTGGTCCACCGGTATAGAAAACAGCATCGAACCTAACAGAATGTTGCAGATGAAGTTTTATTTTTTACATATAACATGAGGCTAAGAAAATAAAACAGAAAGAGGATAATAATGTCATACTTGTCGTAAAGTTGCAATTCTTTTTCAATATCAGACTCGTCTAATGCGATAGCATCGTCAGCACCTAATGCTTTAGAGACTGAAATTGCCGGTTGGCGGCAAATTGTTAATACATATCCACCCCATAATTTCACGAGTTGTGTTAAAATACAGGCAACTGGTGTAACTCCACCATATATAAGCACCCTGGGACAGATGAATGTTAAATCCCTTTTATATTTGGTAGTTTTCTCTCTGCAACAATGTAATACCTTTTGCCTCTAGCATTGCCCTCCTCAATCGCTGATTTATTCACTAAAGCATCCCATGCTAAGCAGCCATTATATGGGACACTGGCTGATGCTTCAAAACCTAAATTTTTTGGTCGCTTTATCACCTGAGTCTCTGGAATAACGATATATTCCGCCATTGTTCCAGGTGCCCAGGAAGGTACAGCTAAGAAGACTCTATCTCCAATGTCGAAATTCATTACACTGTGTCCTATGTCAACTACCAAGCCTGAGCATTCCCTGCCCAATATTACTGGAAAATCCTTGTGTTTCTAATTATAAAGCAGAAACAAATGAATAATCACTTTACAAAACAATAAGATACATGTATGTTAAAATTATATTAATGTCCCTTACACCTGAGTTTAGAAGTTTCCTGTACATCCTAGAATATCCATCGCATACTTTGGTATCTACAATGTTAACGGCTGCAGCTTTAACTTCGATTAACAACTCATTTGGCTTTCGAATTGCAGGCATTTCTATATCATCCACCAATGAAACACCCTGGATTCAATAATAGTCAGATAGAAAACTTAGTCAGAATTAAGTGATTGGCTTTCCAGATTAAATTTAATACCTCAATACCAATATAATGATGGCATATAATGGCTTTGATGCGATGCAAGTGGTGAATATAAGGTCTCCAATTAACGCCGATGTAATATCCAAACAATATACCTACCGTCAAACCACCCAGGCAAAACATTCCCTCCCTTTTTGAAGCTATAAGAATAATTCCCATGGGATTCTCAAGTATTGTTACAAGGAAATTATGTATTACAATACCTTCCCCGCTGAATACTTTCAGCAAGTGAGAATAGGCACCGATTGCATTGAATTGTACAATATAATATTGGTCAACAATATGTTCCCAAGCTTTGTCAATTGTTTGCAACAATCTCTCAAGAATATTTTTTACATATTGAGTATTTTGACCAGCATACACTTCTCGTACAAATTCCCGCGTTTGAGTAATTAATGCAACTATCCATTGTTGTCCTTGTTGTGCTAATATCTGTGTTTGAACCTTGAACACACATGACACTTGCTTGTAAAGAAGTCAAATATATTGTAGAATGTATTTAATATTATTTTCTGTGCTGTCATCTTGCTTTCATTATATAAATAGTTGTAACACAACACGTAAGGGTCCAACGTCCGGCACTCGCGAACTACAATTACCTGTAACGTCTCAAGTTGATTGGAAAGGTGGAATGAAATTTCGTCCATAATTCGTATCGTTAAACCGTCAACAGACGAGTTTTAATATAACATTTTTAATTCAGGCACAATTGGTACTTTAACTCAGCGCAATGCAACTGATTAGCTGGAAAAGCGGCACAGCAGTGATATAAATAAACGATTAACACATTACGTATGACTCGAAATAGACATCAAGTTTTGGCTTCAAAATATGACAATTTCACAGGCATTGCGTTCGTTTTCACACTCCGCTTTGTCTAATTGTGTGAGTCATGTGTGTTGCACCAAAAGCATCGCGGAGTTTTTTTTAGGAACTTTCAAGTAGGACGACAATAAAACTAGTAGTATATCCGAGGGAGGTTATAAAGATGAAAACTTGCACTTGACGTAAAATTTATTTGGTTTTCGCATGTATGACGTAACTACAGTTCGCCAAGTATTAGTCACGCGTCCGTTGCTGTGCATATTAGAATATTCCAGGGTTAATCAAATTATTAAAAAAATGTCTTTTGTGAAAAACATTTGGCCACAGCCAGCAGTTGTATGGTCGCGGTTTTATGTGCCACTGTGCGATAGGCTTTAAGCATTAATAAGCAAAGGCAATTAGTGAATTTCTATGTATACAGGCGGCTTCATTTCCATATTTTCCAAACTTCCCGACATTTTCTGGGGCTGAAATTTGGTGGGGAATGTTTTCTTGCATCAAGGAAGAAGTGATATAAATTCCAGAGCCCCAGCTCAAAATTCATTTTTTCGCAAATTTTTGCATATGTACCCCTTCACAAATTTTCGATTTTTCGAAGGTTCTGGGACTTCGACGAATGCTTGATATTTCGATTGTTTGCGTATCAAAACGAAAAGAAAACATAAAACCAGTGGCAGAAATGCCGGAATTGTACCGAAAACACATGGAAAACACATCTCGAATAATTCATTTCCGAGGTTTTTGCCATGTTTTCCATACTTCCCGACATTTTCCGGGGCTGAAATTTGGTGGTGAATGTTTTCTTGCATCAAGGAAGAAGTGATATAAATTCCAGAGCCCCAGCTCAAAATTCATTTTTTCGCAAATTTTTGCATATGTACCCCTTCACAAATTTTCGATTTTTCGAAGGTTCTGGGACTTCGACGAATGCTTGATATTTCGATTGTTTGCGTATCAAAACGAAAAGAAAACATAAAACCAGTGGCAGAAATGCCGGAATTGTACCGAAAACACATGGAAAACACATCTCGAATAATTCATTTCCGAGGTTTTTGCCATGTTTTCCATATTTCCCGACATTTTCCGGGGCTGAAATTTGGTGGTGAATGTTTTCTTGCATCAAGGAAGAAGTGATATAAATTCCAGAGCCCCAGCTCAAAATTCATTTTTTCCCAAATTTCTGAAGGAGATAGGCACTGACAAAAGTTTATCCCACCGGCAATATGCAAAGCGAAGTTAACAATTCCTTCGGCCAATAGTTGATTTCTCACGGCACAAGTGGCGGCTAATAAAATAATTATACAATGTCGGTATTACCGATAATTTGATGGTAAAAAACTGATTCCAAGCTATCTGTTCGACCCTTTTGCAACTTAAGAATATTTTAAATTTGATAAGGTGGTCGTCGCAAGTGGTATTCAGTACAACTGACTTCCTACAGATGGCGGTAAGCCAACTGTCCTACAGATGGCGGTAAGCCAACTGTCTGTTGCGTTGATAAAAAGGATAGCCTTTTGACCTACTGTTGGGAACATAGATGTTCTACTATATCGAAGCATCTACGATCTACGTGATCCATACGAGTATGTTACAAACCCATAATCGTAGGTTCCTCACGTGTTCATAGGTGGTGGTGGAGAATCTTTTCTTAGTGCGTCGACTAGTTCCGTCGACTTAGTTCTCCGCCGTCAGTCATCGAGGCAGGATCTTACATCTCCGACATTTAAATCTTTCGTAATTCATGCAACGAAAATGAATGTGATTTAATAAAAAAATTGTTGCGTATTTTAGACAGTCGATTATAATCTCAAAGTTAGCTATCCCCTACCACAGACCCTCTCCCGCTATTATACATCGGTCCCCTTTGTCAACTTTTACAATGGGCCTCTACCCGATACCCTCGTGTCTTTCTAAGCAAGGAGCTGTATTATACCGTCTACCGGCTTGGCGAGGCAATTCAGACTGATAGTCGGGAATATGCATACGTAACACGGGCTGTGTTCAAGGCTTGTGGCACATTAGCAACTTGGTAGCCGTCCAGGCACGTCCTTCTGGATGAGTTCTGGCTGCTTTCCAGTGGGCAAGCTATCCCTATACGGGATACTATCCTCCCCGAGCATCCAGGATACATCATCCGATATTTAAGCATCCAACTGGAAGAATAACTGGCGATCTTTAGGGGATTTTAATGTATACATTCCCAAGCGAGAAAGGCTAGTAATTTAAAGAGACAAAACGCCAAGTCGGTACGCATTTCTTAGAGACATAAGTCCAGAGGGACGATTGTTTGATCAAACGCTGCAAATGTAGCTAGTGTTCAGTAGCCATCGATGATTTGCAAGAGGGGTGTGTCAAAGTCGGAGGTTGTTGGCAGAAGGTCGGTTGCTGCAACTGCGGAAATTGCATCGTATCGGCGAAACAGCTGCGTTTGAAACTGTTGACCCCGGCTTCGGTTTACACGGTACCCTATAATCTTAACCCACGGTAATTAGTTGGAACTAGTTCACAGAGATGAACCAGTAACCGGTGCCCTTCAGTGTATATCAGATTTGATCATTCCTCCCGGTACTAAGGCCACGAGGAAGGCTTGATAAAAATTAGTTGAAACCCATACTGTGCCACTTTAGGGTGTTCAGTATCTTTCAGCGGGGCCAACTCTGGCCGGTTTCCAGAAAGAAATGATCCCTTTTACGAACAAAGATCACTTCGAATCAATACATAAATCTCTAAAGTATTGATTCAAAGATCGCTACAAATCAATGCTTAAATCTTAACTTTAATATTGTGCATTTGGTTTTTTATTATCAAATGATAGTTCTCTGAGATTTTCTGCAGTAAGAATGGAAAGTATAGCCTGCTATACTGTATAATTCTAATAATTCGTTTGAAATATGAGGGGCGAGACATACCTGTGTAACTTCAGGGCAAAGAGCATTAGGTATGTGGAGGTGGAGGGCGCGGAAACATGGTAGGCGAGCAATCCTAAGACCGAGTCCTATATCATCAAGTATATTTAGCCTACCGGGAGTTTCCCTTGGCAAGGGGGTGGCCGGAAACATTGGAATAGGGAGGCGGTTGTAGCATACAGCCAAAAAGCGTGTGACACTGGAATGCATGCATGTACGTGCAGGAAAAATGACGCTCGAGCATCGTATATCCCCATTGCGCTGTCTCGTTAGGGAGCGTCTTCTAGGGCCGTCGCGATAAAGGCGCCGGTAACTCATTGTCCATGCCTGGGACAATGGATCCACTAGTGCGGCCTGATTCCTGAATGAGGCTCGCGACGCCCCTAAAACGCTTGGCGACTTCATTCCCGCATCGGCTTCATGATGGCGCAGCAGCTGCCGAATCGTAGATCTCCTTTATTTCGGGCAGTCGCAGCAATGAAAAACGTACTGCCTAATGGCCCCTTCGCTTCCACTTCACGCGCATTAGCTCCGATCCTCGAGCGCGCCATACACTTTTTCTGGCACACCAGATCTTTCAAATTAAAAATTTCGCTCTCGCTCTTTTTTGGTCGAATCCCGCTGGCCTCGGTGCCGTCGCGTCGGTCACGGGTTATTCATTTAGCAGGGGTTGCTAGCGTGACGAGGCAGCCGGTGCGCTGATACGGGATCTATTTTTCCTAGATGAGAAGCAGCTACATTTCTCAAGACAGGAGACGCTTTCAACTTATCCTGGTGATTCTTTGTATTATCCAAAATTTCCAAAGCCTTTCTGCCTGTATTACGATTGAAAAAAGCAACCAAGGATAACGAGTGGAAGTCATATGTGCGACATGACGATCATTCACTGGAATCGTATGCAGGTTAGCGCGGGGGCCGTGCGTATAGTTACGTTGCACGTAGAGGGACGCAAGAGGAATGTTCATTATCCTTTTCCATCGGAGGCAGTACAACACGTGAGAGTGTAATGAGCCGAGAGATACGAGCGCGACGAAGCGAGCGTACGCGTCTTTTCAACGGGAAGATCTGCCCCTCTTATCCCGCTTGACAGTAGTAGTGGCGGCCGGTGGGAGGAGGGAAAAAGAGGTCGAAGGAGATATGCTGCGGCCACAGCAGGAAGCCTCTATGTTTGGCCATGGAAATCGGCAAAGGAGGTCAGCGTATGCAAATAACAGGGTCGCGAGGGTTGCCAGAGCCAGGAGGGTCCCGTGGGTCAACGGACAGGGCGGTATAGCGCCGTTGTTCATCCCTCTCTTCTATCCTCGACACTTCTACTCGCCTTCTCTCCGTCTTCTCCCCATTTGTCTCTCACCCTCTCTACCCTTCTTTCTCTCTTGCATTTCTCCCACGCGTTCCTCGTTCCACGGTGGCTGCTGCTAGTGCTGCTGCTGCCGCTGCTACGATTTCCGTCACTATCTCTCTCGCCTCGTTCTAGCTCTACGTTCCTTGTCGCACTCCCCCCCCCCTCTCTCTCTCTCTCTCATCCTCGTTTCCCTGCTCTCTCAGTCCATGCACGAGCTCTCGCACCAGCGACCGTTACGACCCCATATATTTCCAGAGGCAGTGGCAGAGGCAGAAGCAGAGGCAGCGGCAGAGGCAGAGACTCGGTAGTAGCGGTGGCGGCGGTAGCACCGGTGGCGGTGGTAGCGGCACCGAAGTCACGTCTACAGATATAAAGGTGGCTCTACTACGCCTCCCATGCCGGTGTTCGCCCTGCGACTGGGGAAATATTCGATTTTTACGATACGAGACGCGAGCCACGCGAGAAAAAGAGAAGGAGAGAGCGAGGTAGAGATGGAGTGAGTAGAATAAAAAGAGAGGAAGTGGAGAGAGAGAGTGAGAGAGAGAACGAAGTTGAGCGAGCTCGACTGTAGCGTACGTCCCTTGTACTAGCCCTCGTTTTTACCTCGTGCTCCCTTCCTGATTCTGCTGGAATTTCTCTCTGGCCTTCCTTCCTTGCCTGCTACCATCACAGCCGTGTCCTCCTCTTCTTCTTTTTCTCCGTCTCTCTGTCTCTGTTTCTCGTCGCGCTCCTATCTCCCGCGGCATTCTCTCTCCCCTCTCTCTCTCTTTTACTCTATGCGATCGTGGAATTAAGTTACGAGGATGGGAAGCTAGAAAAATGGCGATACCGGAGGACGACGATGCACAATCTCCCATGGCAGTATGTGTATGTACTATTAATGCGGGAAGCTTAGTTAGGCAGTTTATGTTTGCTCACTCGCTGTCTCGGTGATCTTCTTGTATTGCGTCTCAACAGAACGCAAAGAGCCTGCCCATCCCTTGCACTTCCCTTTGCTCCATACGTTATCTCGTAAAAGGACGCGGTAGTAAAGGGCATCCTAGTGGACTCCCATTTTCAGAAGGCGAGTTATACTATCTAACTGAAGCATCCCAAGTATTTAAACAGAGGATACCGTTCGCTCAAGGTGATGTGACCTTGGCAGATATAAGATTTGGTGTTGGTCGGTGCAGTTAATCTAGTAAGTAAGTGCTAATTAAAATTAAGCCTTGGCTGCCGCTGTGCGAGTAAATAGAAATTAGTGTCAGATTTTTTTTGTGGGCTTGACGGTTGACTGGGTGAATGGGTGTGTGCGTGGGGGGATGGCGGAGAGGGTTGTAGGAGGGTGAAGAGAGTAAAAGCGGATAACCAGATGTCCACCCTTTCGTTGGGAAGGACGTGACACATCCCAGCCGCATTTTTGAGTCGAGCCGACCCATGAACGTTGCGCGTTGACTCTAATGCGACTGACTATGGACGCATGCTTAATTGCTTTAATTAAAATTCACGTCGCGCGTACCGGGATATCGGCGCTGGGATCGCCGGAAGAAGCCACCGGACTCGCACAAACGATTATTCGAACGGTGAAGAGCGTGGTTGCGAAAGGGAAACTGCTGGCACTTTTATTTGGCAAGAATCTGTGCCCCTCGCCGAGTGATGTCCCGCTTTCATATTTCCCGGACGTTGATTTGCCGCTGGATGCCGTTGTATCCACGTTCGACCGTCACTGTCGACCGCTAATTAGTTGAATCTCATTCCACCGAATTGTTTTACAAATTGGACGCGAGACTGGCAGCGCGCATTGCGGGGACGGGGATACAATTAATCGGCGTAAAAAACTTTGAAAACCGGGTGTTACATTTCGTTTGGCAGTCTGGTGTAATGCAGGCCGCGGTGAATATCGGAGGAAATTTCGACGGGCCTTTCGGCTCGACTCTCGGACGATCGAAAATCGGGGCGGGTGCGGTGCGTTAAGTTTGAGGCTTTTCTGTGGATCGGTACTCGGTTTGATGGCTAGGGTTGGGCGGTAGCCACAAGTGTCTGCCCGAGCGCCCTCTCTCATTAATTCTCCACCCTTGTTGCTTGTTAAGGCAGGGGTGGCGATGCCCCCCTGCCCTGTCCCTGGCCTGGCCTGGCCTGGCCTGCCTCCTGCCTCCGGGTGCCCAGAGCGAAGCCGAGCAGAGCCGAGCGCGATGCGCTTCGTCTCCTATTCTCCCGGCCGTAGTCGCAGCTGTCCTTGCCTCTCCGCTCTCTCCGGGCCAACTCACTTTACTCTCTCAGTGGCAGGAGGGTGGAAATGCTTTCTCGAGTGCGCGCCGGCCTCGAGCGCGCTCGGTCGAGGGAGCGAGAAGTTACGGATACCGAGGGTTGGACGGAGAAGTGGCCAGAGGCCACCGCGCTACGGGCGGCACAAGACTATCTGGGATGAGGAAAGGCAGAGAGAAAGAGAGAGAGGGAGAATTGCCGAAGGAAAAGAGACTGCCTGGAAGCAGACGCAAAACCGTGACAGGCGAGAGAGAACGATAAGCGCCGCTGGAACGAGACACCGAATACTCAAGGGAGAAAGAGATGTCGACGTCGTGGGAGAAGGACGTGGAAAGTGGGCGAGAAAAACAGAGGGGAAAGAGAGAGTGAAATAGAGCTCTGCTGTAGAGAAAGAGAGGCGAGGAAAGTCGAGGGTCCACCGTCGACAAGTACCCCTGGAGCTTCCACGCTGAGACATAGGAACTGCGGTCGCCGTAGCCGCGATACATATATTATGTACACCCGTTAAGTGGCCGATGCAAATCGAACGTCACCGCCGGACGGTGGGCGTGCACGTGACTGTAAACGAGCCGATTAGCACGTCGTTTCTCTTATTCGACGCCTTTTCCCACCGCGCCATCGATATCGAAATTGGTACGCGCTCATCGCACGATTAGTCTATAATGCATTTAGCCATCGCCTCCCAACATGCGCGCGTCGCATTGCTGGATCCGGATATCAATCACGTTCTCGAATATCTAGTTACCTTCGTACTCTGATCACTTGATTACCAGAGATCAGTGAGCCTTCGGCTCTCTTCATGCCAACAGTATCTATCAATCGCATATGAATTCTTACCGTACCAAACCTGTCTTTCCGATTATTTTTTACTTCTGATTGCTCTTCGCACCAGACTCTTCAATGAATGATTCCCGTACCGACAATTCGTATGTGTCACTCGTAGTTAATGCTTACTCCGCATGGCAGACTATGTCGTGATCAACCCCGGCATATTTTACAATGCGTAGTACGTTGTTCGTGACTGTAGGCACTCGGCAGTCGACAGCACGTCATTGCATTCTACTTTTTGTAATGTTCTCGAAGATCTGTGCGTTTGCCGGATGCTCCTTCACTTTCCGTTCTCGAAGCTTAGGCACAGTTCTCTCTCTCTCTCTCTTTCTCGAAGAAGGTCTTCGCAGGGGCCGAGTAAATTTACGAGGGAAGCGGGAGCTCTTGCCAAAGCAAGAGAGAAGCCATGGGGATAGGAACGGCGGAGGCAAAAGAGGAAACGGGAAATGAAAGAGGGAGAGAACGGAGCCAGAGTTGAGATAGAAAGAGGGAGAGAGACAGTATACACCCGCGTGAGCTGTGCGTTGAATTAATTCGCGCTTGGTTGAAGGCTTCTCGCTTCAAGTTCTCCTGCTCTTCTGGATACACATAGCAGTCCTCCTCGACTCCCCTGGAACTACTACCTTCGCTATCCTTAGCGCTCAATCCTCTCCATATCATGCCACGATATTGGTACCAGAGTTAATGGAAACCATTTGGTAATCGAGCCTCTATCGCATGGCTCGAAATTAAAGAATCTCTTGGTACATCTTTCCTCTGGCCTCTGACCTTTCTATGTCTTCCTGCTTACCACCCTCTCTAGTGCTTCTTCTCTCCACCCTTGACAAATGAGCGTACTTCCTTTCTCCACAACACCTCCGTCAGTCCCCCTTGAGGATTACCGCTGGGATATGTAGTACGCATCCGGTCCGGTGAGTTCGAGAGGGACTGGAACTGGGACTGGTCCTGTTCCAGCAATCGCTCCTTCCTCGTAACTGTGGAATCCTGTTATCGTTAGCGGCTATCTTCCTTGCCGAACGGCTCGACCTGTCGCCCGGAATGTCTAGGATTAAGCCTTTTTTTCGGGGCCGCAACAATCACGCGATGTGTGTTCCTGAACAGGCTCGACGGCTGTCCATTTGCTCTAGTTGCTGAGACAGCGAGTACTTAATTTAGTAACTCAGTAGATTTAGTGGCAAGTAGAAAAGGGCAGTGAAAATGCGATGGTTTGACCCGATTCGGTAAAACGAATGAAGCTGCTACAGCAATTATAAGTACGCGATTATCTAGTCTGCGTCATCCTGCTCTCGGCTGAGAATTAACGCTACGATCTCCTCAAGCTAGCCTAGTTTCCATCATGCTGGAGTGCGACTTCCAATCCAATAGGAGGGGTACCGATTCGATTAAAGATTATTGGATATCCACTTTCACGATTCTCGATCTCCGCATTTGCCGTCGCTAGGAGAAGTTGCTTTCCGCGCGGGAACTCTTTTGACAGCTCTGAATCTATGTGCTCCCAATGCAGGATAGATTTTATTTTTTTAGACCTCGTAGACTGAGGTCCACCGAGTGGCCGGGTCGCCGGCTCGTTTGTCATTTCAAACCCAACACGCCTCACCCGTTTCCCCAGGCCGAGTACGGCTCGGCGGATTTTTCAACTTTTCATCGAATTCGGATCTCGAATTAATCTTGCAATGGGAACGAAGCGAACCCGGAACCTTTTTCTGCCTGTATCACACACTCTTGGTGGAGTATGCTAGTCAACTGAATGTTATTCGTAACTTTCACAATAACATAGACCTTGGCGAAATATTATTCATTTAAAATAAAAGGAAAAATTCCAAGACAGACGACTCTAAGATAGAACATAGTTGACTAATTCCAACGGGAGTAGGTGTATGACGTACAACAGATATTTATTTCGCGCATTAAAGAAATAATGAGTATTAGAGAATTCCAAACGACCTGTCCTATACGTGGTATGAGCATTAAGAGCTCACCATCCAGATGCCAGGCTTCTCGGCCACCCGCACAGCTAGCTCGTTAATGTTGCCAAGACAACTCAAAGAATGAGAGAGATCCTATTAGCTCTTATCATCAGAGTCTCAGCTTTGATAAATGTCAAAGTGGTCGAGCAACTTCCGAATATGTCTATACACCTCTTGGTCAGTGAAAACATAATAAAACCTTAAGATTCCAAAGAAAGAAACGACAGATATCGTAGATCCGAGCGATCTCGTTGAATACGAATTCAAGAAAGCACCGTGCGCGGTGCGGTCTCTCAGTGAATAATTTTCAAGTGGGCGAATTTAATTCCAAGCGCATGAATTATTGCCAGCCGCTTGAATGTTTCAGCGTTGGGCGCGTGCTGCGATATCTCGGAGCTCTCTCTCTCTTTTTCTCTTTAGTTCCATCACACTTTTACGTTCTTTCTTTTGCCAATTGGTCGGCGAGTATAAAAGCGAGTCGCATAATTGAAGAAGCCCGATTTTAGAGAGCCGATGAATCGGCTGTATGGCTAGATCGCTCGAAATTACTGGAGATTCTCCCAGCCAAATTGGTAGCTCTAGCTGGCCAAGAGTAGAAATCGGGGGCGTAAACACACGAGCGATCGGACTACTCTTCTCAGCGAATGAATGACGGTATTAAGCCTCTATTATTAGCAGATGGTAGATTACATCGATTTTTTGTTTTTCCTTTCTTTCTTTTTGCTCCATTGCCCAGCCCTTTTATCGGTGCTTCCCTTCATCGCTTCTGTATTTCGCCACCCCCTACAACAGCATCCCCTTCGCCACGGATTTATATGCTTGCCTGGCTGGCCAGCCGTACCGACGCATCATCGCGTTGCCAATTACGCGGCGACATGGGGCGTGCTTCTCTGCTAATTAATATCTAGCTTCGCTAACTGGGAGAGCCGAAACGAACGCACAGCATACGTACGACGTCACTTTGACTTGCTCGCTGAAATGCGTCACTCGCTAATATGTTGCAAATGCAGCCCACCACCGCTGGTAGAGGGCGAATCATTGGGATACGTGTTAATTGGTGTTGCTTGCGGCTGGGAAATTCTTGTCTCATACATTTTTCCATCTATCTATCACATTCCCAATCACTTTTCCCACTAGGGTGTGAATCTTCTTTCGTATATCGTGCTGCATAATGTCACTGGGGCGTTTAATGACTCGGTAATAAGCTACCGGCGATGGTGTCACGATGATCATCGGGTGCAATTAATTAGCCTTTTTATTACTATACTGTCACTTTGTGATGCTGGCGTACCGTTCAGTGGGATGGCCGAGCGCGGAAGAGGCACCAGTTCATATTTCTAATTATCTATAATTATCGATGAACGAAAATGTCATGGCTCTGCACTGTACCGGCTCTGGTTAGACGTAATAATCGATAATTAAATTTGACTTGGCCGCGTAGTAGTACGCCGAGCCGAGCTACCGCTCCGTCGAACTGTCCACCGAAAATCACCGATGATGCAATGGACTCTCCGTCGTTCAGGATCGCGGGTTATTCTCAGGGAGCGCCGGCATGTCCCATAATTAAACGTGATCGCTCGCCCGGAATGGGTCGATCCGATATTCCCCGGTGCTTCCTACCGCACCCTACATGCTGCAGAAATTAGACAGGTAAACACTGCTCGACAGGAAAAGGCGTAGGGCGCGCGCTTGAAAATGGCGTTGCATCCCTCGAGTGGTTGTCAAGCACTTGAAAGGGGCCGACGAGAAGAACAAGAGAGAGAGAGAGAGAGAAGAGTTGATATTTGATGGGGATGGAAACGTCGTAGGCAGAGGGATTGGTCGACGTTGGTGGAAACTGTGGAAGGAGAGCGTGGGTGTCGTAGTGAATTGTCGTTGCAGTATTTTCACTCTTGAGAAGTATTAAAAATTCAAAGCTTTACGGATGACGAAGCATGAATTTCCAAATCTAAAAGCACCCATCTTTCCCGATGAAAAGTCTCGAGGAGATCTTCCCATTGGAAGCTGTCCGGTTAGGAAATATCGTTATTCCGAACCGGTAAGAAGTTCGTTGGCGACCTTTCGACCCAGAGGAAGGAACATGGGGATCAAGATTTCGATGTGTACTTGACGCTGGACCACGCAGCATCCCTGAACTGGACGGGGTAGTAGTTCTCGCGACAGTAAGAGCAGGGTGATTTTCTCGAGTCGTACTTCGCCCCTTCGCAGCCCTCGCAGATATGAGGGACGAAATCTCCGGAGAGTAATGGGAGCTGTTTTCTATTAAAAGTTCGAGAGAGTGTAAGAGAAAGAAAGGGTGGGGGGGGGGGGGGGGAGAGAGAGATAGCGCGGGAAAGTAAGACAGAAGAGTCTGCCACCAAGTTCAAGCGGCAACCGACCGAGTAGCGTTTCCTGTGAGTGAGGATCTCCTTTAATGTCAAACTTCCGACGGCCGCCCACGTCGTAACCTTTGCAACTTTATCGGCACGCCTTTTTCCACGTGTAAAACTTTCCTTCAACTTCCACTTTACCGTTGGTTCTTTCGGTGTAATGAGAGAAATCGTAGAAGCGTATGTTGAACTACGACGAGACTATGATGCGCCACTTTGCAAAGCTCGCTAATATCGGAATCAGCGATGGTGTTGAATTATTTACATAACGTGTTGAACGCATCATTACGGTTGAATAGGAAAATGGATTTTGGCACACGTGCTTACATTTGACCGTGTATTATTCAGTTGGTGAACGATGAAAATTCAATCGGTATTATTCTCTGTACATGGTTTATCTATTTGCTGAGGCGACAGGTGGGTGGGAAAGCTGATTCGCTGGACTTGTCTAGCCGGCTAATTAGCAGTTCTCTCAGGGGCTGAAAGTATTGGTGATTAGCCGTACCGACGTGAAAGCTAACAACGTGGCCGCTATCTATTTACAGAATGCTAGTTTCAAGGGAAAGCCGATAATACAGCAAGTTTCCATTTTTGAAAAAACCGGAATGTACCCGCAATCATTTGTCGATTCGTGAATAAATTCATACCAGGTAGTTTAGAAGAACGTTCTCGGACTGAGTCATTTTTATTCCCGTTTGGTCAATTAGTACTAAATTCATTTTACAATTCTATTTTTGCATCGGTCGTTAAAACCGACAATTAGTGACAAATGGATCCCGTCAAGAGTTCACCGGCGATTTATTACGGATAAACTAATTTGCGCGTAAGTCATTTGAGAGAGAATTCTCGAGGAGTCAATTGGAAGGTATAATTCGAAATCACATTCAGAGCCATCGATACACTAGGAGAGTTTCTACTAACAATGGGGGAAGCAAAGCTAATCCAAGATCGAGGTTGCACGTAAGTGTATATATACTATAATTTGCGTCCGCAAATGGGCAAATCCGTCGGTGTGTGCTGATGTCGGAATATATAGGACTGAGAGTCAAGCAAGTATGTGTGTAGGTCGGGTGGCAATCGGATTGCATGGCAACGTCAAAGGCTCACGCGCACGTTCGGTAATCCGGTTTGGGCTTTCAACCGAAAAAGCATTAACCACCACGATGGGAATAGTTACATTTAACTGGCCTAATTAAAATAAGGATTTCATTTGAGATTCTTCAGCCCTTGCGAACGAAACCGGTCAAAAGCAAACCAGAACAAGCCAGCCAGAAACAATAAGCACATTTCGAATTTCCATACTCTCTTGGCTTCTTATGAAAATCGATATATATATATTATTGCCTGAGCTTCCGATACACATTTAACAAACACGATCAATACGTCATTGCGATCGATTGATCTCTGCAACGAAACATTAATGCTCCCGCCAAAATTCCTAATTGCAATCTCTCCGATGACGACAAATAGCTGGCAAGCTGGAACACATGCATCAGCAGGCTCAGCGTTCTACTTTCCAGAGATCGGATACATTTGTGGGCCGAATGGCCGTTGTGTCATCGATGCCAAGTCGCATTCAAGCGTGTACAACTCTGAAACTCTGCTGGAGGCCCGATCGGCTAGCGGGACGCGTATCGGAAACCTGATTTTCATGCTCCCAGTAAAGGGAACATAATTAACGAGGCAATTTGGGGCTTGCTCGTTTCGTTGGTCCACCCTCTCGATAAAGGAATCCCTGCCGATTTAAACACCAGAGTAAAAGAGAAAGAGAGTGCGTTGCGCGACAATGAGGTGGTATTGGAAAGTGTGCTCGCAAAATTCCAGCGAGGTAGACTTTCATGGTAGAGAGGCGGTTTGAGGGGGCGGTTGGGGGGGGGGAGGCGGTGGATAGTATGTAATCGTATGAGAACGTGTGCCGGGGCTTCCTAACGAGATCGTGGTATTCGTGGTTGGCGGGTAGAATTTTCCCTGACGCAAGAGCGCCGCCGCCGCCGCCGCCGCCGCCTGGTGAGAGGAAGGGGTAGTTGGAGCGGCGGGTGGGTATCGGCGGGGGGGGGGGGGGGGGGGGGGGAAGGGCGGGCAATAGATCGTAATCGGCGTCGGGTAGCAGTAGGCAGAGCGGCGCATACCAGTCCGGGGGGGCCCGCCGGCCGGGCCGGCGTATGCATAGCGGCGGTTAATAAGGCAGCCAATAATGCGAGTCGATGTGTCGCACCGCGGGCGCATTGCCGATTCCGGCGCCGAAACCCTCGTAATTACATCTTCATTAAAATGATGGCGAGCCGTGTTGGCGAGTCGGCCGGCCACGGCCGCTTGCAGTTGGATGGGGCCCACCAAGGCTTACACAGCCAATGTGGGTACATGGCGCTGTACAGCCGACGAGAGCCACCGTCGTCCATACGTGTATAGCATGTAAAACGCATACTATCTTCTAGCAGGCATGCACGTTGGTGCGCGTCCCGTTCATTCGTTTCGTTGGTGAAGGGACCGCGCCGCGCCGCGCCGTGCCGCGCCGCTCGCTGGAAGTGGATTTCTCGTATCTGTATCATGGTTAGCCGTCGTAGCTACCGCAGCCCTGGAGTGGTATAAATGGTCGGCGGGAGTGGAAGGGCCTGGGGGGATAGGGCAGAGTCGGTGGTGGTGGTGGAGGTGTGGAGGTGGAGGCGGTGGCGGCGGCGGCAGTAACGGCACGGTGGGTGTGAGAGGGTTGTCAGGGGTGTGGAAGTGGTAGCGGAGGTGGAGGAGAGCCACTGGAGAGGATATGACGCCGGGTGGCGAGGGTGAGAGATGGAAAGTGGGATCGATGCGTCGCGCCGCGGGCCGATGCTTGCTCCCGCACTTTCCGAGGGACACCGTCCTCGTTGGTATATGTGTGTGTGCTCTCCTCGCACGGAAGAGGGATGTTTCGTGTCCAATCCCTTATGGCTTGGATCGGCCGCGTCGTACTGACGTCTCTGATAAATCATCCGCCGCTAATTCTCCACCCACCCTTGCATCCTCTCATCCCCAGCACCATCGCTACCAACACCTCCCGCTTTCCGCTTCTGATGCCGATTATTAATTACACCCGTCGCATAACTACCCTCCTACTTTCTTAATCGGACCAGCAGCCCATTCTTCGAATGCCCGCTCTATCAAAGTGGTGATCGATTTAATTATTGGGACAGGCAAAAGTAGGCTGTGAAATTAATGACCCGATAGAAGCTTAATGATAGCTAGACCTTTTTATGAACTGACACATTTATCGGATCGTGTCTCCCTTGAACGTCTTACTTCATATGGCTGTGTAATACTCTATTAGAGTGACAATCGTTGCGCACTAAACGATGAGATCGATGGCGTCGCCAGCTCTTGACGGCCGCAAGCTCCCCTCCCGTTGTACGAGTACGTCATTGGAGTATGCACTTTCAACCCTGTCACGTCTCCTCCACTTTGTCTACGCGGCGACCCTTTGAAGTTCGCAGCACCTTGAACCACCGATTAAAGTATCCGATGAAGATGGTGTAGCTGGTTTCGCCGAAGTTTTATAGTCAGCATAGATTTAAACGCGTATAGGAATCCAGATTATATTTGATTGCGAGAAAATATAGATTGGAGGCGTGGAAGGTCGCCGAAATCAGTAGCGAAACATCGATATTCAGTGGGCCACTTGTTGTTTCCTCTGGTCACCGACCGTCGGAACTTCTGTTTGGCGGATTCAGGCGTCGAGAGCAGCTGTCACATCCGCTCGGTAGCCACTGCACAAGTGCCCTCGTTTGCACAGTGCAGAGGAAATCCTGTCGGATAAGGAAGACGACCAAGAGAAACGTACCATCTCCAAGGAAAATTCTACCGTCCGTCTGCCTATCCAACATTCAGCACAAGTTAAGAATACGTAATGCTCATTATCACCGGTACTCAAAAAGTAATGAATTTATGGGATTACTGGACATTGCGAGTTTCACGACATAAACCCATACACGTGGTAGCTTGGGGCGCCGGGAAGCCATTAAAAGAAACAGGGTTAATAAAGGGGCAACGGGTCCTCATCCCGATGGCCACTTGTTGTCATCAAGCGTACTCACTCACGTCCGCGAGTATCCCAACATCCCGCTGCGAAGAGCGAAGGTAGCCTCTGATGTGAGCGAGCGAGCGAGAAGGATAACGGGATACGAGTGTGAGCACCGAGAGTAAGCAAGAGAGTGAGTTGGGTGGGGTGAAGGGAATAGAAAGAGAGAAAGAGGTGAGGGTAGCGCGGATGCGGTCCCATGTCGGGCAGTTTCTTCGGCGGGCGGTTAAGAATTATGTTCCCTCGGACAACAGAAAAGCTCCGTCGTTTTCAGGGAGCGTCGGAAATCTTCCCGGATGAGGAAGGATGCTGACAGGGCGAAGGGGTTCCAGCACGTCGAAGGTGGAGAAGTTGGTTGGGGGGGCTCGTCGTAGTGGAAGGGGATTGAGCGAGAAGAACTCCTACGAGCAGTCGGGACCAGGCCGAGACGAGGTGAAACGGGTGAGCAATCACATTACCAGGGGAGCCCTCCCTAGCCCTATTTCGATATCCCTTGTCGCCCCATTCGCCCTGCTCACCCGTCTGCACCGAACCTTCGACCCTCCTGCTTCGATCCACGCTCGACCGACGTTTCTCCCTTACTCTCCAATCCTACCCATGCCGCATCTACCCACACCAACACACACCAATCCTCATCCCTCTTTGCGCGCTCGCTCGCCCGTTCTCTCTCTCTCTCTCTCTCTCTCTCTCTCTCTCTCTCTCTCTCTCTCTATCGCTCTCTCTTATTCCACTTCTCCATCCACCGATCGACTCGCGCTCGAATCGAGCCGTACGCCGCGAGCCGCCGGATTATCAATTGAGAGCCACTTTCGACCAGCCCTGAATAACTTCAGTTTCCAGGCTTGATGGAGTCTACAGAGTACGACTACTTCGTGGCCGACTGATGGCACACCACGTTGCTCTTCCGAAGGATAGTGAGCCTCTATCGGAGTGTGAATACTGCCGTCTCCCCGCTGCTTCCTTCCGCATTGGCCGATCGATCACTTCGATACGTTTTTCTGGATGGAGTACTTCCTTCTCCCGGCTTAACGCCTTGCTAAACTGTATTGACAATGACAAAGGAAAGTTATACATTCTCGCTTGTCTCTATTCATACCAAGTACGAGTATGTTAACTGGTAAAATCTAGAACCCTGGCATTTTTCCTAGAAAGCAGAACGACAATCGGTGCGTCGTTCAATCTCTTGGCAACGATTTTCAGCCACTTGCGGTCAGCCGCAAACTGTGACCGGGGTGGAGACAGAGCGGTAAGGGTGATAGCTGTGCGAGGGTTCGAGGTCAATCGTTAGTATCGGGGGTTGGGGATCAGGCACGATAAGGGTTGTAAATTTGATCCACTGGTAGTCTCGTAGTCTGCTTTCCCTCTCGTCTTGTGCTTGTTACCTAAAACGTATATGAACCGTGTAATCATAGCTGATGTTCGTGATGTGGATGACTGGCATAATTAGAGAAGGAGAATAGATAATTCGGTTTCTAGCCTATCAATTACTTCCTAATATTTGTGCAAATTAGTTGCGAGGTTTCGCTTGCAGGAGCGAGCATCACTCGATGTGAAGCACGCGTGCTATAATTTCAATCTAGCCGTCGGGCAGGCATTGTACGAGTGAGCGAGTGAGCGAGCGGGTGAGCTGCATCTCTACTCTCTTGACGAAGGCCATCCAATTTCCGATCGTTCCCCCGATACTACCGGCTGGATCGATCAACGGATCCCAGTTTGCCGGAGGTTTACAATTAAGCCGTACTCGCCCTCGGAGGCTTCGAGTCGGCTGGCGCTCAGCGCAGGCCCACCGAGTGTGTCAACACTCCTTGTAAAAACTTCATCGTTCAATTTGCACCTCGAATATCAACGGATAGAACGTATGGACATTCGAGGCAGGCGCGTTCATATGAGAGTTGCGTAGCTGCCCGGTTAGCAAGAGTTGCTTTGGAAATCAAGGATTTTAGATGACTGGTAATCAAATGGTAAGGGGGGGGGGGGTCTGAGTAGAGAAGGATGGGAGGACACATAATGGATAGTCGAACGAGAAGAAGACGGTGGCAAGTAGGAAGGCTAGGCGGCAGGGAAGTAGGTTGAACGCATGGGTAACGATAAGACAACGGTAGCGACGGGCCGTAGGGGGGCGGCAAAGGGGAGCGAAGGATATCGGGGGCAGAGAGTGGCGCAGAGGACGAGGGTGTGAGTACGGCAGAAGGAGAGATTGCAGCCGACTAGCAAGGCTGCCGTAATGAAATCAAGGGTGTAATGGCCCCGTCAGAGCGCAAACCCCCCCACGGGCAACCTCGATTCTCTGCAGCCGCTACCGCTTCCACCCCCCCAGACAGCTCCCATACTCTTCTAGCTTTGACGTACCGTAAAACCATTACGCTTTAAGGTCGACGGAACATCGAACGCTAGAATGTCCTACCATCGCGTATCACTTTCCGCCTACTTAAATTTGCAACGTTCTGTTTGCCGCGTGAGCCACTGTCTGCGAGCCCTCACCCACTCGATCCCTTTTGTTCGAGATTCGTTGGAGCGCGCGGACATTCTCGTCCTCAACCCCTATATATTCTTCTCAAGATCCACTGGAGAATTGTCAGTGAGAATTGGGTCTATCTATGTATATGTCATGCAGATTCACAAAATTATCTTCACAGATACAACGAGAATTGTTAATCATTGTCGACGTGTTTAGAAACTTGACGCGGCGCTAAGTATTGATTGCTTAAGTTGGAATGAATAAATGGGTGTTTGTATAGAAACTTAAATATCGCGCAAATATCATTTCACCTATCTGTTCGAAACGAGCGAACAAGAGAATTAGTAACACATTAAATCTTGTGCGAAAGCGTCCATTAATATTATGGATGCCAAAAATTGGAGCAATTTTCGGTTGACCAAGATTTCGCGGTTACGGGCGAGCGTAATAAATAAAGCGGCGGGGTCATTTGCATATAGTATTACTGGGCGAATATTAGCCCGCTGCTGACCGTAATGATCGTTGACTTCGTCGAGATAAATCAATAAATAGCTACACAAAATAATTCAGGATTCGGCGGGCTGTTTGCGGCCGGACTGTGCTTTCAAGTACGAGCGCGCGTCAGACAGGATGAGAGATGAGAGATCATCGTGGAATCAAAAGCGGGAGCCCGAAATCTATCGCGTTTATTTTCTGTAACGAAGGGTTCCGATGTCGATCCCCTACTATTGCGTGGACCCGTCCTAACCCATTGATTACGGCCAAGTGCGGCGACCGATCGCCCTCCCCTCCCCTCCCCTCCCCTTTCCCTGCCCCAAACCCTTCTCTTAAAGATTCTGTTTTCCTCCGATGCTCCGTGCGTGGGCTATCCGGACTTCGGTATGCCTGCCGGCTCTCTCACTCTTCTTCTCTGCCTCTCTCTCTCTCTCTGACGGTGAGTTTTGCACACCATGGGTTTCATGCTGGCTCTCATCCAGAGCCGGGTTACGATTTCATCGTGCGTCTTTGTCGGCGTCCTCTCTCCTGCCTGCTTCCTCCTACTCCAGGGCTGTGCAAGCGCGCGCGCCCGCCCGCCCGCCTGCCGTTCTCGGCTGGTACTCGACACCCTCTCTTCCTCTTTCTCTCCGTACCACTCTCGCCGTGGTCCCCCATCCTCCTGGCTATATCGCGAGGAAGTTTTGCACACCACAGAGAGAGCGGTACCGGCGGCTCTCGCATCCAGAGAGTCAGAATTCCCTTCGTTCCGCCGGCACCACCACACTGGCTCCCGCCGCCCGCCTCCGCCTCCTGGCCTCCTTCAACCTCGTCCCTCGCTCCTACCCACGATATATATCTCGTGCATTTCGTTCCCTCCCTCGTTTCTCTGGTGCATCGCACGCCTCTCTCTTCTCCCTTGCTCTTCCACTCACTATCTCGCTCTCAATTCTCTCTCGTTCGCCGTTGCCGCCGTTGCCGCCGTCGGTTCCCTCCTGGCTTCGAACGTGTTCGTGCTATACACTACCAACTACCCTCCGTGCGCTCTGCGCCCCTTCTCGCCCTTCCGCTCGCCGCGCTCTCGCTGTGTTACGCCCTACCGTTCCTGCTCTCGGCATCTCCATCGCTCTTGGCCGGCCTCGTTACCGCTCGCAACTTCTCACTTGCTCGCGTTCGCCAGCCACCAGCCAGCCAGCCAGCCAGCCAGCGAGCCAGCGAGCCAGCGAGCCAGCGAGCCAGCTCGTTCTCGTCCTTCTTTTTGCCCCGTTCTGTTTCACCACCAGCGGCGACCCTCTCCACCACCCTCCAGCTTCGCCATCCGTGTTCCCGTTCCCTCCTAGCCCTTTCGCCTCCTCCTCATCCTCCTCTTTCTCCTCATTCTCTGCTTCGTCCTCCTCCTCCTCCTACTCTTTTCCATCCTGTCTCCGCACTCACAGCCACTGCAGTTCTCCCTTGCTCTTGCTCTCGCTCTCGGCCGCCGCTGCTCCGCCGCTCTTCCCTTCTTTTTCCGGGCCAGTAACATCGAGGCGGGCGGACTTCTCTCGCTCACTTGTACAAGTGGTTCCAGCCTCGGCCGGCGCCGGTGTCGTGTTTCGCGTAATAGGTCGAGCCGTCTATAGCGCGGCGACCGTTCAGGGGTGCCTGGCTTTCTCTCCCTTTCTCTCGCGTTCTCCTTCTCTCTCCCTCGCTATTATTATAATCATTATCCCTTCTTTAGTCGCCGCTGAGGCACACACGCTCCCGCTAGCTACTTCACGCTAATTTTTCAGATGCGCCTGCCTACCTGATACCCTGGCCAGACTGCTGCCTGCTGCCGACGTTTAAACTGCTGAGTACAGCGCTGCTACTTTTTTATTCTACATTTTCGCTCGCACTGTAATCGTACATGTGGACTCGATCACCACATTCTTATTGAAGCCGAGCAAGACACGCACCGAGACTCTGACCCGGACAATGTGACCTCTTGAAATAATTATTGCTGTCTTTGTCAACAGCTAACCATTCTCTGCTACGTAGAGCCGTGTACATGTGTGTTGTGTACGTAGGAAGCCGGCAATGCCAGGACGCTAATTTCCGTGAGGTCTACCGGGAGCTACCTAAGGACCTTGTTGAATAACTGCGGTAGCCTTTAGATTCTACGTCATTCGGAAACAATGGGTATCTGGCAGTCCAAGGATGCGTGTCATCAAGATTCAACTAGAGTATTTGAAATCTTGGTGTATTGGTGATCCTAGGAAAATTCGATGGCAGGATCCACTTACTAGGATGAATCGGTGCTCCTCTTGCCACGACCGGTGTGGTTGCTTTCTTTCTCTTTTTCCGCTTTCCCGAAGCGGGGAGGTCACACTCGCCACGTCGCCACACCCATGGCAGGCAACCTGCACCACCACTCCAGCCGGCTGAATCGATGGAGGACACGTAGGGTCGATGTTAATGGCCTTGCAACAGGTTGAACGAATCGGTGTGGCCGTCTTCCGCTCTCTGCCGCTGGCTTTAGACCTCAGTGGCTTCGCTGGCTAGCGACGCCGCCGCCGCCGCCACCGCCGCTGCCGCGCCAGGGGGGTTGCGCTCCACTCTCCTCCGGTCGCGCTCATACTTGATGCGGTATCTGGTGTCGTGCCGATAAGAGGATTGCGGGGGGATGGTAGGGGCGCACTTCGGAAGCGCGCTCGGTCGATGTAGCCATGAATTATATCGATGCTCCGGGGCTATGCATTTCGGAGTACCGCTTGGACCGCGCTTAGCGAGGAGATCTGCGCCAGACAGGCTGCAGCACACCAATGTAAGCAGGCGTGTGTGCATCTGTAGTGGCCCATAGTCGTCCAGTCCTTTTACATTTTCAAAATATGCTCCGGACGATGTTCAATTACCACATACCTTTGTGCTTCTGCCCAATTGCTTGTTCGCTCCGCTAGCACTCTGTAACTCATAATTGGCCGGTGATATCAGTTTAGCTTGACAATGCGACAACCGAAATATAAAACAGGCCGACAGAAAAATTATACTTTACATCAGTTTTACGTTATTTTTTCAAGCCTTTCTACCCTGGTCGATGTAGTTCGTGCATTTCCTCGAATATCCTGCCCCCGACGACCTCGTATCGACCGGCAGATTTTAAGGCTGCCCGATTAACCCTGGGGAATAGGCGAGCGGGATACATCGATCTCTTAAGCGGCGAACTCTATTCTGTGGAGCAGGCAGACGGTAGCCCCGCTTAGAAAGCGATGACTAAATCCCTTGGCCGAATCGGAGTTCCTCGTTCGGTTTTTCCCGGAACGCGCGCGGCTCGCCGCTCTTCCCGATAATTTCCCTCGGACCTTTTATGTCCCGGATTGGATTGGCCGGTGGTGGGAGCGATGCAAAAGGACGACAGCGGCGCGCGGGCTCGGCCCCATGAGATGTATAACATCAATACGCGATACTTCGTGTGTATATACCAATGTACCAACTACCCCCCATGGGCATATACTATATTGTATACATAGTATGTATACCTGTACGTAGTCGGAGGCAAATATCGGTCCGTGCTTGTTAGCATTTGTCCGTCTCTCGATGGAGACATATGGAAAGCTGGAATGGGAGCATGAGCTGACCTGGCGGACGTCAGCAATGGATCTGAGGGCATATTGACTAGTCCTCTTATGCTACAGTCGAAGCTTAGTCTCACTAAAACTATCAGCTGAAATCAATAGCCATCGATTATGCCACAGGTGCAATGATATCAGATGGTCCCGGGTGCTTTGAAAGCTTAGTCCTCCGCGAAGCTACGGGATGAGCCTAACTCGAAGCACTATTATACGGCCCAATGGAATTGAGGGCCGGATGTATAGGCCACTCTTGCATTTGCCAGGAAATGTCTGCGCGATGGTAGAATTCCGCGCGAGCGTACGCGTCCGCCGACAGCCGGCCGCTCGTGACAAGTATCTGCATAAATGCGGGTACGCATGATAACTATGCAGAGAGGAACAAGCAAGTGTGCGAGGAGCCAATGCGCGCAAATGTATAGGATGCAACGCGGCGCACACACATACTACTGCATAAGAAAATGTGTGTGCAACCTTGCGCGAGTGCCAGGCTCATTTTAAACGCGCGTACACACACAAACACATATGCCGGAGAGCGGACACGCGTGACGCCTATGGCGAATTTCCAGTGCGGCTGTATTTCGTGAATTCGAGCACGCGAGCGCATATTTCAAGCGCCGGAACACGGCTATTATTTACGCGTTCGCGCGGAAGAACAGCCGCAGACGTATATTCATATATATCCGCGTTCGCAGCAAACAGACTAAAATAAAGTACAGCAGGATTTCAAAGGATATGTATAATACCAGAACAGCCCAAGAGGCATTACAAGGAAAAAGTGTGAGTGTCTGCACATACACACGGTGCCAGGGGGGAAAAAAAAACTGAGAGGCAGACAAGTAACTATACTTATGGTTGGGATGGAAGTTGCGTCGGTGCGACTAATCACTTAGCAACCGATAGCTTGCGGAAACATCGAACACAATATGAGAGACATTCTTTTTTCTTCGGAGAACATACATACATACTTCCGCGATCTCAAAGTGGTCCATCAAGTATGCAGGCGCTAGAAATAGTGAGTAGGCGAGCAAGAAGGTGAAGGAGCCAAATCTAAATCCTCCAGGAAGGTTTTCCCGGCGTATTTTCCGAGCCGAGGAAATCCTGTTAACTCATTAATAACTCGGCGGGCGTTATACGGGCCGGAGAATCAAGAAGGGTTCCTTCGCTCTTTCTCTCTCTCCCTCCCTCTCCGTCTCACTCCCTCTCACTGACAGCCTCTCCAATGGCTGGCGGCGCCGGTGGTGGGACGATGCGTCGTTTTGCTCGCAGGATTAATGGATGAACATCCAGGATCCACGATGTACGCGCGTGGCTAGAGCAAACGAGAGGGTCGCCCCCGATGCCGCCTCCCTACTGCCTACCGTTTGTATTCCAGCTGCGTGGCTTTTTCGGTGGTACTGTATGGGTGTGTGCGTGTGTGCGTGTGCGTGTGTGTGTGTGTGTGTGCATGAGGCACAAGTGGTACGCGCGCATATAAATACATTTTCGGCCACGGGAGGGAGCGCATGCAACGGTAGCAGCACAAACGTGAATTCGGAAGGGGGAAAGTGTTACGCTTGACCTGGGTGTGCGCAAAAATAATACAGAACGCGCGCGCGCGTCGTTTCACGGTTTCACGCGAAACGACGTGCCGTGCCAATAGTAATTCAATCGCATCGCAGTGATCCCCCACCAAAACGATTCCCATTGAGGGAAAGCTAATATAAATCTGGTTAGGTGAAAATCTGCTTTGGAAATCTGGTGGGATCGCTGGGCCAACGAGAGAGTGAGAGTCGGGTTAAGGGAAGTCAGTACCTTAAGAACTCTCAGAAGAACAAGGCGGTAAGGGTTGTTAAGATTTTCAGTCGTTGAAACTGCTGCCACCACCCACTCCAACCCGACTGCCTCTTGCCTCAGGCTTTAAGTAAGAGTTTCCTAGGAAAGCGATAGTACTGAGAGTGGAAAGGCACCTGTATGTTCGGTGCCTTGAAGGAAATGCTACTAGCCTTTGACGGCTAATTATTTCCCTTAATTAAAGTAAAACTCGATGCCTTAGAACTGTGCTCCTACGGAAATGAAACAACAGTTTGGTAATCGAGCTAGTGTTACCACCGACATCTTTCTCGTTCGTGGTGCACCCACCCTAGCAGAGGTTGCCACTGGGATTTATTTGTGGGGGTATTCGCTCAGTTTGTTAAGTCGCGCGACGTTACGATGCCGAGACCGAGACTCCTTCCGACGCTACCGGTGCGAAATTGCCGGGACACTCCGCGTTGGGGCGGCACTATCATTAATAATTCTCGCACATTTCTTTCCGTCTCCGTCGCTCTAGTTACAGAGAGAAGGAGAGAAGGAGCGTCGTATGAGAGAGAAGTGGGAGGCGTTCAGAATTCCCTCGACTCGTACGCTACTATCCTGTGCCTTCGGGTAAGCGGGCCATTCATGAGGTATCACGCGGCATGCGGTAAGAACATAATTAACTAATCCCCCACCCATTTCTATCTCTCTTTCCCTAGTTCCCTCTGCTCCCTTACTTCCCCCCCCCCCCACTCCCCTGTCGTCTCCTAATTCCATTAATAACGCGAACGAATCACACGGCAATTACGGTCCGCCGTCGTCAGCCTTTCCACTGCGTCAAGTGTGTGTATTACATACTACTACGACTACCGCTCGGACTCCGTTATCTCCTCCCATGATCTGGCCGATTAGAATCGCGATCTAATTAACGAGCCGTTCCCCTTAAACGGCGAGCACCTATATCGCTTTCTACTATCACTGGTCTCGCTTACATACATAACCTATACATATGTGAGCTTTATCTATCTATCCCTAGTTTATCATTCTATCCGTCTTTGGTGTATCCTATTCACGTGTATGCATTGCACTATATCCTTCTACTGTGTCCATACCGGTACACTACTGCCAGCCAAATAATCATCGCGCAGCATTTTATCGCGGATTGAACATTTTTCCCGGAGCATTTTTCTTTGGCTCTCTCGTCGTCGCCCGTCGGGAAACCGGTGGGTACACATATAAATATCTATGCCCGCGGCACACCACTGTAAAAAAAACGCCGTTACTTCTCTTTCTCTTTCTCTCTCTCTCTCTCTCTCTCTCTTTCTCTCTTCCCCGCCCAGTACTTCCTTTCTCCGGTTGGACGGCCCGGATGGAACTTGCGGTCTCTATCTCGACTCCGTAGTTGGTTTCCTCTTGCTCCGTCGATGGTCCTTTCTATCCAAGCGCGCGCGCGATAGAAAGCGAGGAGCGTCCGCCGCTCTCGGAGAACACTGGCTGACGTAGCTCGGCACCGCAGGAAGCAGATGAAGGGGAGCGGTCCACCGATGGAAACGAACCTTCCTGACGAAGTCACGTTATTTTAGCTCTCCCTGGAGAGGACCTCCGGGGTGTAGCGGCCAGCTACGCAGGAAAGCGGGATCGAAAGAAAACCTGAAAAAAAAGAAAGGGGCCCACCTTCTCCAACGGGTGGCAAAGAAAGAGAGGGAGCGAGAGGGAAAGGTTGGAGTGGATGGGAGAGGGAGTTGGTATGACAGAGAGGAAGGGAGTGAGAGAGGGTGTCGGGTGGACGTGGAGGAGTGAGGTCGGAGGAAGAAGGAGGTATGCAAAAGCTGCGAGGCCCGATAAGCCGGGAAATCGATATTCGAGCGAGGCGCGATCCGCGCGCGGCCCATTCTCGCCAGCAGCCGGTTGATAAGCGGCGCGGAAAGTTCGGCTTTACTCTGCGCCTGTATGTGTCTGTGTGTGTGTGCGCGCGCGCGCGCGCGCTTACACACACACGCGCGCACCGAGATACCGTGGATATCTGGGTATGAGAGCGAGTGCCTACAGCGCACTGCTGCTGGTTAACGTACGCCCGTGTAAATCTGTCCTGCAGAAAGAACTCTCGCAGGAGCTCGCTGTCCTTTCTCGCACTCTCTGTCTCACAGAGCTTCATTCAACGGCTCCGACTTCCTGTCTTTTTCTCTCTTCCTCTCGCGCACTGGCATCTCTGTCGCCTTGCCAAGGCACGCTCTTTGAACCAATATTTCGCCGTCGTCGTCGCCGTCGCTCAGTTGAAACCTGTCCCGTTTCCTCCTGGTCCGCACCGTTCAACACCGAAGACTGCGAACGGTCGATGATGAAGTTTAAAACGTCTGCCGCTGGTTTTTCCTCTACTTTGCGCGGCTCGGCCCCTTGGCCCTTTGCCGCTTTTCCTTCCTTCTTCAACGATCTCTCTTTTGCCGTCTCGTTTGCTCGTCCGTTCAGCTGCGGCGACATACTCTCTCGCTTGTAAACTACTGTATGTATGTACATACTTACACTGAACCATGCTCGGCGAGAGTGGCTCCGCAGTGGTCCGCCTACCTCTCACGCCCGCTCGCCCTCTTCGCCCTCTCCCTCCCTCTATCCATACCAACCCTCTTTCTCTTTCAGCAGGCGTCGCAGTATATCTCGCCGGCGTGTCGGCGTCGGCGGTTGCCAGCTCATTAGCAGGTGATTAATTAAAAATTCGTTTGTTTTCGCGGTCCTGGCAAGGGAACCGCCCATCTAAGCCACAGCCACCGTACCACGCATGTACCAGCTTTACCAGCCGGCGAAAGCATACCACACTTCCCTATCTCTCGCTCTCTCGCTCTCGCGCACTCTCTCACCCTAGGCTAATGTTTGATGCACGTGGAAACGGAGAGATAGTTGGAATTGCCAGTTTAGCGGGACTCAAATATGGGAGCGTCACTGATATGTGTAATTCGTATCGCGGTGTTCATGTTACCGGCGAGCATTTCGACGTGGCGTGCTATCGGAAAACATGTGCATCTGCCACGTGTACAGACGTACATCAGAGCCGACGCACACCGAAAATTATAATTGATCCTACGAGGAACGCTTGGAAATGCAGATTCTAGAGTCGATGCTAGGCATGCTGCTGTGTCTCTGACAGAGTCAGGCGTGCATGCGGATCCTTGGAAGAGGAATGGTTGGTGTGCGCGCTCGAAACAGATTGGCGCACCATTGGCCGCTCTAAATATCATCTGCCAAATGTTCGGCGTGCGGGATCGTCGCGCGACGCTACGGCAAACCTTTGCAAATAGCGTCTTGTGGTGTGGATATCGTCGCACGATTCGGGCCGGCCATCGAGAATAAAAGAGAGAAGATCGATCGCACTTCTTTGGAAGTGGTAGCCGCGCCGATGGCAGACCCGCGCTTTTGCGTGTATATACGTATGTACTCTGCCAAAGGCTCTTCATCCGCTGGTGTTGCGGCAATGCCAAGCGTTGCGTGTAACGCTTCCAGAATGTCCCATTGTTCTCAAGATGTAGTGCGGCCTTTATTGCGTGATACCGAGCGTCTAGATGCGCGCACCCGCTTTATTGCAACGGCTGAGAATACATCAAGTCTCGTTCCACGAATTTCCATGGCGACCCCATTGAATTTCGATGGGGCTCAACTCCCGATCGATGAGAAATCGCTGTGACGAAGCCTGTCCTCACTCACGATCGAGGACCTTGCGAAGGTCTTCTATTATGACCACGCTTCAACCGAGGGAAAGCATAGCTCAGTTTGGCACAACGTGCTGTGCTACCTGATAGTCCAAGAGCGCGCGCGCGCGCGAGTGTGTGGGGCGCGCCTTGATATTTATCACGCGAGCTTCACATGTGAACCACCGCTCGTTGGAAATCACCGGCGCGTCATTAACGAGCCAGCATAATTAGTTAACGGGTGCTTGAACGTGCGTGAATATTCGGCGCATTGTCATTATCGAGGAAACGTTTCATTAAAGTACTTCAAATAATATACATTGGGATGAAAGTTGTACACCATTCCAATTACTCTGAAGGAAAACAGCCACCCGGTGTGTGTGTGTGTGTGTGTGTGTGTCGGCTTATTCTGTTGGTTATTCAATTTGGATAATCGATAAACAGTCCTGCTTCGTTTCTCTCAAAAGTTACCATACACTTTGCTCTTCTTATACTACATCGTATGGTCGACAGAAAAGAAAACGGAGGGGGGGGGGGAGGAGAAAAACAAAACATACGGAATGCTTGGGATTCTTTTGGTGGACCAAAAATCCCTGGAGAAAGGCGCAATAGCCGCTTCACCGAATTTAAGATGAACACCGTGGAGCGAGGTTGCTTTATATGTATGCGCTCGATTGCGTACAGATATTCAAACTAACGTTCGGTTCACTTGGTGCTGGCAGACGGAATAAGGTGGAGAGCGACGCCCAGGCGTCCCTAATGACTGCGGATCCGTCGCGGCGCCGTACGCCGATGATTATAATCGATAACCCAGCCAGCCGGCCTCGCACTGCCATCAGTCCTCGCTCTCGCTCTCTCTCTCTCTCGCTCCCCCTTCCTTCCTTCTCTCTCTCTCTCTCTCTCTCTCTCTCTCTCTCTCTCTCTCTCTCATCGCCTCTCACACTGATCCACCTCCTCGTTTTCCGACGCTTGCTCGCTTCTCCCTCACACCATACCCAACCCTCGTTCTCTGCCTCTTTGCGCGAGGGAAAACCGGCACACGTGGCTCTCTCGTCGAGGACTCACCCTCCTCTCTACTGCTCTCCGCAAGAAGCGTCGGCAACGACGACGGCGGCGGCGGCCTTCTGCACCCACCAGTCACACAAGCCCGGTATCATAGCTTCGAAGTATCCGCTGCTTATGTTTATCGCCTCTTTAAGACTGCTTAACAGCGTTACGCGCAAGACTAGAACCGTCCAACTTCTTCTCTAGCACTAATCGGCCAGAACCCTTCAACGAATCCAAGCAAGTAGAAATGGTATAAAAGTGACGTCTGACTAAAAGTAGTTGAAGGTTAATGAGTAAAGTAGGTCCGGTTTTTTTTTCCGATGCGATTGATCAGACATTGGTAGATTATTTATCAAGGGGATTTTGAGTAGGAACTAGGATTGATTGCTGGTGGCATCGGTGTCACATCGATACTGGTATCCCAGGTTCAAGCTCCGTTGGGCTCCGGTCCGACTACTAGTAGCCTAAGGTGACGTAAAGGCCGGCCCGTGCTTATCGTCTTGGCGTTGGCTTATAAGCCTCAGCAGCATATTGATCGATGACGGTGTTATCTCACTCCCAACTAGCGCGCGCCAAACTGTCTACATAGATGTATGTATGTATGTGTGTGTGTGTGTGTGGTAGTATGCCTTCCTGCGGAATTCGTTGGAGTTGCAGGGGGCAACTGGCGTCTGGGCGTACCTAGAGCTACTTAGACAGCTCAGCATTTATGTCATCGTTTCGGCAACAACCTAACCCCTCTTTCCTCTCGTGCTTGGTGATATGGTTCCTGCTTTAAGTCTAGGCACACTATGAATATGAGTGGTAGGTATGGATGAAAGCTCCGAGCAATCTTGACAGTTGCACGGCTCAACCACTGCTTATGCTTATCGTCTCTTGACAAGCAGCTTCTAAGTCCTAAGCAATCCACCAGATGCACTTGCCTCATGAAACGGCAAGGGAATCTTACGTAATATTGCGCGTACCCACGATTTTATAGGCTTCCTGTTCCACACGGAGACCGTTGGCGGCAGCGGCGCTATTGATCGTTGATGGCATAATTTTATCTTGCGGCTAGAGCTCTGCGCGGTAATGATTATGTACGTTCGCGCGCTCGCGGCCGCTTCATTAGACCACCCGGGAGCAATGACCCACCAAAAATGCGAACTTGAATTATTGCCCCATTACGACCCGCATATACTAGCTCCTATACCACTCCCCCCACTCCCTCCCTTCACTGTCACACTCTTCCACTTCCCTCTCAGTCACCGTGTTACTATCGTTATAGGTCATAATCCTCCAACCAATATTACCCTCATTTTTATACAATTACCGATGAGGTTTCAATCGGATCAGACATAGAAATAATAAAAATGCAACACGTATGGTAGCGCGAAATAAAAATAAGGTTTGTTACAAGTTACAAGCAATTTGAATGTCGTGTTTCACGAATGCGTGCGCACGAACACACATGGATGTTGAATATGCATAGTCGGCTTTTGGAGAGTGTGCAACACGCAAAATAGGGTTGATATTTTTCGATCAACGTCTGGTAATGATGTTAGTGTTTCGCTTTAGGAACGGTACAGTTGGAGCAGCTGGTGATTGAGCGACAGTGTGTGTGTGTGTGTGTAAGCAAGCAAGGTGGGAAAGGGGGCGGAGACCAGTATTCTATATAGGCATGTAAAGGGTACTGGTTATGTTTATCGTCCCCTTACAAGCTCACGAGCAAGCCGCAAGCTCGCCTCTCTGTCAGGCAGTGTGTGTATGTATACTCGCGTCACTTTGCGAGCTTCCACGGTACGCGCGCGTCAGAGGCACATTGATCGATGATGTTGTTATCTTGGCCTGCAGTCGGAAGCGACACTGGCTGAACGACCACGTGCTCCACGGTCCGCTAATGTAGAGAGAGAGAGAGAGAGAGAGAGAGAGAGAGAGAGAGAGAGAGAGAGAGAGAGAGAGAGAGAGAGAGAGAGAGAGAGAGAGAGAGAGAGAGAGAGAGAGAGAGAGAGAGAGAGAGAGAGAGAGAGAGAGAGAGAGAGAGAGAGTGCTTTTCAACAGTCACTTCTCGCCTGCTACTTCCTAGCTCCATCAGCAGTTGCCAGGATACTCAGAGAATGAAGTTAACCTTATTATACCCACTAGCCTTGAAATTTATCATCTTATCATTCTCTCAAAGGCAACACGTTACGCATTATGGTATTTTGCGTTCTACACTCTTTCATTTCGCATACCATAAATGGCTGATCAGATTCCGCGGGACTTGAGAGTTTCACTTGGTTCCGGAACTAGCCAACATGGAGGAGAAATTTCGAGCCGAAGCATCATTAGTTAATCATGAAGATACGGCTCCATCAAGTATTCAGTTTTGCGACTGTAAGTTCGAGCACAGGCCGATCCTAACGTTGACACAAACGAGGGGATGGCTGGGCTACTTGCCGCGGTGACTTATAATTAAGGGTAAAGGTGGGAATCCATGTGACGCGTGTCTACCTAGACCTAGACAGACGTGGATGCCAATTGTACGCCACCGACGTGGTGTCTGCAACCCTTTCGTTCTTGATACGTACGTATTTAAAGTCATTAATAAAACAGCCTTTTGATCCCTCTTCAGGACTTCATGCTTCCAGATACTCACATACGAAAGAGAAAGAGACGATTCTTGATATTAGTTGGTTCGATAAAGCTCGATGCTGTCTTCCCATCAGGAGCACCACCACCGCGGCAATTATAGTCCGCTCGAGCGGTGCGGTGGCGTGAAGCTGTATTAGGCGTCCTCGTCGTTAAATAGATCACGCTTGTCGAAGGAGGGTCCAGTGGCCGAGTCGTCGAAATTAAATTTAATGGGGTGAATCGGAGGGAGCGGGGCAGAACAGAGCAGAGCAGAGCAAGGCGGGCCGAGCCGAGCCGTACCGGGCCGGTTGCCGAATCCGGGCGTCGCTTCGTGGGGGAGTAAGCGCGCTGGAACAAACGGGCCAGCACGCGAGCGAGGATCTGGTGCAGACGTACATGTCCCTCTGAATAACGTAATCGCTAGTGATCCGGGCCAGTATCGTTGGCTTACATCGAAGCCATCCTTCTCACCCACTCCAACGAAATCCCCTTGACGCCACTCTCTCTCTCTCTCTCTCACTCACTCTGCCCTTCTGGCTTTCTCGCACGCCGACACACGGCGTTCTCTCTCGCTTTCTCTCACTCACGGTCTGTCTGTTTGCCCGTCTTTCTCTCACTCTGTCTCCCCTTTGCCGCTGCCTTTCGTATAAACCCCCGCAGCAGAACGCAACCGGGACACACCGGCTGAATGTAAGGGATGATACTCAAGTGCGGCAGCAGCGATGCTTCGGGCGAGCGAGAAGAAGAGGATGCCAGCAAGCACGAGGAAGCAGCAACGAGAGAGAGAGAGAGACAGGACTCGCGCGTCGAAACGGAAGAAGGAGGATGGGGAGAAACTAGAGCGAGACAAGGATGCAAGTGAGAAGAAACAGAGAGAGGGAAGGTGTGCCGAGGGTTGCAGGGCAAACGTGAGGGTAGGAGTCGAGGACTCGTATACCCCGAGGGCTTACAGCTGTCGCGTACCCAACACCTTTTTTCTGCACGACGAGTAACACGCGCGCGCGCGCGCGCACGAAGGTTGCAGCGCGTGCATAGAAATTGCCTGTATAGAGGTAAATCGCATATTTCCTGCGTAACGCGCAAAAACCAGTCGCGACAGGGCTGCTTTTTTTTATGCTTTGCCGAGGTTTGCCGAACCGCGTGTTGAATTATTACAGTTTTCTCGCTGGATAACGACGTTTTTTTTTGTTTTTTTGGCGAAAAATTCGTTCCTTAGAATACCGCTGACCGCGTGACCGTGTATAGAAATTTAAGAGGAACCGAGAAACTCCTGTCACCACTCAGCCAGCATCAGAGATAAGCGGCAGATATATGTTGAACGTTGAAAGGACCTTTAATTACAATTTAACCACCCGCGAGCGGCGCATTAATATGCGTAGCACTCAGACCATTAAATCCATCAGGCCATAGATCCCGGAAATTCCAATTAGCAGGCTCACAAAACTCCGCCGACAGCCGGTCTGGAGGGCTGGCCGCTCCCGCTCGGGACACTCCGGTGTAATCCCAGGGCCTGCGAAGGGTTCCCCTAGCGGTACGAATGTAGGCTCTTGCGCGAACGACGATCCATCGAAGGTCAAATATCTGACTGTCATTGGAACATGGTCAGGCCTCCCCATCGATTCACCAACCGATGGGTGTGTATAGCGGCGCGCGGGGGCAAAAGAGGGGAAGACGAGGGTGGTTTTCGGGGTAAGCCAGTGTGCCCTGGTATCCAAGCGGGACCCCTCTCGCAGACTCGAGCGGGTTCAGTGTGGTCTAGGGGCACGGGGATCGACATACAGCGACAGCAGGGGTAGAGGATCGGTAATAGGGGCTTGGAATAGCGCTCCGGGATTATTGAGTGCGGGAGGAGAGAAGGAAGGGAGCCCCGGCAACCAGGCTGAAAAGTCCTGGGCCCCCAGCCGCCCGTTTGCCACCGCAAGCTTTATGACCTTCGTCACTGAGATGAAGATAATACCTGATTGTATATCTTTGGGGTTCCACCTGCATCGATACGCACTACTAGAGCCTCGTGAAGCCGCACGGAAGGGTGGTAGTCGAGCTCCAGACGAAGTACGAACGGAGAAGAAGGGAAAGGGCCGACGAGACTGAGACGAATTAACGTGACGATTTCTCGTAAAAATACCCTCGTGGCCAGCCCCTACTTGACGTGCCCGTTCCCTCGACCCTCGACTCGTTAACGAGCGTACATGCACACACAGGAGCGAGCGAGCGAGCGAGCGAAGCCGCTCTCGCAAGGTAACATTAAAACTTTTTTAGCGGCAACGTTTTATCAGTTCGGTCTGGTTTAAACTGAGAGAGATCGGAGGGGAACGGCTGGCTGTGACTGGTCCTCCTGGAAACAGGATCCAGTGCAGGCGACGTAATAAAATATCTTTTCTAACTCGGCGAATTAATGGGGATTAGCATCGTGGGACAACATTCTTCCATAATGAGCGGAGAGCAACAGCCAACCGAGAATGATGGCGGAATGGCAAATATCGGCGGGAAGTCCCAGTTGCGAATGATGCCGGAAAAATTCACCTCGGCCTTTCCGCTCTACCTTTACGCGGCGTGGGAAACTCCGCCATGAATCAAAATTAAAGTCGCTTTACCGTAAATTTTCCTCGAGCCGACATGGCGCCCACCCTCACCCAAGCCCGCAAACACCTCCGGGTCTCTCGGTGGCCCTAAGCAAGGCAATTAGTCATTTTCCGGCGCGATGATAAAACATAAAAATTGCCCGGGCTATTTCTCAAGCTCCTTTGCTCGGATTCCCTGCCGAAGCTCTGTAAGTACGACGAAGTTTTCGGAGAAAGAACGCCGTACGAATATATATTCGTCTTTATAGAACGCCGGGAATTACAGAGTCTTCGTTAGTTATCGGGAAGCACTGATTATTTCGTACGGTGCGGATTGGATTGCAATGGTGGTACACCGCTTAATAACGAAATGAGCCAGTGATCCGGCGGCGATAAACTTGCTCGTTCGTAATTCCTGCGCAACGCCTCTTTATGCTATCGCTTTTTAGCATCGTCGGGCAATGGGATAATTGAGGGATCTCGATTTTATCTTCTCCGCCTAATATACTTGCCGCACTATACCTTATCTCGATCTCCAGCAAAAACAAGTGCTGCAAAGGAAGAGGGAGCTTTCTCCGCCCGGCCACCCTCGCCCCGGCCCCTGTCCCGGTCACGACGGAACGGAGAGTACTTCTCTCATTCTCCTTCACTCTGGCATAGCACCGGTGCGATCGAGTCTCAGCCGAGAGCAGTCTCGCGCGCAAGAGAAGGAGAGAAAGGAGGTGATCCTCTCTCCACTTATACCCTCGTCAGGATTATTAAATTTAACTGCCTTTTCGACGCGCGCCCTGACAGCCGAGCCTCGTAAAACCTCCGGCTGATTATACCGGACTGTCAACGCACGGCAACGCTCCCGCGCGTATAATTAATGGATAGCGCGTTAAATAATTCATGCGAAAGTTTCCGTATCAACGCACACACGACGCTCGATAAGTGGCTAGTACCGAAGGAAATTGCTCGAGGCAAAGACGCTTTTTTGCCAGTAACTAGGACCTACAGGCACAGACACCGCAACGAGAACTCGACTCCGCTCTCATTTCACGTCGAACAGTAGCCCAAGCCGCTCTTTTGCTAGTAGCAGCGACCTGGCCGTCGCGTCGTCGAGCCACCTTAACCACGAAACCATGGGGCCGCGGTATGTACCTTGAAACCGCCGTGTCCCCTTAGTTTCGTTGATCACAGAATCAACACTTCCCACCCTGGGCTTCACTCTGCGACCGCTCGTCCGGCAATCTCATCTCCTCCTCCCTTTCCGCTTTGCTCTCCTACTCACCCAGTTAGTTTCGCCTCTTCAGAGAGCAGCGTTCCTCGAGAGCGTGCTTGGATTCCCGGATGCTGATCTGTGCGACGAGGCGAGGGCCGACGCGCCGATTCGAAAGCGTTTCCAGCGCTTGCTCGTTAATTCGCAAAATCGTCGAACGGCTCTCTTCCGTGTCGTTGCGCCGAGCACCGTGCCGGCCGGCTACAGGCTGGCTTGCCTGGCTGGCTGGTTGGTTGGTCCATGGAAGCCGGACGGGGAAGAAAGATGTAGCCCGATAGTGGAACGGCGAGACAGCGAGGGAATGAAGGGGGCGAGCGAGTCGGGCGATAAAGAGAGTGCGAGGGAGAAAGGGAGACAGCCGTCGAGAGAGGAACAAAGAGACTACCGAGGCCTGGGCTGCCGATGGCAGCCGAAGGGCAAAGAGAGGCGCCGCTGGTGGCGGTAGCGTAAATGGGCGAGGCGCTTAATTAAAATGTTTAACACAGCCACGAGTACGGCGTCGAAACGCGAAACTTAATTAAATTGGTTATGACAATAAAAATAGAGCCAGCCGAGATGCGCAAGAAAGAGTGAGTCTGTGAGAAAGAGAGAGAGAGAGAAAGAAAGAGTGAAGAGGGGAGGAAAATGGGGTCGGCTAAGGAACAGGATGAAGAGTTGAGGCGAGTGAGGAGCCGAACGAGGGAACAAGAACCTGCTAGGAGCCGATCAGGATACTCCCGAGAAAAGAGTGAGATGCCAAGAGGAAATGTGAACAGCAGCAAGTCCGGATCAACCGTATGTATCGGGGTTATAGTATGTATCCAGTCTGCGACAAGTATTCCATATATATATATATATATATATATATACACTCATACATTGCTATAGGAGTATACATAAAAGGCACACATGCTCTTAATCCGGCTAACGAATATGTATACAAAGATAGGAAGGATCGTGTGGGACTCGGAGGTTTTGAGGCCTTGCCGTGGTCAAGTGAGAAGGGCGGAGAGTAGAGCGCAGTTAAATATCGGCGAGGCGAAGTGGTCCCGAGTGTCATTCCAGTCTTGCTCTGTCTGGGCGGCGAAAGGAAAGAGAAGCAGTAGCGCGGAGCAAGCGGGAAAGGATCGAGAGAGCACGAGCTTGACTCGGCAAGAGTACCGAAAGAGCTGATGGCGGCGACGGGACGTAAAGGGAGGGAGGGAGGGGGAGACGGTCGCAGGATTTGCGAGACGTCACTGTGAAAATACGCGCAATTGAACTTCTCAACCCCGTCGGCTTTCCCCGGCAACCAATCCCCCTACTGCCCGCTAGCATGCGACGGCTCCCATTTACTCTGTCGCCCTCGAATCCTCGGACCGGCTTGCTGCGTTCGCGCCCGTTCCTGCTTCTCTCATTGCTCCTCCACCTACTCCTCCTCTCTTCTTCTTCCCAGCGGAACTCGTCGCTCCTTCCAGCACCAACGCTCTTTCTCTCTCACTCTCTCTCTCTCTTTCTATCATGCACGTCGGCACTCAGCTTCCTCGCTCCCTCGCTCACCCCTGCTCTCACTTTCAGCCTCTTCTGCCGCCTCCACCTCTTGGGGCCTTCGCTCTTTTGTCACGGCACCCTTGTTCGCGCTGTCCCACTCTATTTGCCACCGCCCCCCGTCGTTCCATCATCCCTCAAAGCCGTGGAGACTAACCGGTGGCACAGAGGGTTGCCGACGCGCTACCGAGCACGCCGGTATTGCCGCTGCTGGTGTGTGCTTGTCCTCCTCTTAATGGCACCGTCAGTGTGGTGGTGGTGGTGGTGGAGGTGGTGATGGTGCGCCAACGCTCCCAGTAGCCTGCTGCTACCACCCACACCCACAATAGTTCGTCCTCTCTCTTTCTTGCTCATGTGTACCGTTCATACTTTTACTCTGCAACGGGAGATTCCCTCTCGCTCGGCACGGCCAGGCGAATCCCTCCTGGGATTTGCACGGCCCGGCAAATATGCGTCCGATAAAGACTACCCGGCATACCGTGACTGATCCTTCGACAGGGATTACCCGGAGGAACCGTCGGAATGATCTCCTTTCGATGCAACTTCCTCGGCTGAAGCTGGTATCGCCGTGGGCGAGTAATGCGTATGCATCTCTCTTCTTATCGTTCTCTTCACATATGTGTTGCTAATTGACACCGGTCTGACTGAGATGCCAAAATGTTTACTGGCCGATCAGTGAAATCGACCAGCTGTCCGAAGATTGACAGATGCGATGCAAACGATCCCCAGGTGAGATGTTCGATACAGTGAAACAGCGATAAGAAGGAAACACGAGTTTTCAGATCTGGTAAGGTTGCAAGTAGTTGCCCATAGATTGGCCGGTTGAGATTTGTCGAAATTTCATGGACCAACGCGCCAACGGACAAGGGTCTGTATACTTAAGAGGTAAGAACAGGCGGTATCCGTAGGCCGATCTCTGTGGTCGAGACAGGACACGATACCGAAATACTAACGAGAAGTCACAATAATTTTCACGGTACGCGTAGTCTCATAATGGAGGAGAGCCCGATGTCACGCTGCGCAAGATACCCTGCGGCGTGCGCGCGCGCGCGCGCGCTTCCCGCTATCCTTATCTGGCATCTGTGCCAAGGAAAAGTTCTCTCAATCCTTCTTCCAATCCGCTCGCTTGCAGCTCCCACCCTAATCCTTTTCGAAAGCCTGTGCACAGCCGGCTCTCTCTATCTCGGTTTTCGAAGTTCGCGTGGTTCGCACTCTTACGAAACGAGCGGAGGACGAAAATAAAATGCGGTCATTACTGCCTTCCGCTTCGATGGAAAGGGCCGAGAGAAGAAAAGACAGAATGGCTGGATACAATCTCGTCTGGCGATTCTGGGAGGCGCTCGCACGCAGCGAAGATTGATCAATACTAATGCATCAGCAGCAAATGAGTCGTACTGCCAGGCAAAATGACAGTTCCGCAAAAAAATCTGGTGCGAGTACCAAGTGATACGTCCTCCTAGCCTATATTCAGGTACAACTAACGTCATACTTGGCCTTCATCGTGTGGTCACTGTACCAGCACAGTTATAAGTTCATTAACCACGACGTTTCCATGTTGTCCGTACAAATGATAACAAATGGCACAGGATTGTATGATGTGTGAAGAAACATATTCAGAATAAATCGGTTATACTTTCCACGAACGTTATAGGAGCTGGGTCATCCAGACGACAGACAGGACGCTGTCTCTACCATTAGCCGACGCGCGCGCGCGCGCGCGAGCGGCTGTAATTAAAATTAATTATCTCCGATGTCGAAGCGTCGTAAATCATAAATAAGTGGCGGAGAGTGGGAGGTGCATCTGAATGAATGATTCGTAGCTGACGTGTGGTACCGATCGTTCGGTTAAGCCTTGCATCGGGCATATATTCTCGGCTTGCGGAATCGAGAGGCCCGAGCCTAACAGCCGGGTCCCGTGCGCGCGATCTCTGCCGCCTGTCATCAAGTGACAGTGATTGATCGTCGAGCGCGCGCGCGCGTGCGCGCGCGTAGCACGAGCAACAATCCTCTCCCGTTGAACCCGCCGTCCGTTTCTTCTCGGCGGACGCGAGGAAAACAAGCCGGCTGATCCCGAGAGTACGACGTGACATCGGCGATTGTCAGTCACTTCGGATTCCCCGCAGTCCGTATCACCGGATCACGTAATCGGTGAAGGTATCAATGCAAGTGAAGCTTGTATCAGACCGCTCGCCTATGAGAATACCCTGGCGAATCGCGCCGCGAGAATAACAATATACACATTGCTTCACCATGCTAGTATTAATACAAGAAAGGGGTGGCATTTCAATTGGCAATGTGTTTTAAAAAAACCGGATTCACCTTAACAACTCGACATATGTACAGGGTGTAACAGATAGAATGGGACCAGCTTTTTACCATTGATTTATCGGTAATACCGACATTGCTTCATTGTTTTGGCAGCCGTGTAATGTCACTTGTGTCGTATGTCGCTGAACACACTACACAAATGACAGAAAAATTTGCGAAAAAATGAATTTTGAGCCATGGCTCTGGAATTTATATCACTTCTTCCTTGATGCAAGAAAACATTCTCCACCAAATTTCAGCCCCGGAAAATATCGGGAAGTATGAAAAACATGGGAAAAACCATGAAAATGAATTATTCAAGATTGGTTTTCCATGTGTTTTCGGTACAATTCTGGCATTTCTGCCACTAGTTTCATGTTTTCTTTCCGTTTTGATACTCAAACAATCGAAATATCAAGCGTTCGTCCAAGTCCAAGAACCTTCGAAAAATCGAAAATTTGTGAAGGGGTACATATGGAAAAATTTCCGAAAAAATGAATTTTGAGCTAGGGCTCTGGAATTTATATCACTTCTTCCTTGATGCAAGAAAACATTCCCCACCAAATTTCAGCCCCGGAAAATGTCGGGAAGTATGAAGAACATGAGGAAAACAACGAAAATCAATTATTCAATATTGGTTTTCCATGTGTTTTCGGTACAATTCCGGCATTTCTGCCACTGGTTTCATGTTTTGTATCCGTTTTGATACTCAAACAATCGATTTATGAAGTTTCGTAAAAATCCGAGAACCTTCGAAAAATCGAAAATTTGTGAAGGGGTACATATGGAAAAATTTCCGAAAAAATGAATTTTGAGCTAGGGCTCTGGAATTTATATCACTTCTTCCTTGATGCAAGAAAACATTCCCCACCAAATTTCAGCCCCGGAAAATGTCGGGAAGTATGAAGAACATGAGGAAAACAACGAAAATCAATTATTCAATATTGGTTTTCCATGTGTTTTCGGTACAATTCCGGCATTTCTGCCACTGGTTTCATGTTTTATATCCGTTTTGATACTCAAACAATCGATCTATGAACTTTCATCAAAATCCGAGAACCTTCGAAAAATCGAAAATTTGTGAAGGGGTACATATGGAAAAATTTCCGAAAAAATGAATTTTGAGCTAGGGCTCTGGAATTTATATCACTTCTTCCTTGATACAAGAAAACATTCTCCACCAAATTTCAGCCCCTGAAAAGATCGGGAAGATTGCAAAACGTGGAACAAACCGTCAGAATCAGATGAAATTAATTATTCCACCTTTGCGCTGGATATTACACGGCTACCAAAACAATCAGGCAATAACCGTATCACCGATATTTCGATGGTAAAAAACTGATTCCAAGCTATCTGTTACACCCTGTATATACAGGACAAATAATTGAACTTCTTAACATTCTTCTGCATTTTGCTTAGTACAACAATACAATTGTTCTAGAATTATGATTATCAAAAGGTTCGAGTACAAAGAGAAAATTGAGCCGACGCGTTTTAATGAAATTTTCTATTGTCGCATTAACACTGGGTGTGCAATCGAATTTTACAGACCACGTATACGTGGTCGGGCTGCATCATAATTCCATCGTTTACGTCCTTTTACAGAGAGCGCACCGCGGAAATCTAATTGCGTGAGTTAGAAAGGGGGAATGGAGGGGGAGGGGGAAGGTGGGGTGGGTGGGGGAAACGAGGATGTGCAGAGTGATGGGTGGTTTGCGATCGTCCGAGCCCGAGCGCGTATCCATTGCAGTTTGATGGCTGCATGTGTGCGCGGGCGCGCAAACGAGGGAAAACGGATGATCCGAATGAGTCGGTGATCGGCCCGCGGTCGGGCTTGCACAGGCATTTTTTCACACTCTGTAATTATCAGGTTGCCAGGAACGGACGTGCGCGCATATGTTAAAGCGAATCACATTAACTGCCCCTCCCCCCAAGAGACTCTAGGCGGTCGTGTGTCCTGGCAAAGGTAAACATTATTTGAATTCTACGTGCGTACAGCTCGCGCCATTAGCCATCGTTTCTCCTCGACACGGTAATCTCTCGGGGGCTAACGAAACACAGCAGACCGAGCAGTTATTAGTGCCGAATTTAGAATTAAGCGTGGCCGCGCTTGTTCAGCAGTCCCGGCCGACGCTTTACCTTCCGCCCCCTCACCCCACACCCCCACACCGCCAGGAACCCTCTGACGCCCTTTTGTTTTCGGGTGAGGGAACTCTACGCGCCGGCGAACAATGCCGGCTAATTCTCTCTCAGCAAGAGTCCCGCAAGTTCGTTTACGCGACTGCTTTTTATTTCCTCCCGATTCCTTCTTTTTATGGTCGATATGGTAATCGCGTCTAAGAATAATTCGGAAGTTGTAGTCGCTTCGAATAAAATCTGCGGCTGCGGTGTTCCTACAGAAAGCATGATTATCAGTTCTTCCGTATGGCCCAATTGTTATCGATGCTCAGTGAAGGCGTGGAACAAGGGATTCGAAACCGAGGGAGGAAAGGGTGGTTTAATTGCCCTGAGTCCGGGGACTAATTAAGCTCGAAATTGGATTCTGGTTTGAGAGATCGGTAGAGTTTCACGAAACCGGACAACAAAGTTACCCGACGGCGTCAGATCGCTGGGTGGACCGCCAGCAAGTAGAAGCAGTCGCTCCGGTCAAGAGAAGATGAGATAGAGGTCGAATCGAAGAGCCCTTTCTCACGCGAGGGCCGCGTACTACCATCCCTCTGGATCAAACCAGAATTACTCTCCCAACCCCTTCCTGATCTCGAAAGATTTAACCCCTACACGGGATGATGCTCGATCGTCGAGTTGGCTCCCTCCTTGCTCCAGCAACAGCATCTCCAGCCGTGCTCGAGGCGACTGCTTACCCGGGAGCGGGACGCTCCGCTTGACCGTTGTCCAGTTCTCAGCATCACCGGACGCACGTAGCGGAGTACCAAGCCGTCCCTCTCCCGTCCCGTGAGAATAAACCGGGAATCGCAAACTGGTCCAGAGTTACGCGGATCCTGCTAGAATGCCGATAGAAAAGGGGATGGAGAGAGGGACACGGGGGGAGAATGGGGTAGTGGTAGCGTGGTAGAGGCGGAAAAGAATCACGACGCGGATGCTGCTCTTCGCCAAGGAGGAGGAAGGGAAAAAACAGTTTCCCGGCTCAGTATGCGAATTGCGATGCCATGCGACACTTCTATCTGCCAGTGGCCGACCGACACACGCGCCAGATCGTAAAGTCTTCCATCGAGCGGGCACTAAACAAGACAGCAGAGCTCGTAAAACGTCGACAGCGTTATCGGGCTTCGAGCACGGTCCTCTGTGATCGAGTGACGAGCAGCGAACGGCAAGCAGAGCGCCGGATAATTGAAGAAGGCAGCACGCGCCGATACATCGTCGAGTCTTCGCTTGTAGTTGGACGAAGCAGTGGGCGAGTAAAAGTGCCGTGGCGGGATATTGCACGGGCGGTACTCGTACCGACGAAAGTGCTGCTGATTTATGCCCAGCCATTATTACCGGGCCGCTGCTAATTGACACTGTAATTGACCCAGATAGCGGGATGTGTTTGGCGGCCAGTTCCTGACTCTACTACGGCATACCGGGGAGCCGCGGTTAACTGCATTACGCGCTCCGTCGTTCGCCGCAATTTATAAATAATCATCGCCGGGTTGACGACGCTCCGTGGGCAACTGTGTGATAGTGTCTGCTTCACTTAAAGGAGACTGTGAATGTACTCTTTGAAGAACTGGCTTGTGCATAGGCATGCGAGTTCGACCTCACGCAGCAATCTTATGCTCTTGATAAATCATAGCTACACTCTTGGAGTACTGGTGATACAGGACTCCCTGAGCGCGTACTCTTGTGACTGTGGGTGTGTCTCTGCCAGTTCCCAGCTTTTTCATTCTTTTTGTTGCAGATCATTAGCCACGCTTTGTTACATCCGTTAACTGGCTGCTTCCACCCACGTAGAATCTTCTTCATTGGATATATCATTGGCTGAACTCACCGCCCTCGCTAATATCCTCGGTGTATCGTTTCAGAGGAGTCCAATAACGGAGACCAAGGGAGAGAGCGATTACAGTTCGAGTTATTAATTTACATTGGGCAAACACTTAACTCAAATGCATGTACACAGAGTGATGCTCATATTCCGTAAATAGTACGAGTAATTTACATCGGCAAGCAGCCAATTGTAGAGTCTATTCATTCTTTTCCGTCACCCGACTAATTGCCGCTTGCTTCCTGACTCTGCCATTGAGCATGCGCCTGGTTTTCTTTAGTCGCGTTGGATAATCCATTTTCTGTCTTATCTTTTTCCAGGGTGTTTCGGTGATAATTAGGACCTGGTCCTCGTTATTGCAGCTAATTTATTAACCGATTACGTTTAGTTTGAGCTTGGAACACGTAAACTCGCGGACGCTCCTTAGACGGTCACCTTCTAACTCGCATATCGCCTTTAAGCTGACGGCCTGTTTACTCGGAGTCCCGTTGCCTTTAAGCCAATTCGTTAAACTGAAATGTACTTGCCGAGTAATCCATCTTAGCGTAATTAGCCGGTTATACGTTGAGCAGTTAGCAGTGGCTGCTAAGCCCTGCGTCAACCCCTCGCCGCTCAGTGATTTTTCACTTCGCGCCCCGCCCTACCCTCTACACCTTCTCCTCCTGCCACCCTCCCTGCACCCGCCACTTTTCCCATTTTCTTCGACCGCCCCGTCTTCTCACTCGCGCCAACGCCCCCGCCACTTCTCTTCTATTCATCTTCTTCACACTTAAGCCGCGCCTATTACTTTTCCTGCTTGTAGATTTATTCAACTTTCCACTTGGATCGATTAACCACCACCCCGCAACCCCGTTGACCGGATATCTATTTCACGTTCGCGAGAGCTTCGGCTTTGGCGAGTCAGACCTCAAATTGCCACGTGTGCCTTCGATCTCCTAGGAAAACCTAAAATTTCGCACACAAGGCAAAACTGAAATCGCAGGTGTAACAAGGAGATGAAACTTCAGAGTCGTGTCGATTTCCAAGCATGCATGAATACTAGCTTGGTGCCAATCCCATAAAATGTTCGAGCTTTGTAGTTTTTCTCAGTGAAGCATGCAACCCACTTGTGACTGCGGCATGTATACAAGTGTATCTGGCGACGAACTGACGCGAGTGGCACTTTATTATCTCCAGTGATTGACGGAGCACAGATCCAGTTCGAACGCGTTTGTCCTATTACGTATCTAACGTACGCACAACTTTCTCCAGTCGAGGAGTATCTTCTGTCTGTAACGTGGCGCGCGTTTGCGACAAGTCCGTTGAGAAAGAGGGAAAGGGACTAACCCAGCCGTATTAAGAATCCGAGTCGACGAGGGGGTGTGAGAGTTACCAGCTCTCGACGAAGTGGAGGATCGCGTGCAAGTTGTCGAGATTGTGGTGGTATACACATACACGCGTCCCGTGGCCGGACAGTGGGTGCGTACTGTGTGCGCGGCCGTGGCCCATAAAGCAGCGAGGTGTTTCAGGGTTTTCAGGTCTTAGGTGGGTAGAGCACACAGAGGGAGAACGAGAGAGAGAGACAAAGTCGGCAGCAACGTGGAAGGTTCTTCTACGTGTGGGGTCTGCAAGGCGTCGTCGCCGTCGGTGTAATCGTCGCTACCTTGGCAGTGTTGGACACCTAGGGAGGAAGGAGTTCGTGGGGACGAAAGGAGGACGGAAGAGAGAGCAAAGAGGAGCACACGCGCTTGGCGCGCCGATTGCATCGGCCTTCGGGAAAGAGAGGAGCTCTCGAGCTACTACCTTCTCGCCGCCGGCACCACCACCGCCGTCGCCGCCGCCGCCGTCGCTGCCCGCCGCTCACCGTCGCCCGCCACCAGTGTGAATGTCCATGAGGAAGTCCCGCGAGCCCCGACGATAGCCAAGAAGCTTTTAATCTGCCGAGAGAATTGGACGCGAGCCAGAGGACGTGCGGATGCGAGAACGGGCCGCATGTGTGCATGTGTATGCCCGTAGCTCGTCGAGCCGTGTGTCGGTGCCCGTCCCGTTCGCCCGGCTGTGTGCCGCTCCGCCGCGCTCACTCTCCGCCCGGCACCGGCCGATCCGCGCGGATAAAATCACGTATGAGTGCCACTCTCTCTCTCTCTCTCTCTCTGTCTGTGTATGTACATACACGTGAACGTGATTGCGTGAGGAGAATGTAATTAGTGACGGGACGTTGCTGTTGATCCTTCGTCTCCGTCACGGTGGTGCAGCCAGTGCACGCGCCTCCTGTGATGCTAGCTCGCCGCCTCAAACGATATCCAGGACAAACTTGAGCGAGATCTCTATATACTTAACCCAGGATCTCCTCCCTGCTGCTAGCAGATTTGTTTCCGGGGATCCTCCGAAACATTACCCTTGGTACTTCCAAGATATTGCAGCTGAGAATGAACTGCTAGAAGTTTCTTGGAAGGTGCGTCAGGCTCTTCATACGGATTTTGCGACTGGCTATAAACAGCTGTGTCTTCCAACTGATCCAACACTCTACTCCTTTTGCAGGAATCGAGGATATTTAGCAGATGCAGTTGTACGGTCTTGGATTGGTCAATTTGGACGGTTTGGAGTACAGGTATGTGACTCGCTATCTATTCTACTGTAGTTACTGGGTCTCGTGAAGTTACGATGCATGCCCGTCTTTGGCCTGTACTATTGAAACGCTGGGTGCCAATGGTCTAAGGAACGAAGGGCAGCAAGCCCGTCCTTTCTACCTGCGAAGTCCCTCTAATGGCTTTATTTAACGTTTTCTTCTTAACAATGGACTCACCCTAAACAAAGTATTAGGATCCTTAAACGACGGCACAGGTAACTTGTCCCCAAGGGACAGACTGCACGTGCTGACGGATTCTTTGTGTCAGCGACGTGCAAGGTGTTCATGAAGCCGCAAGGTGCCGAGCTGTCCCACATTTCTCTGACAAGGTGTACCTACGGTAGCCCGGCAGCCGTTAAGTTGATACTCAATGTCTCTTATCACGTCCCACTGCACCGCTACCGCAGTCCCTTGCAACACCCGAACTTGGAGTTGCTAGAATCCCCGTGTCATAAATTTTCCGCGCATCGTATATGCATTTAATCTATACACGACTTTATCGCACAATCTCAAGGGAACGTAATCCCCAGAATCGAAGCGAAGATCGATCTAAGAATGCTTTCGCGCCCTCGAAACATTGTTCCAGCCATGAAAATGTATAAAGTAAAACACGGTGTCGATGTTCTATCTTCCCTCGTATTAATAGCGAATCTGTGTCGTCAGAGATCAAAGCGGACCTGATTGCCGAAGGCCATGCACGAGTGGCACACTGATTGGTATCATTGTAGGGGGCATTTTATGTACCGAACATGCGCCGCCGCCGAACTCGAATACAGAATCGGGAGGGTAAAGAGAAAGGTGACGTGTGAAGATAGAGAGAGACGCTGCTAGACAGGGGGGTTACCGGTTTTGTACCGATGGCCCCGCTCTCTGCAGGCCCGTAACTGTGGACGACTTCCCCACCCCGTCCCCATTTTAATAATCCCCGACCCCCTTTCGAGGGGCCCGAACAAGGATATACCACAGCTGGGCTCCCCTTTTGCCTCGTGCCCGGTGTTAAGGGGTTCTACCCCCCACTGTCTACTATTTCGTCTTCTCCCGTCTCTCGATGGCTCGAGTCTTCCTTCTCCAACAAAGGCGGCTGCTTTTGGGTTTTCCTCTGTTAAAAAATCGTGCACTTTCGAAATATCGGGAGACTTCCATGGGTGACAAGTATGCCGCAATCGAAAAGGAAACCGCTTAGTACCTTTGATGAGTTGAGAGCCAAGGGCTGAACATTCCTACCCAAGGCTGTACATCGGTTTCCTGTGTAGGCGCGGTCCTTTCTTCAATGCTCTCTGGCCCAGCTTGGTATATTTATATGGCACTGTGGACGCTATATTTCAGCATTTTGAGTATTCCTTTGTGCGCTTGCCGTCACGATCCTGGATTCCTCTTTCCTCTTTGCTTTTCGTTGCTCTCTTTTTGTTACGTTATTCTTAATCCCTCCTTTTCCTCCCTTTTGCTTGCTGGGCGTCCGCCCGCATTCTGGGCACCTTTGCGCTTCAGCTCTTCACCGCGGAGCCAAAGTCACCCTCAAAGTCTGTCGTTCGCAGTGACTGGAAGAGAGACGAATCGAAGTTGCGGTAACTCCGGAGATCTGTCGAGCATGTATCTGCATACACTGGCTACCGCCGTATGTGTGTGGGGGTCATACTTTTGTTCGTATAGTTAAACACTTTGTCCTCTCTCGCATTTGTTAGTAAATACGTCTACCTAAAACTACCAAGAGCCCTTTATGAGCCACTACCCCGAAGGTTCGGGTTACTAAACCCGCGCATCATCATGTAAATGATCCCAAATGGAAATTTGAGACAATAAACCAACCCGTCACAAATCCTTTACGTATTCGAATTCGGAAACTTCGATTTGAGCGTTGAGTCTCGTGAAGTCTCGACTAATGTGTAATAAAGGCACTAAATCGCATTGTGACGGCCTCGTCTTCTTTCATCGTCGCGTTTAGTGCGACTATTTGGGCGCGAAGTGGTGCGATTATACGCATCAAAGGATTCGCTGCTCTAACGAAGCACAAGCTGTACCAGATGCACACAGTCGGTTACGAAAGTTGCCAGCTCGAGAAAATCCCTGGAGCCGATTCCCACCATTATCGTGGAATCCAATTTCTTCCAAAGCCGTTCGCACTCGGCATTCTGGAAACTCATCGACAGCGAAGCATAGCGGGCCGAAAAATTCGTGAACAAGACACCGGTCGGTCGTGCTGGCATTTGGTATATCTAGACCTGCGGTATCCCTCCTCTCACTCACCCGCAAGTACTTTTTCCCTTCTTCGCTCTTTTCGCTGCTCTCACTCTCTCTCACGCCAACAGCTGTGTCTCTCTTTATCTCATGGTTGCGTGTGCGCTGCGTTGAGCTTCCGCACCTCGTCGGTTTCTGAAAAGCTCCGGTAGGCAGGCGGACCAACGATATGCTACTGCTCCGGTGTGGGCGCGCGCGTGCAAAATCGCGATCGGAAGAGTGCCCTTGGCGAGAGGAGGATGGCAGGAGCGAAGGTGGGACGAGCGTCAGTGCAAAGTTGGGAGGAGCGAGGGAGAGAGAAAGCCCAGCAAAACGGTGAACGCGGGCGGGCGAAGCGATGGGAAGGATCCGATATACGGAAGAGGAGCGAGACAGCGGTAGCACGGTGGCCAGGAGGATGAAAAAGAAAAGTGAGAGGGAAAAGGCGAGAATCCGAGCGAAGGGAGAAAAAGAGAGAGGGGCCGCGCGCGCTTGCGGAAAAAGAGCATCGGCAGAAGAGCGAGAGGTATGTGTATAGGATAGAGAGGAGGAATAGGCGGAGGAAGTAGCGTCGGCTACACAGGGCGAAGCGAGAACACAGCGCCGAGGGACGAGTCGGACAAGGCCGACGAGGATAGAGCGCAACGCCCGACGAAGACGGTCTGAGTGGGACTAGTGAGGGCGCCCGAGCGAGACCGAAACGAGCCGAGAGCAGGCAGTGCCGTTGGCGTAGTAACGTGCTGAAGCTCGTATACCGAAGCTACCTTCTCCTCCCTCTAGCCCGCTACTCTGGCTGCCTGCTGGCTGCCTGCCTGCCTGCCTGCTTGCCTGCCTTGCCTGCCTTGCTTGTCTGCCTGGCCGCCCGCTCGCGCCTGCCAGCCTGCCAGCCTGCCAGCCTGACTGACTGTCCGTGTGAGAGCGGGCGTGTGTGTTACGCTCTCTGCGTGGCGCGTCCGCCGCCAAGCACGGTATGTGCGCCGAGCGTCAAAGCATGCCTGTGTGCGTTCGTACGTAGATGGGGGTCCCGGCCCGGCTCTCGGCCCGTCCCGTCCCGTTCCGTCCCGTCCCGTCCCGTGCTGTGGAGTATCGCACCGCTCGCCACCCGCTATCCACAGCAGTTTCAGCCCGCCCGCCCGACTGCCAGCCTGCCAGTGTCCCACCGCACGCCGAACCGTTTGCACTCAGAAGCGATCAGGGAGCCCTTCGCTCCCGCCCGAGTCGAGCCGACCGACCGACCGGCTTCCCTTAAGAGCAAGCTCGCGCGCTTCTCTGCTCCTCGCCGATCTGGCGAGTCGCGCATCGTATACACGCCGCCGCAGCCGCCACTCTGCCGCTATACGGCTGTCCTCCGTCTCTATCCTGCCCTCCTTTACTTCGAGTCGCGCTCTTACGCGCGCCGCTACCGCTGCTCTGCCGCTCTCCTTCCTTCCTCCTATACCCCGATACGCATTTTCTCTTTGTCTCCCGCACCCTTACCGCCGCCACCGCCGCCGCCGCCGCCCCCGATCCTATCCGTCCCCCAAGCGTTCCGCTAGCCCTCGTGGTCCTCCACCTCTTGCTCGTCAGTCACACTCGACAGAACGCACGAGCACCGGCCTATCGTTATCCTTCTCCTGCCGCGTGCCGTCCTCTCACTCCTTCGCGCGCTCTTCCCTGCGTTTAACCTCCCGTCTGCATCCCACCGCTCCCCTCCACCACGCGCCACTCGGTACAGTCGGCACACCAGCCACTATCTCCCTCGCGCCGCCTAGTCGGCCGTTCCTCCTCTCTCTGTCCTCTCGTTCGCGCCGCTCCTCTTTCTCGCTCCCGAGCATAACGCCGCAGCCGCGCCGGTGTGTACTCCCGCTGTCACCTGATCGCGGGACGCTTTTCGTGGGTGAGATACCGCTCGGCCACCGAGTCAACCGAGTCTGCTGCCGCCGCCACCAGCATCGCCACCTCTCTGCCTCCACCGCCGCCGTCGCCACCACCACCCGCCACCTCCGACGTCGTCGATGCTATCGCCGTACTCCTCGTAGTCAACCTCCTCGCCGCGGTACTTGCCGCTCGCTCCTCCTCCCTCCTACTCCTCCATCACCCTTCAGCATCTGCTGTTACTCTCCTCTTTCTTCCACCTTGCTCCGAGAGAAGCGGACTCCTCTACCCACCGTCCCGTCCCGTGGACACGCTGCCGTGCCTGCCTGCCTGCCAGCCTGCCTCTCTTCCTATACTCGGCCCGTTCGTCGCCGCGCGACGACCAAGAGCAGGGCTGCTGCCTTTGGCTGCCTGGTGGTTTCCGAGAGTGGTGGCTCCCGAGAGAAGAAAAAGAGAAAAGTGTGCGTCAACGAGGACCTAGCTGTCCGGCGACTGAACGACTTGGTAGCCCCGGCTTAGGCCTCTCACTCTTTCTCGCGGTCGGCTCTTCCTCCTTTCACGGATCTTCGCCGGTGCAGCGTGTCTGGGCCGACTGGCTGGCTGCTTGCTCGAGAGAGAGAGAGGGAGGTGACACTTTCGGAACGTGGACACGCGGCGGCGGCACGCACGGATCGTCACGCTGAATACACCAGGACTCGGAACTCAGGAGAGTCGTCGCGCGTTCGCTACTGTGCACCCGCCTCGTTCGTACCTTCCACCACCAGTCAGCGCGCACACACTCATCATCCCGCCTGCTTTTCTGCTGTCAAGCCTGCCGATTCTCCACCTCGTGCATACTGTGACGCCTTGGATTCACTGGCGAGCCGCCCTCGCCTTCAAATGTGCAAGATCTTCCACCAAGTGTCAACGAAGATCGGAGGCGACTAGTGTGAGTGCTTTTGATCTCCTTTGATCGAGTTGATAGACGAACGGTGGCGTCGATCAGTGATTTCAAAAGACGGCGGTAATTACCGTACGCTACCCGCCCCGGCTGTGCTTCTATACGCTCGTTAAGAGCCGAGGAATTATCGTCCTCAGACGCGCGCGCGTCTCATGAATATGAATTGCCTCAGACTTTTTTTTCGCCATATCGACGATAGCAAATGCGAAGCCTCTCGCAACACTTCGTTTCGGTTTTGAACTCGCCTTGCCTCTCGATTTCGAACGACGTAGCTTTGTTTCTCCTTTCCTGCGCACTGGCAGTAGCTTGTTTTGCCAATTTTCTTGGACTTCGCTCTTTACCCCTACGGTAACGGCATTTTCCTGCCGCCAAGCTGAAGTAACTGACATCAGCCAACAAAGCATTGGCAATTTCATAGTTACGCGGATGTGATGGAAAAGTCAACAGGGCGCACTTCATTTTAACGCCAATAGCTTTTGGAATATCAAAAGTGGGCGGTTCGGCACGAAATATCGAGGATGTATGTTTGGCGAACGATTGAAAAGTATTACGCACCATTGAAAAAGTGCTGATTATACATGCAAATGATTGTATGAAATTATAAGCACCCAAGGCATTTCCCAAATTCAAGTAATTGCTCGATATTCGAGTAAGCAGCTTTTAGTGTTACAAAATCATACATGGCTTCGATGAACCGAAGCATTCACGGGAGGCGCATAAAAAAATGTATCTGGCGTTGGATTTAACGTGTGTCGGATTGATTTTGCACCAATACGTTCTTTGATTCATACAAAAAATCCGTATGTTTTATTTTTGACTCTCTAAATAGAACATTATCTTTCGGGTTACTGGTTTCCTGCTGGTTGGGAAAAATAGAATATGGAGTAAGCTAGATCTCCGGGAGGATGACAAGAGATCATTTGTTATCAAAGGAAGGAGACGTGAGAGAAGCATACGGAGAGATGTGGCAGTGACACAGGAGATAGCGGCATTCGTTTCGGTGCTCGTTCCGGGCCGGTCGCCACACCCGCCCGTTTGGGAATTCAACTTACTGGCACTCGGGACCGGAGCCTTCGACGTTTTCTCCCTGCTCAAACGGATACCACAAGAGCCAACCGTTTCTGTCGTATTAAATGTGACTGCCACTGAATCTGTGACTGAATTTCTATCCACGATTTCACACGAAATTATTAAGCTCTCCGTACGAATTAACTTGCCGCCAGCGCTCACGAAATTAGTGCCAAACGCTTCGGTCACTCATCGTTAGTATCGAAAAGTATGACCAAATAAAAGACGCGGAAATACCAGGCCTCCGAGCGTAGAAGTGCAATTAAAGTGTTTTCCTAGTAATCAACAACATACATTTTCGACATTCCAAAAACTCCCCGTATCCAGATATAGCTCGTACTCCTGAAGCGTTGCCTCGCCACGAACAGATTTAGACTGAAAGAGATAGAATATCGTTTAACACACGAACGATAGGGGCGCCCCTTCTTTCGGCAGTCGGAAGGAAAATCGGCTCTCCGTGGAAACGATCTCACCAAGACTAGGAAGGTGGCCCGGATCCATCGGTGGGAGGAACCCGTGCATCCCTGTAATCGGGGGGCTCAGAAGGGAACGTTCCCGTCCGGCTTAACGACGTAAGAGTAATTCGTGGAAAAAGCAGGCCACGCGAGCGAGTGGAGCATAGGCGACGATCCCAAGGCATCCTTGCGAAAGTGATCGGCCTAAAAGGAGGGTTAAATCCGGCGCGGGAAACTGCCGAGAGCAACCCTCCGGGTATTTACGCGCATATATCTCGTACGTGCACGCATGTACCGAGAGAAGACGGTTTGCCGGGCCGCCGTTGGGTACCGGGACGGGGACAGAGGAGTAGAAGGTGAAAGAGGGTGGGTGCGTGCCTGGCAGGGTACGGTAGAGGTGTACGTGGTAATACAGTGGCCATGCGAGCTTGATTACACATTGCGATCACGAGTGTTCCACGAGCGGGCGGGCGGACATAAGGCCTTTTGTCACACCATGGCCTACAGGCAGGAAGCACGTAGCGTGACACCGGACTCGCTCGCTTGCTCGCGCTCCGTGTGTGCGACCATCACTCACATTATACGCAACGTAATATGTATATGACACTATGAGACGGCAAGGGTGGGGGGAAGGGGAGCGGGTGGAAGGGGGGAGAGTTGCTTGCGCGCGGGAGAGAGGCAGAGCAAGGTGCGAGGGTAGAGGACGCGCCATAATACTCGGTGGTCCCATGCCAGTACGTGACTTGTGTGCGGCTTTAAGCCAGGACGTACGTACCGTCTTCCCGAGTGCCGGTAGCCCCGTTTCCAGCAACCAAAGGAGTCTGGACATCCATACATATACATCGCTGGCAGGCTACTTCGTCCGGTATATTCCATCGGCCGGCCACGCTATAATCGAGCTTACTCTATTAAGTCGTGTCCTCTTTTCACGGAAAGCTGCCAGTGGCCCCTGTGCTGCCGTCACTACCTCCGCCGGGCCGCAGTGCCTCCCTTATCACCTTACGAATTAACGCTAACGCGGATAGTTTCGCCGGTGCACCGTGAGATAACGTACTTAGGTCGCAGAAGTACACTCCTAGTTCGGTGCGCGCCACTCGGGCCAGCAAATCTAGGCCGTAGAGACTGGCGAAGCTTCTCTGCATTAGTCCCGTCCCGGCCCCTGCTTAGTCTAGCTATTGTCCACTCTGAGTTTGATTCATTGCTCTTCTTAAAACTCGTGTTAGCCATGCTTGGGGTACTAACTGGTGCTCCCTTGAGGGTGCTTCCCTGTATATCTTGAACCAAGTTCGCTCACAGTCCTACCACGCCCAGGAAGACAGGATCACCCAATGGGACGCCGTTCCCAAAAACTGCGGTTACACGAATTGCATAGGTAACTCAGATCAATCCAACGGGATCAGGCTTCTTCTTTTAAGTCAGCGCGCGTACCATTGTAAATTGAGATATATCACTGTGCGGGGAGGCAGAGGTGTCGGATTTCTTATCGAAAGGTGTATAGAGAATATCGCAGGGGTTCGTTACACCACCCGTGCACATAGAACGCCGAATATTCCGAGATCAGCCTTATTGAATTACTACGCACTGTACGGTTTACTTCGTGATTATCCAGGTCGATTTATCTATACAGTCACTCTCTGTAATTGCGCTGGCAGTGGCCCGCAGTGATTTACGAAAGGAAAGCCGGTTAAATTTCCTTGCGATATCAACGACAAGCAGAAAATCCTTTCTCACTCTATCTCTCGTTCCCTTTGTCTCTTTCTGCGTGTCACTGGTAACTTCAAAAATTCGGTTCCAGCCTGGGCCCGGTTACACGGCCGAGCGATGGACGATTAATGAAACGTGAATCCGCGTCGTTATTTTTTTGTGCATGGGATGACGCGGTAGCGAGTGTCGACAAGTGCGCGAACATAGGAGAGGCAGGCAGGGAGCCGCAGGATCCAGAATCGTTCAGCACCCCACACTAGCCGCCTGATGCTCGGCGTCGTCGTGTGCGAGCCTATTTCATATCGGGGTTAGTTAGATCTGTGATGTGGAGGGAATCATAGGGCGTAACGCTAAGGGGAGTCGCGTGTGCCTAGCCACAGGGGCGACAGATATTACAAGGGGCGATGGGGAGGGGGGGGGGGAGAGAAAGTTCATTTTTACGCTGTTATATTTCATTACTTCTTCTCCCACTCGTGCTGAATTTCCGCAGCGGGACACGCTTGAGCGTATGGAGTTCGATGAATTTTTGAGTATTATGCATAGAGCGGCCGGGTGCGGCGTCGTATTTCATCGCAGGGTTTCGGCTGCAGAGCGCACACCACGCTATGCCAGCCCCAGCTCCGGCTGCATTTCAAAATGGCGAGAGCAGCAGCCGGCACGCGAAGGGAAGTTAATACCTGCTAAATAACCGGTTTCCTAATTCGTCGTGCCGGGTAAGTCGCGGGTTCTAATTGCACCCCATCTACGTCCCTGTCGTCGTTGTCGTTGTGCCGCAGCGCCAAGCTAACACCTGTCTTACGAAAATCCATTATCCTTGGAGCGCGCACTGCCGGTGAAGGCGGCCTGTCTGAAAAATTTGTACTACTCCCGTATAAGGCGCAGTTGGTACTCGGGATTACGCAACGGTGTGCTTGGTGCGTTGTACGCGCGACGGCAGCGAGAGACAGAGAGAGAGCGAGAGAGAGCGAGAGAGAGACGTTCCGTGCGAAAGGGAGCCCGTCACAAAGGCGGCTGGATCTTTCCTTCTCTCTTTCTCTCTTTCTCTCTCGCATCGCAGCAGTTTCGCACTGCGCGCCAAGCAATTTCGTAGCTGGACTTAAGCCACATATTATATCTCGCTTGTTATAATCTACCCTCGCCGGCAGCCGTGCTCTCTCCAACCCACTCGCTGCCCCTCCGGCAGTCCATTAGCGGCGCCCCCGTTTAAACATTTGCGCGCCGCTTAATCGCCCATAGCTGATTCTCCTTGTCACATCGGAATCTTCTTCTTTTCCAGAAGCTGAAACGTCATCGTTCGACCGTGCAACTCTGCACCGCAGATAATTGGGCGAGTACACTTGAAAAATGCGAAGTGTGAACTAACTGGAGAAGTTATTGGCGGCAAAGAAGACAAAAGTTGTTGGTAGTGGTTGATGTTTTGATGAAAACGTATCGAGCCTGAACGCGCGTGATGGTTATCAGTGACGTTATGTCCTCAGTGCATTGGTGATAGTGAATCGCGAGCGGTAGGCGAGCAAAAGTGAGCACGTAAGCGTAAGACAGACGCAGTGGTGCGTCGTAAATATAAGAAGGAAAAATGGCTACCGCAACAATGGGCCTGCGTCGCAGAGTGCCGGTAAACAATTCACCGAATCCCTCGGGCCAATCGTCCGTCTCAGCGGGCACGGGGTCGGGCAAACGTTCGAGGTCCGAGAACAACAACAACCCGTCCCACGGTAATCTGAACTCGATGAACGGCACGGGCCGGGACGAGCCCCCGACGAAGAAGTCCCGCGGGACATCCACGGCCTCGGCGAAAGCAGCGGCTTCCTCATCGTCATGCAGCAGCGCGGCCAACACGAGCAACTCGAGCACCAACTCCTCGCTCTCGGAGTCGAGCCCACCCTCGAAGGGCCGTGGCGGATCCTCACACTTGAGGTCCTCGACGCAGACACAGAAGAGCATGTCGAGTGCAGCGGCGGCGGCTGCGGCGGCTGCGGCGGCGGCAGCGTCGACGAACGATGTAGCTACGAACGGCAATGGTAGCGCTAACGGAGTTCTGTCGACGAACTGGCCAACCACGTCGAACATGTCGGATGTCTCATCCTACGCTTCCGTAGCGGGGCTGAGCATGACGGCCGGGCAACCGGGTGGCCTTTGCGCCGGAAGCCTCAGCATGCCGACGCCGATACCCTACATGTCGACAACCATGGCGACCTTCGTCGGGAACGCCACAAATCTCGGCAAAAGCTCCTCGGTCTCCTATCTCGATATCTCCAACATGACCGGCGGCTCGTTGAGCTCGAGCTCCTCGGGTACTCTGAACCCCGGCTACGTAGCGAGCGGCAAGTCAGCTCAACCTTCCATAGACCCGAAGAGCGGAGTACCAATGCCGTTTCCCGGAATATCGCCGAGTGTCAACGCAGCCAGCGCCGGCTATGGAATGCAAAAAGGCCAGGCCGTCACCGAGAGCGTTGGCATGCCAAAGAAGTTTCAGAACGACAGTATGTTTAACGCTTATCAGCCCTGGGTGATCAAGACTTATGGTGACCTCGCTAAAACCAAGACAATCACGATTAAGAAGTACGCGCGTATACTGAGAACATTGCGAGGCGAGGAAGTTAATAGTGCGGAGAACAGTAAGTTCCGCTTTTGGGTTAAGAGCAAGGGCTTCCACATCGGCCAGCCGGAAGGATACGACGCCAAACCGGCGGACAGGATTATCGGTCGTCATGCTGTCACGAGCCCTGGATTGGACCCTCCTCTCTACGTGCCCACACAGCTTCCGCACAACAAGGTGAGTCTCCCAAACTGGATTATTCCTATACCATATTACCGCTTTTCTCCACCACGATCTTTTTAAAAGAAATCGCAACCTGCTGCAAGGAGCCTTTGAAACTGTCATCAACTTCATCAATGCTTACTGCAAACTTGTTATATCTGTATTCCGTAATAACAATTTTTAGGGTCTCACACTCCGAACTATAACTTGTGAATTAAAATTGCGTCTTGGTAGAGATATCGTAAATAATATCCGAATCTATATTCTCCCCGATACTCACGATGATTCTGCTCGCTTGCGATCCACGTTGGCCTGTGAGAGCGATCTCTCATCGGATTCACGCAGCGCGGCGGTCCACTGAAATGCAGGGGTTACGGGTCGGGAATTTATCTCTCTCAGCGAGTAGAAAAACCGCGAGAAATCTCGGGCACAGACCGTAAGAAAGCAGATCGTAGCGCGAGGGAAGGACCCTGAGAGAAAGAGAGTGACAGAGAAATAGATCGACGGTGGGGGGTAAGAGGGGGCGTTGCGCCGGCACCACGAGTAAAGTTGGACGAATCGTGAAAGGAAAACGGGAAGAGAGAGTTCGTCTCTCAGATAAGGTGACTGTTTAATAACGTTTAATTATATAGACGTAGTGTATATGCCGCGTTCGGTACATAGATGTATGTGTAGGGTATAAACGGGCAGGCGGTAGCCGGCGCCCGTGATGGAGGAAAAAAGTGCCGGAGGAACGGCGCTTCGATCCAGTTGCCGGAGCTTTGCCAAGCCCGTGGCAAGCCAACCAACCCACTCACCGCGTTTACAGCCCCAACGTAATACGGCCGACGGCCTCTCTGCGCCGTAGTGCTTCCGCGATTTCTCACCGCGCCGGCCAAAGTTTCGTCACGGGTCTAACCAGCGATTCCGAGCGGTGGTCGGCCCGTAAGTCATCGCTCTAACGAAAAGCCGGGCCGGGGCCGGGGCCCGCTTACTCGAGCAGAAAAATATAGAAAGCCGCTCTACGAGCTACACTCGAGCGGCCGTTCGGCACATCGCCCATTCCCGCCAGTAGCGCAGAAATACACCGCTCACCACAGCCGGACCTTTCCCTTCTTCTTTCTCCCTTCTTATTCCATCCGGCTACGTTACGCGGCCTAGCAGTCGGAAGAAAGCTACTATCGTGGTGATGCTGGGCTTCGACCCAGATGTCGGAGCTTTATCAAACTCATAGCAGTTACTCACTACGCTCACAATCGCCCTCGTCGTAATGCGGCCTTCGATCTCTGTGCGGTAATGCTTCCACCATTTCTCACGAGGCTGCCTGCTGCCGCTCCTTCTGTCAGCTGGAGTTCCCTTCCAAGTGCAACGGAGAGCCGTCGACGCTTGATACCTTGCACGAAAAATAGCAGGTCTCTCTCGAGCTCGATCATAACTGCCGGGAGAATTGCATGCCAGTCCACATACTTAATTGACTTTGGGAAAGTTCCCCTGCGCTAGTATGGCACCACATATGGCTTATTTTGCAAAAATACCTGGTAAAACTAGTCTTCATCATTCGGTAGACATATACCGCGTGTGTAGGATCCGGAGTATTAAAAACCGGGCTAATTCTGGCTTAAAAAGTGTCGAGCGTGTTATCCACGGGTGGCGGTGGTGATAGCGGAGGTTGAAAAAAAGAAGTAAGCTGGCGCGCAACGCTTTTTAGCTATCATTAACAATGCTTCGCCAGGCGATCCACGGTAGCTCAGGAAGCTTGGTCGGATTTACGGTTCTGACGTCTTTGCCGTGCTTCAGCGGGAGCGAGGAATATCGTGAGAGCGCGGAAGTAACGAAGAGGTAAAACGGGCCGGGCTGGGCCCGAAGTGAAGCCGGAGGAGAAAGAAGATGGGGTCTTCTTCTCACGGAAGGAAGAACACGCGCATAAAGTTCCCTTCCGCCGCTCGCTTTCCTGTGTTCACTCGATCCGGATTTAGTTCCGCGTGCTCGTACCGAGATCGATCAGCCGCCGGTTTCCCATCCGAATCGTCTTGAGCGGTTTGTGCGAAGACGATCCACAATTTCGCTCGAACGACTCGCTCAATTCTCTATCTTTATTTCGCGTTTGCTCCCGTTTGCCTTCGCTGGCTGTCCTCTGTTTCCCTTTCTTTCTCCTTCCCGCTTGCCAGTACGTAATGCTGTCGTCCGCGCGGCGCCCGTAAAATATTTCTTCGTCGCGATAGTCATTTTTCACGGTTGACCGTCGTCGAGGGCCACGAGATAACAGCAGCCGCGCGAGAGCTTACGTCTCCGATCTCCCTCTCAGTCGTTCCTTCTTCTTCTCTTTACCATGAGGAAAAGAGCACGAGGCGCACTCAGGCCTCCGGCCTCGGTCCACGCTCTACCGTGGCGTGCCACACCGCTCCAAGCGCACCGCTCGATCTCCCTCTCTCACCATCTCGCTCTCTCCCGCGTTGGGTGGCAGAAGAGTAGGTCTGGCCGGCTAGTCATTAGTCACTTTCCGAAGCGGAGGCACAGACAGGCTGCGGCGGTATTCTCTTCTCTCTATCCCGTTGCTCTCTTTCCTCTCTCTGTCTCTCATGGTTGCTTCGCTTGCGCGCAATGTCTTGTTCTATCCTGGTCCCACCAATGCCGCACGCCTGCGGTCGCCTCTCTTGTTCTCGTGAGTGACGGTGATCGGCTCTCTCTGTCTATCTCTCTCTGATCGCGGCTCACTGTCTTTTTCTTTCTGATCACAGCAGCATCTTTCTCGGTTCTCTGGTTCTTCGGCAGCCAGCCTTCCTCCCACCCGTGGCAGGCCGTGGTCCTCTCTATACTCTATACTTCTATACCAAGCCACTCTTCTTCCCTCCCAGGCCATCGAGACTGCGACTGCGACTCGAAGCAGTAAGTCTCCCTCTTGGTTCCGCCGCCTGTGGCTTCGGGCCGTTTCCATCCGTCCTCCTCTCACACTCTCGTCCCGCGCTCTGTCCTTTGTCTTGCCGATCTGGCTTCTCTCTTTCTCTCTATCGCTCCCTCTCCACTCGGCAAAGCTCGATTGCTCCCTCGCTTGCTCCCTCGAGTCACGGAGAAATTCTGCCGCTGCTCCTCTCTCGTGCTTACCTCCTCTTTCCCGGTGCTAAGCCTCTCACGCGTCTATCTTGATTGAGAGCGAGGGAGAGCTGGCGTCAAGGCAGGAGGGCAGAGCCAGGCAGGCAGTGCAGCGGAGAACGGGACGGGTGTGAGACGGAAAAGGAGACCGTTCCGTGTGCCAGAAAGAGGGGAACAGTCGGAGACAGAGAGCGCGGGAAGGAGTGAGAGAGAGAGAGAGGGAGGACACCAGCCGTTCTCGGGGGCTCGTGATCCGGAGCGAGAGAGCGTTTATCGTGCCTTCCGTGAACACGAGCTGGAGGATGGGAGTGAGGCGGGAGAGTGAGGTTGTCATTGATCGTCCCGACTGCGGCTCACGAGCCGCTAAAGGTCCCGTACAAGTACGGCCCGCGCGAGCGTGCATACTACAGCGCTCCGACGTAGGCGTGCGCGCGTGTGCGAACACGCGAGAGCGTGCACTATGTACACGCACTGGTTTCACCGTGCCACCGATAGCTATCCGACCAAAAGACATGCTCTCCCGCCTCAAGCCAGGCGTGTACGTACTTCATGAGGGAACGATGCGCGCGATTCCAGCTAACTATTCAAGTGAGAGATGCGAGCACTCATGCTGGAAGTATGGGAACGTGCTTAAAAGATGGGCGGGCTACGTAAGTCACTGTTGGAAATGCTTTAAAATTAGTATTCTTGAACATTTTGGTTTGTGCGACCGAAACTTGTTAGTGCTAAGGTTCCTTAATCGATGAGGATGAGGAAACCAGTACTTTTGTCATTATGCGCGGTATAGAATGTGCGACTAAGGATGGAACAAGACACATGAGATTTTTTCGCAGAGTTTATACATTTATAGCCTCCAGTGCCACTTTGATATTGTGGCATTGTGCATATGTACATCCTGCGTGAGTGATTGGAGCTGCTTTTTGCCGTCAATAGAAAGCGAGCGATCGTACACCACAATTTCGCTGCATTCGTATCACGATGGTCGCCCGATGTTTTGGATCTTCCTTTTTTATCGTTCCCCGATGGTTAGTCGCTCGCCTAGCACTTTAGGCCATGGAAAATCCGATTGATTTCTATTGCGCATAGCCTCTATTGCTCCCAACCAAAAGAAACACAACGACTGGAAAAACAATCCGTTTCGGGGAAGTGGAATAAAAGCGATATTCGGAACAAAGGTACGGTTTCATGGGGCGCGTTATACGCGCAGATTTGTCTGCGGTACTCAGTAAAGATCATCTGGCGTACCTCATGGAACGTACGAACACCCATCTAGCGACGGTGGTACATATCTGTAAAAGAAGAAAGGAAGTGAAGAGAGCAGGGCTGTTAACTAACTAAGCCGATAATGCTTCACCACGATTTCAGCAGTTTGGCTTGGTTAACCCCATTCCTCCACTTCCAGGTACCCTCCGACCTCTAGTCAATAGAGCAGTTCACCTCGAGCGTCTGAAGAGAGAGAGAGAGAGCTCCTTTCCGAAATTCCTCGGCTCCCCAATCGAGCCACGAATCTTGGATAGAATCCATTTCTAATAGATCTCGAATTAAACTCAGCGCAGAGTCGAGGCCGCCACCGTTGCGCCGATAAGAAGCAGCTCGAGCGTTCGGCGCAAACAAATAGGCCTCGATCACGAAGGCCAGTGATCGACATAGATTGGCTCTAAAGTGGCGCTGCCGAAAAAACGAGCGCCAGAACGAAAAGTATATATTGACGGTCTCTTTCACGTAATGGTGCGGAACCCTTGCCCTAATATATCCCATATACCGGATCCGGGTATATATACGCAGTCCTTTCGTGCCCTCGCTGCAGGCTGGCCGCGCACGATTATTATCACTAGCCCAACCCCGATAATGAAAGTACACGCACGTGTTGGTATTAGTGCGAGGGAGCAGCGGGGATTCCGCCGCCCGGGTGCAGTCAGGTCCGAGCGAGGAACACCCGCTCGAAAGGGCCCTGGCGAAAAGAGGTGGGGTGCAAGCACACACAATGAGGGTGGCTCGAAGCCACCGTGCGCTCTTTCGGCCCCGACTCTGCTGAGTCACGCACCCAAAGCGAAGCGCGTGAGGTCCTCCTCCGCATGAGGCACTGCGACGCACCCGGCTTCGATCCCCGTTATGTTGGGGAATTTTTATTTTTAGTATGATACGTGCGCGAGAAGAGCCCTGCTACCCACTGCGAAACGGAAAAAGAGTGAGAGGGAAGGAGAGACCGAGAGGAAGGTTCCACGTAGACAGGTTCGGGAGCGGAGAGCAGACACCAATTATCGGGCTTAAAATTGCAGAGAGCACTGCAATAGCTCGCGAAATTTACCGACACGGCGCTGGGAACGGGTGCGCCCGGCAGGCAGGTCGAGAATTTTTCGCGTGAATTAGAAAGAGTATAATGCCGCCATGGAATTTTACGAGCTTATGTATTTCTGCCGCATAAGGATCGTAATCGTTACCGTTAGTTATGCCATTCGAGAGAAAGAGAATCATGACTTGACGGGCTACCATCCTCTTTTGCTGGCTCCCACTTTGAAATTTGAGTGCGCTCGGATGGGAAAGGATGCGTCGACGAGGGTGGCTTTTTGAAGGTTCCGAGTGCATGGCTCGGCCTTCGCTGAGTCACGCATTAAGGAGAAACGCGTGAGCGGCGTGAGGTCCCGATGAAGAAAGGTACTGGTCGATAAGAACTTCTCACCGCCCTTTCCGTTCGGGACATCGGCATCCGGTTGAAACAACTTTCTCGGACCGATATTACTACCTTGGCACTCTGTAAGTTTCACGTACTGAAGACTTGCCTGAAACTTTTGCCGATGTATCGAAAATACGAGGGATATTGCTCCATTTCTATTTAAAGTAAAAGTATCAGCCTAAACCCCGGTGTCCTTGCGAGGTGAATAGAATGCCAGGGAGATACTCGACATCTTATTTATCGTCAGCCTTCTGATCTTAGCTTCGCTAATCTTCGGCAATGCTATTTAGCGTTGGCGCATTTCCTGATTATCACGGTATACAAGAGAGAACATGGCGATATCTACTGGCAGGGCGCGAGATCGATTCCACAGGCATATCGTCTCAAGCGGTTGCTGTGTAATCGTGTACGAAAGGTACACGAATATTCCCGCAAAGCTTTGAGATTATAGCTCGGCGCCTGGTTATCTCTGCTGCGTAGGAGACAGCGTCGGGTTAATTCAGAACATCAAGATCAAAGCACTCCTGTTTGACGGATAGTTCTTAAGTACTTAAGTCTTCAGTTCGGAACGGTCCGAACTCATTCACGTCTGTCATCCGAAATACCACCGGATCCCGGGCTCGACATCTGTCTGTTCCATTTCGGCGACCGCGCCCACGAATTTAAATCTACCCCAAGTCGCCTCATACCCAGGCTGCACCTAGGATTATATATATATGTATATATATTTCATCGACCTGAGCACGTATTCCCTCTCACCCCTTCCGGCAGTCTGTCGTCTGCAGTCGGGCGCGCGGTTCGTACATATCGTTCGATCGCCGATGTGTCCCCGGCAATATTCGATCAGGCCTGAACAGAATGACCGCGCGCGTCTGCCGTTATCGGTATCGGTCTCGTAAAACGAAAGGATGCATCTAAGCGTATGTATGCCCGGCGAGCGTAGCATCGGGTGAGCGAGCGAATAAGCGAGCGGCCTCCGGTCTGGGATAGGACGTAGATATAGTGAGGGCTATAAGCCACGGAACATAACCGTAGCTGGCTCTTGTGCGTGGCGCGATGCTCAGCGGCCCGTAGCCAGGAGCGGCCGGCGGCAATTAGTAGCGGGCCGCCAAGGGAGCCTCGGCCTCAGCCTTTTTCCCCAACTCGCCTCTCACTCATCCCGCCGCCGCTATCCCGCCCGTTCTCCCGCTTTTACATCCTCAGCCTCCCTTTCCTCTTCCTCTTTCCGCCTCTTTGCCCTTGGCGTACACCCATCGTACGCCGCTACCAGCGCCAGCACGGCACTCCTCCGTCCTGCTCTGCCGCGACTTGATCCGAGTCGGCTCCGCACGACCCAACCCAACCCAACCCAACCCAACCCAGCCCGACCCGTACTCGGCTCGACTCGACTCGACTTCGCTTGGATCAACTCGGGGCGACGACTCGACTCAACTCGACCCGACCCGACGGTACTGGGTGCGAGGCTCTACTCTCTTCCTCGCGCTCTCCTCACTCCCCCACCATAGCACGGTTTTCTGGCCTCCTGCTCGCGTCTACAGCCCGCTCGGCTTCGTCGCTCGCTTGCGATTGCTTCACACGTCCGAGAGGCATCCGCGGTTTCATTGCCGGCCCTTGGGACACAGTAGCCTTCGGTGGAACAGCACATTTTCCAAAGAAGAGAACCGATGGAAACAGAAGGCGAAGACACTGCTGAGCCAGGAGAAGGAGATAAGGAGGGAGAGGCGCTCGTTGGATGGCAGGACAAACGAAACGCAAAGACATCTCGACTGAGTGCTGAGGGAGTGTAAGAGAGAGAAAGAGAGAACGTGGCCTGTGGACTAAAAAGAGCAAGAAGTGGAAACGAGCGACAGACGAATTGAAAGAAGAGGGAGAGCGCGATAAGGCGCGAGAAAGGGAGAGGGCGAAGAAGAGTGTACAGGATGCCGAGGAAGAGTATGAGAGGAAGAAGGAGCTAACGAGAAGGAAGCAGTGAGGACTGGGGTGGATGCCTCGGGCTTTTTGTACCGCTACCGCGACTGCCACCCGACAAAAATAGACCGACTGCTGCTCCTCTTCCTCTTTAAGCACGCCTGTGCGCACGGGCCACCGGCGTACACCGTCGAAGTATTCGCTTCTCACTCTCACGGTATATCACCAGGTTCGGCGGCGCCTACGCGTCTTTCCTCCTCGTTTCCGACCTCTTCCTTCTACGCTCCCACTTCGCTCCCACACAGCTATTTCTCCATCTTCCTTCTCGCTCTCGCTCCCGATACTCCACTCCTCTGATATCCCGCTACTCAGTGCTCGAGATGTCCCGCGAACGGAGAGAGCCGAATCGGACGCGCTAGAGGCGTGAGGTTGTTAGGGGTGGCTGAGATGAGGCCGATAGAACACGGCTTGATAATCCCTGTCTAGCAGTACCTGTGACACGGACGAAGAGAGATGGGGGTGGAGGAGGCAGGGAAGATAGATAGTGATAGAAAGAGGAGAGAGAGAGAGAGAGAGAGCTGCTTTTACACGCAAGCCGCGACAGCGGTAAAGCCAACCTTTCCTTTCCCCAGGCGTTCTTTCCCCTTAGCCGATATGCCTATCTGATAACCCGGCCGCCCGGCAAATCGTGATACGTATCGACCCCTTTCCACGACCCCCCTCCCCTACAAATAACTTGCCAAACTCCTCCACCCCTGCCACCATGGACGGAATCCTCGAGCGTATGCTCGACACTTCTCACACTCCCCTGCTGTCGGATGGTGGATGATTCGCTCTGACGGCGCACTCCGCTGCCTAGCGTCGATTACTTTTACCGGCGCTCCTGGGTGTGGTTGGCGGTGCTTATTCGGTGCTTGATGCGGACCGCAATTTGCGAGGGGTCGAGCCTCTGCGGCAAATATAAGATTGTCCCCATGATTAATCTCGGATATGAATTTACTTCACCCGGCGACTATCTCCGTTGTTAACGCCTTTATCTTTCGTGGAATGGGTATTTTTGGCGGCAGAAAGCATGTATCGATATTTAAGACTTGGCTGCGTAGAAGTTCGGTGTCTTGATATCATTGTGTCTGAACTCACAACGAGAAGGGCTACCTTAAATCTGCCGTACACGCCTGGCAGAAATCGATTATCGCCCAGCGAAAGAGGGAAGGGAGGGTAGCGCAGCAGAAAAGCCCTAGGGGTATCCCTAGGAGAGTTCAGAATTTCCATTGATTGTGGTCAACCGTAGGATGTGTTGTGCCGGTGTACACTCTACGGATTGCCTGCTGACCGGTCTCGTTCTCCATGTATCCAGTTTGTTTGCCGGCTTGCACGTGACTGTCGTGAATTAGGATCTAACCGCGTATATCGACCGCTGCGTTCCTCTTTGGCGGGAGCGGCGAGTCCTCCGGAGTATGTGTTCCCATCCTCGTTGCAAAGTTCTGAAGCTCCATTCTAGAGTTGTCGCCAAACTCTGTTCCAACAAATTAAGCAAAAATACGCTCTGTGCTTCCTCCAATAAAATTCCATGTCTCTTTTATTGTCACGGGGCCTGGCATGTTTCTACGTATATCGGAATTCGTATAGCAGTATCCTACATCAAGACCACACTTCGCTGTATCCGAAATACGAAGGTAGCGCCACTCAATCCAGCATAATTTTACGCTCTTCTCTGCATTCTATACTCTCGCAGTGCATTACACGCTTTTACTCTTATTCTCTTATTTTGCTTATACGAACCCTAGAAATTCATTCCTAGTGATCCTAGTTGAATCCTAAGTGTGAATATGTAATTCAGCCGTAATTAGTCTAAACACTTCCGAAGTCCAGGATTAATCATTAGTATTAATCTTAATTTTCAGTCGTCAAATATTCCTCCAGTCTGAGTGTGCGTCTGGGCACGCGATCACGATTCACTCCGCTCGCTTCTGGTAATTAGAAGGCCGGTTGAAAATTCAGGCTGTTAGGTGACACGACGATAATGTCGTCGGGAGTATAAATGACAGTGCGGATAGTTATTGCCACCGTGCGCGGCTACCTTCTGCTCGGAATTATCTCCATCGACAGCAATATCGATTGTCCCACTAGCTAGCGTAGCGTGAGTCGGCACTTCGTCTCGGTTTCACTTCTTTTCTTTTTGATCAACCTTGTGGATACGGCCTGGGGTGGTGTATGGTTGAGTGTGTGTGCGTTGCTACGGAACCGCTGGGAAGTGCCATTCCAGGTAGATGTGACGAGATGGTGACGTCCTCTAGAAAAGTCTCCTCGAGCACCGTATCGTGCTGATTCATACAAATTTAATTCCCACGAAGTTCTCAGTGGACCCAGTAGCCCCGGGGCGAGTTAATGCTCGTACTTGCCAAGTTCACCGGGAATTTCGACACGTTCTCATTCGTCTCCGGTTTTTCGGTGAAGCCGGGGGGTTCTCGGGCGCGTAAAAGCAGGCCGTGCAGCCCGGAGTCTGAGCAATCGAAGGCACTCTCCTGGCGGTATTTCGTTTTGCGGCGATCAAGTGGCGAACGTAGCCGGCGGCAGCGAAAAAGGAGCAAGAGTCAACTGAAGCCGAGTGAAAAGGGGCGACTGGCGGCGGAAACGGGGGGAAAGGAGAGAGGAAGCGAGATAGTATGCGGGAGCGCGGGGTGGGATCATCGATTTTCAACAGGCGTTCGATGGCGGTAGCAGCCTGCTGCTGGCGCTCTGAAAGAAGTCGAGGCGCACGGACATTTAAATCTAAAAACGGGGCGGACGAAACTCGAGGCCCCGGGGGTAATTGGAGGGTCGCGGAATTTGTTGCTCCGTCGACGTGAAATGAGGGCGGCAGGGAGCCGCTAAAATACGAGCGATGCTTAAGCACGGCCGGGCCAGGCCAGGCCGTGCCATGCCATGCCAGCTAGCCGCCCGTGTGCTACAGGGATACCGAGAAACGCCTGTGAAAAGAGAGGACTCGACCTCGAGCGCGCGTACTGCGAGCAGTCGGACGGAGAGCGAGCGTCGAGCTAACGCCGGGGAGAGGGGAGAAAGAGAGTGCGTGTGATAAAGAGGGAGCTGAGGAAAAGGGAGACAAGTTTACGGAGCTGGAACGAGGAACCACAGAGGCGTGAGAGGGAGTCGGATAATCGAGGCGCACCGCAAGTCCACATGCGTGTAAGCGAGTTAGAGCTAAACCGTGGCAGCCGGAAGCAACGCCGAGCAAAGGAATGAGAGCGAGTGGCCGGTTGCTGCCTCCGGCCGCGGCTGGAGAGTGTCGGAGGCGTATGGGTCGGATAGGTCGCGCATATTGGTTTGCCTCCGCAAGACAAAACCATACGGGGCCAAGGGTGAAAAAGAAGGATATAGCCGCAGAATGAAGGCGAGAAGACAGTGACAGTGGGACGTAATGGACCGTAGGTGCAAGGTTTGTGTGTAATTAGATTCAACCACCTTGTCACACGTTTCGCCTTTTTCTTCGTTGCCCCTTCCCGGTGGTTTTCTCACAGGTAATGCGTTCCTTCACTGTCGCATATACCGGACGACACTCAGCCACTCTGCTAGGTCCTTCTCAACCGAATTAACCTTGCGCAATCAAGAGATAGACTATGAGACGACACCATGACACCAAGACTGGAGGCAGCGGACCGGTACTGGTTCAGGTGCTGTTTCAGCCGGCTGGTTTGCGCCACCGCTGCTGTATCCAAACTTTCCGCAGCTACCTGTGCTGATATCGCTTCTTCCCTCTTTGTCAGTTCTTGGGTCTGCGCAGGCTTCCTCTCTCGTTTTTCGTGGTTTTCTCCCCGCCCTTTCTTTTTGCTTCCTTCTGAAACGAACTACTCGACAGGTTCCTTGCTGGCGGCTAGCTTTACTACCGGCGTCGCCGCAGCTTCTCTTGTCTTGTACCGTCTTCTTCAGCTCCTTCGGACCCCTCTACTGGCGACGGCGACCGCCCTAACGTGCGAAATTTCAAACTTCCACCACAGTCTCGGTGGATCGTAAAACTTACGGTGGCTGTGGGAGTCCGACGAGCGCGACAACGATCACCGAACGCATATATGCCTGCTAGGGCGTGCGCGCACATGGTCTTATATACTTACATCATGTACGTGTAGGTCCCGGCCGAGTACATGAGTATGTACACTGCGACGGAGACCGAGCGTACTGGACCGCTCCGGATGTAAAAGGTTATAGTGGGACCCGCCTTGGAATTGCTCGTACCGAACTCTTTAACGTGGGCGCGTAATGCGTCGATCCGTGAATCCATTGCGCGGTCACTCTGCAATGGGCTCTCCAAGTTTCGCCCCTTTTTATCGGCCTTCCCCGCAGGGAAATTCGTGTTCGCGTCGGACTTGATACCAGCCACTCGAATGAAACGAAAGTTCATCGGAAAATCATATTAAGGAGATGACTGCGATCAACCCGATCCGGGAAGCAATTAATTTTACCGCTTCCGCTCCCTGTGATCGCTTTCAGAATATTACACGTTGCTCTTTGCAACGCATGCTAACAGAAAGAGTTGTGTTTGTTCGGCAACGCAAGATCGAACGCATGAGAATGCGCATTGGTAGACCTGATCTCGAGCAATGCAATTGCTCCTGGAGTACAAAATGTTCAGGCATCAGCGTGGATCCTTAACAAAGCCTGTAATGCCCGAACAGCCTGAGTACGATGGTGAAAAGCTTCCACGGAAAGAGAGGCAATGAGAGCCAGCCTGTAGCAGGCCTCACCGGCATCGAAATTCGAACCAGCAACGGGACCGATCAGCCAGTCCATTTTTCGATGGATCGATCAGAGGGTTCCGGGGATAGTGCGGGGCTCATGGCCTGTCGGTGCAACGAACGTGGCTCCCGGGGTCACCCGGTATAAGCGACGCCGCTTGTGGGATCGTGGCTTCAGGCGTTTAGCAGCCCGCAATCGGCCGACTGCTGTGTTGATTCCCCGCGCCGCCGAGCGCTTACGATACAGAGTGAGCCCCATACCGGGGCCGAAAGGGGGCTTGGGTGGTAGAGAGAGATAGTCAGGGAGGGAGAAAAAGAGGGGGAGTGCGAGGTGGTGCGACAGACTATGGACTACGGGGAAACAAGGGGGCGCGAGATGGCGAATGGGAAACCGAGAAGAACGGGAAAGGGGCGAAAGAGCGAACGAGAAGAGGAGGCTGGTGGGAAAGAGTGAGAGAGAGTGAGAGGACAAACGAGCGCCGAGGGAGAAAAGAGAGACGTGGGGTGTGCGAGCGTGCAAGGGAGGCAGAAATAGCGGCAGAGCGAGAGAGGGTGACGACAAGGAGTTAGAGCGAAAGCTGAGGGGTGGAGAGGCGGGTGAAACTGAGCTTGGAGCTTGCCCGGCATGGATCGCACAGAGAGCGGCACAGAGCAAGCAGCCTGGCTTTGCGTGGCCCGCCACGGCTTGCTCGGCTTGGCCCAGCCCGGCCCGGCCCGACTCGACTCGGCGTGGCCTCGGGCTCGTGCTTGGGCTCGTGCTCGACCCTGCCTGGCCTCCACTGCCGGAGCCACCGCCACTCTCTCTCCCTCCTACTCCCATAGCGCGTCCTCTTCTTTCTCGCTTGCTCTGACTCGTGCGCGCTTTCCCGTGCAAACGGCCGAGTGGCACGTTCCCTCTCAGTCACTGTCTCGCTCTCGCTCTCGGCCGCCAGTCGAACGCAAACGTCTGGTTAATGAGGCGCACGCACACACGCTCGCGCGCACGCGCAACGTACGTGTCACCTCGACGCCGACGCCCTCCGCTCCTCCGTCTCGGCCACTCGACGTGCTCTTCTTCCTCCGCTGCTACTGCCTCATCCTCTATCCTCCTTCTTTCCTCTCCGCCAGCCGCGAACACAATGCACCACGTCGCGCTGCCTAGGCGTTACGGTAATGACATACTCCCACATGCACGGTGCCCGATATCGCACTCTGCCTGACGGTAGCGGGAACACTGGCAGCACTCCGCTCTCTTTCTCTATCTACTACCTACTACCTGCACATCGTCGGCCGCTGCACACTGATAGCGGTGCCACCGGTACCGCTACGAGACTTTACCATCAGTAGCGCGCCTGCTACAGTAATAGCACACCGGCGACAGCGGCCTCGGCAGTAGCTACGAGCGGCTGCTCCAGGCAGGAAACTAGCGTACAAACTGCCTGATAGCAACGCATCGTAATTGAACGAACCACCGAAGTATGCGGCATCACATTTTTCTGTTCCGGAGTACAACTCCAGAGATGACGAAGTCTCGCTTCGATAAGGAGCTCCGACTGTCACTGATTTCTAATCCGTCGATGGAATACGGATAACCACTCGTAGAGCTCACGCTCTGTGTATATATTTGTACTTAGTTAGGACTCAAATTACAATCTAATTACAACGAACGTCGTTGAAGATTATTCACGATATCTGTGGTCTCCGGGGAAGATAAAATAGTTTACGTGAATTCGGTAGCGCAGCCAGTGCGTTGTCTCTATTGTAATTTCTAGCATTAAGACGTACGTGTTAGTGTGAAGCTGGGTCGGAGGATTTTTAGAAGCAGTAACCGCAACCCCTACGTGTTTACGTCGTACACGGGCATCTCATCGAAATCGTGCATATTCTAAATTGCGAGCACCGAGTGCCGCGTAATGGGGGGAGATACATTTGAAACTCATTCAGAAGTTCTCGAATGCTCTCTGATACCAGTGTGGAGCGGTGTAAACCCCTGTCAGATACCGTGTCTTCTATACAGATTAATGTATACTTGCATGCGATCTGAGATCTACAGTCCATTGGAACAAATATGGTGCAGCGATCGTTAGCACATCGAAGCGACTGATTGTTCAAAGCAGGTCCTTAATCGAAGAGTAATCGATGCTCTTCGATGCCGAATTCGAAATGAAGCCGAGCAGAGGGAGCCCAGGCTTATTGGTTCGTGAAGCGAGAATGCTTTTCATTTCAATAGACGGGTAGCACGTTAGCATTTCGGGAAGCAGCGCAGCTATTCTGACATACAGTCATTCTTCTGGGGTTATATATATGACTTCCCACTTCTCTTTTTGTGAATTTGGAGCAAAAGGAGCTCGGGTAAGCCGCCGCAGTAAACAAATGACTTCTACGCGGAGTTACGAGAATCATTCGAATATTTCATAGAGGATCCTGCGATACTTCAGCTCCGTTGGCTGGCTTTCCATTCCCGGGATAAAAATCGGGTGCACCTCGAGAGCACTTTAACGCCCAGCGAGGAGCTCCGGCTTCTCCCAAAAACCACGAGTACGGTGAATACTCCGCTTCCTCAACCCGCGCACCAAGATTAATTCCAGCAGCGATCCCGTTTCTTCTATTTTTCCTTCCAGCCAAGAGTCCCGTCCGACCCCCCTTCCCAGCCGGTGCTCGTCGTTCGCTCCTCGTCGTCGAAATACCGCCGGGAACGCGATAACTGCGCCCACAGCATTTTCCTCGGCGGCCGCTAAAAAAGTCGGGCTAGAGGAATTTTCGTTCATTACATCGTGTTGACTTGGTGAGATCCTTCGTCCCGCCTGTGAGACTCGCTCTGGTCGCTGCGTCACCGTAAATTGCCAGGTTACCCGTTGCTGTTACTTATAATTCCGAAGTCAACCGTACTTAACGCGCATCGGTCGATTTTTTCTACTTTGCCCCTTGCGACGGAGGCCGACGACGACGGCGACGCCGGCGGCGCAATTAAATTCGAGGCTAAAGCGCCTCTCCCGCTCTCTCCCCCTACCCCCTTCACCCCTCTCTCTGTGCCATGGTTCCCTGCGCAACACCGTGATACGATGCTGGTGGAAATTATATAACCATTCCTGCCGCGCGCGCTGTCCTTCTCAACCGTAGGAGAGTCTCTCGCTCGATCCAAGGTGCAGACAGTCTTTCCCCGACTGCCGGTCGAAAAGCCACCGGAGCGGGACTGCACAGCACGGGAGACGACGAAGGAAGGCGGCCGGCTGAAGTGATACGGCGGCAAGTGAGAAGAACAAAGTACGGTCGCACAAGGCATGGAACAAGAAGGAAAGCCGTGGAGTCGAAGGACGGGAGAGAGGCTGCGCGCCGGATCCTGAAGTGGGATGAGAAGAGAGTGGAACGGATGAACATGAGTGGATGGATAGCGCACGGTGAAATCTTTGAGGCGGGAGCGTGCGTGTCGCCGCATGTCGATGAGTCTCTTACACTTTTCTCAATTGTGTCTATATTTTCCATTGAGTTTTTTAGCCGTTTTTCTACACTCTGCGTTGATTACAATTATCGTATACATTTATTAAAATTGGTAGGCACGATTTTCATTTGGATCATTGGAAAAGCATTTGGAGCATTAGATTCGAACAGACTCCCGGTAGATGTAGCACATTTACTTACAGAGTCGGCATTGCGAAAAAGTATTGACATTGCAAGGACGTTCAACAGCGCTTCCCCACTCTTGATTGCGGGACTAGAGTATCCACACAGTCGTTAATGCGACATCGCACTAAAACCAGCGTGAAACCCGTCGCGGCCGTCGGCAGTCCGAACATCGGGATTACCGATGCGTACGCTAATAACCAGTATAGTTCAGAGTGCGTGCGGTTAGCGGAGAGAACCGGTTTACCTTATGATCTAATCTAATCTAGCGTGCCTTCCGCATCCTGCCTTCGCCCTTTATACCATGCGCGCTCACGCGCGCTGCTAAAACGATAACCCCTTTTAATTGAGCGTCAACTTTTTATTACTGAACAACCTGTGCTTACGGGCGGAAGCTGCAACTGTAAGCACTTGAGATATTTTGCCAGCCACTGGTTGTCCATTGCTCCAATGTCAGTCGACCAGCTCTCTATCCCAAGCATTGCGCGAATAACTCACACCAGCCAGGCCAACGTTAGTAGGAATCAGATTTGCGAGCCTTCGAATTACTGGCGAGAGTGTGGGCGAGTGGCCGATCCTGCAAAGAGGACGACGCAGCACATAGAGACTGCATGGGTGCTCGTCTGAGGGAGGAGGGGAGTGAGACTACTACTACCACCCGAATCTGAAACGACGGGGTTCAATGCGTGACACGCTACGCAAACAGAAATCCGACACGCCGCCAGGCAGACAGAGTGGGAACGAGCCGGCGAGAGAGAATGCGGGACAGACGAGATAGACCGGCAGAGTGAACGAGGCTCGGATAGGGGAGAGCTTATTCCATTCGTGTTGACTGTGCACTGTGCTTGCTCTCTACCCCTGCCCCCTGACTTCCACTGCTACTGAACGGGGGTGGAAATGGGAGCCTGGCCCACAATAGAAGCCTTTTTTTACCGAGCAGGAAAATACGCCGGTGTACATACACGCCAGGCCTAGCCGAACGCCACCAAGCCATGGAGAGGGTAGAGGCAGGCGGTGGGTTGAGAGTAACAGAGGAAGAATTTCCGAAGGACACACACCCGGTCACTCTCGTAATGCCCCAGTGGGCCTTGCACGCGGTGTGTTTTATTTCCGAGCGTGATTGCACTCAATCAACGCTCGAATTCTGTAAACAATGCCGATGCACGAAAACGCTGATGGATTCCCGCCGGAAAAAATTTGGAACCCGGCGTTTTGTTCGCTGCCGGACCCAACAGGTGACCGTGGCATTCCGGCCGAGAGTTCCGAGGGCGATTTCGGTTCCAGTTAGGTGTCCTGGTAACAAGTTGTTATCCCCTGCATTCACGATTCGGACGCGAAGCGCGTATCTTCCTAGTTAGAGCACGAGGGATTAAGGATTCACCATTGAAAAATTGTTTAATTCCATTCTTCTCTTCAGAATCAGCCGAGGCTATTCATATCCATCGCTCGTGTCGCGGAGCAGCAGTTATCATACACTTTCGGTTCCAATAACTCCGCCCGGGAAGAAGAAGCTGCGGTTTCCACATTCCCCCGGTGCTTGCTTCTTTCTGGTACCGTTCCAAGATTGCGAACTGCTGCTCGCCAGACTTGCCCTAAGAGTTCGCGACCTTTTCCTACCGTCGAGGTGACCCCATCGACTTGTGGAAATCGCACGACGTTCTTCTATCTAATCTCTTGTAACTCACAATCAGGCGTGATTCAATTCCGAGGACTTATCTACACCACCTTTGTCATTGTCTTTCCTATATTTTCGCTTTCCTCGACCTCGATCTTTCACAAATGAATGCTTCGTATAATCACTGCTAGTGCAGAAAGAATGCGGTAATTTCTAATTTGGCGATGGGAGTTGCTCGACTAACAGCGATACGGGAGGATCTTTTTTGTTCGGAAGGCAAGAGAACGGCCGGGTAGGCCAGTTGAGGTGGGTGTCCCTGCCATGTACTTTTTACCACTGATCTTTACGGGACAAGTAGCAGCCCGTGTCCTCCTCTTCCTTCCTTCTTTGGCCTTTGCACACGCTCTCCCTTGAGGGAGCGAGCACACTATCCGTTTCCGTCGTTCTCTTTACTCTGTCCCGGTGCACCGGCTCTCTTTCTACCGTGGCCGTCCCGTATAATGCGCGCCGGCGGTAAGCCGGCTGGCAGCTGCCTTCCGTGCCAACCAACAAGGCTGCCGGCCTGGTCTGGCCCGTTCCACGACTCTCCATGCGTGGAATCTCCGGAGATTCCTCGTCCCCCGCCTCCGCCGCCTCATCCCCATCCTCATCCTTTGCACCGGCCGAGCCTCACCCTCAGCCTTCCTGCCGCCGGTACCGCCGCTACACAGCGATCACGGGCCCGTCTCCTCGCTCCAACTTTTTCCCTACTCGCTCACTCCCGCTCTCCCTCACTCTCACTCACTCGCAGACGCTCGTAGCTTATCTCCTCGTGGCTTCCAGGCCGGCGGCGGAGACTCTCTCTCCCTCACACTTCTACCCACGTCTATCGGCGTCTTCCTCCTTCTCCGTCTCGCCTCCTCCACGCGCGGCCTCCATTTCCCTCGCTCTCCGGTACCGCTGGCGGCTTCGAGCGACCGTGAGCGAGAACGAGACACAAGCTCGCAGACGGAAGGAGAGCATGAAAGAAGGTGGAAGAGCGACGGAACGGGGCAGAGTGACAGTAGTGGGCGAGAGTACACGAGGGAGACGCTGCAAGCGGCAAGTAGGAGACGCTGAGGAGGCGGAGGAAGAGGTGGAGGTGGGCTTGAGAGAGGGAGAGTCAGAGGATGCCGAAGTTTGGTCTCGGCACAGTGGCGAGGCCGCGTTGCGGCGTGGCTCGCGCCGACGGCATAAGTATTGCCCGAATCCCGTCCCGCTTCGGGCTTAGGGGTCCCGTTCGAAGCCGTGGTAGAGGGAAGAAGAGACTTGGAAGGCTTCGGAGTCAGATATGAATCTTTGTGCCAGGAGGGCGGCCCGCGCCCGCTCCACTCTTAACGGCAGGGGGCATCCATCCTCGCTGAAGGAGGGCCAAAGACATCTCTACGAGGGAGGCGACGTCGACGTTGCAGCTCACGTAATAATTTATTCGGCTTAGGCTCTCGTAGTCGGCCGGCCGGCCGGCAAGCTCTCTTCGACCACGGATTAGGATCCTACGTGCGAGTAAACTGCCCACCTATACTTGCTTGTACATCCATCGTTGTGCGCGGTTCGTCAAGGACGAACATGCTGTTCACCACTGCCATGCCGTGGTAGTCATTGTTGATGCGGCTATCCACGCACGTGGAGCCATCGCCAATGCCTTTTCTCTCTGTTTATAGATACCGCCCGGCCCGCTTTCCCACCCTGGCCTTACTCCACGCCCGTTTGTCTGGTTGCGTGGCCTGTCGGCTTCTTTTATTCGTGTCAGCGGCACTGCGTAAGCGCGGACAACGCAAGCCCGTGCCAGTCGGAGTGCGAGCCAATCGTTAAACGCGTAGAGACTGGCAGGTCAGCCAACGCCTTGTGATAATAGCAAAGCTATGTATGATCATTGGCACTGGTCGAATTACCCTCTCATTTCCTGTACGGCCTTTTATAAGCGCTATAATTGAGCGATGAGTCTTATAGTCGGCATCGAAAAAAATATTGCTCGCAATTCGGTACTCTGTTGATTCTTTCATGGATATTCAGATGCGGTGAAAGAGAAGCACGTTTAATGCTGCTTGGATGGGCAGCGCGTGTCTTTCCATTAATTTCACTCTGAACAGGACCAGCATAAGCAAGCAAGGTTGCGAACTGAGAAAGCTTGTGCCGGGAAGCTTTCCTTTTCCATTCATAATGAACGATGGGCCGTATTGGCTGGTGCAGAGGTTTGCGGAGCAGCAGCCTGGCTCGTATTACGAGGATACTAGGTAAGATACGTAAACATGGAAACCGGTGTGGTTAGGGAGTAAACAGAGCTACGGAAACGCACTGCAGGTAGAAATGGCAAATGCATTTTCGGATTATATCTTGGGGCCAGGCAGCAGCGTTTGTGAAGCGGTCCGATCAGTGGCGATCGCCCGGTTTTCCGGGATCGGTGTTGCAGAGTCCCATAGCGTACGCGGCTTTTCGGATGATTGGCCGACCACCGCCGCGTGGTCGACACGATCAGTTTCCGGTCACGGCCTGTCGGATTCCAGGTCGGCGCGTCGGTGTGTGAGTTGAGCGGCGGTGGCGTCTCTTATCGATTCGCGCCTCGTCGTTAGCGAGCCGTCACAAGAGCCACTTTGATGGCCCGGATGACGATGAGGTGGAGAACGGGGGCAGAGTGGCTTTACGAATGGACGGACGGCGGTTAGGGTTGGCGTGGAACGATGAAAGAGTCCTCTGCCCGATTCCCCCGAGGGGTCTGCGTCATCCGGGACTTCCTAAGTACCCCGAAGAGGTGTCGGAACGACGCCCAATGCCCACCGCTACCCCCGCAGCATTGCCCCCCCCCCTCACTCTCTCTCTCTCGCGCACTCTCTCTCACACTCTCACCTTGCGATACCATCCGCTCGTTCTCCCACCCGCGCGCATCGATACACCAGGCCACGATTTGTGGCCCGAGTGGGAGCGATACAGCAGAAAAGCGTCGATACTCATAAATTTGTCCGCTTCACCGCTATATCCGTTTCACGCGGCTATCGATTTTTTCCCTTCGAGCGTATTCGCCGTGCCGGGCATGACGGAGGCACGGCACTCTCGGTCTCGACCTACAGGCTGCTTGCCCCAAAATCTTGGTGCTCACTTACTTTTTGAAGCAACGATTACGAGAGCGAATGTAAGTGGGGGAGAAAGAAGAGACCGAGTACGTTGAACATCCAGCAACTGCGGGATCGATATTCCAACAAGGAGCGGTTGCAAAGCTCAGTTTCACTATAAATAAGTCGGGACTTCCTGCCAAAACTAGCTTTTGTAAACGGAGTTTACTCGAAATTAGTGCAATTCGGCGGTCGCTCTCGAGGAGACACTTGACCCCGATGATCGACGTGCCCGCCGCTTATTATTCTTTGGCTCCTAAGCATCTATGTGCGCCGCATGCAATATCGGGCGCGCCGCGTCGGTTTATCCGCGGTAAAACCTACCGATGCGTGCGATACCAACGGGTGCGGCGCTGCGGAAAAATATATGCCATCGGTATTCTCGACTGAAATATGAGGACGTTTGACCGCGCAATTACACTCTACCTACCCTGTGCCGACCAGGCCGACACATTTATAAACCTTAAAGCTGTCGGCTGGCCAGTTTTTACAAAACAAATCCTACTAACCAAGCGGAAACCGCAAGTTCCTGCGCGCCTTTGCCGCAAACTCTGGGAGAACAGAAGAGACATTTGCGATTTTGACAAACTTCAAGCGCTATTTCCCTGATGACAGTGTCATCGCAGTAGGAATCATTGACTTCATAAATGTAACCCGACGTGGGACAAACTCCAGCCGACGAATACGACAAATAGACGTATAGGGTCTCATTTCAAATACCTGGATGAGTTTGCTCGGCCTGGGAGAATTGCAGGGGGCGCTTGACTGCTAAAGCAACCGGCTCGATATAAAGCGGGGCGTATCGGCTCTTGGTGATCAGACATCGCCGATGCCGGGTAGATTCCGAGGGAAGGTCAACAAATATCGGCAGAGTTGCGCGAGGGAGAGAGCAGAGCATCATGCTCAAATAAACCAGGCGCTGAAAGGAGGATCACCGGCTGAGAGACACTTTGTTCCGCCACCCGAAACCTAAACAGTTTTTACCCTCCGGCGGGTATGACCTCGCTGTTCTGCTTGTGTCTTTTTGCTCCCGCAGCTTCCTTCCCTGTCTGCCCCGACCCACAGCTGGTATGTGTCTCTGCTCGTCCTTGTCTGGAAGTACGCACTCGGATCTCTCGCTTTCGGACTGCTCGATTTCACCCAAGTTAGTTTATCTCACTCTGCGCTCTCCATTCCTGCACCCTCTTACTCTTTCTCTTTCTCTCTCTGTCTTCCACAAGCCATGGTCTGGCGTCCCGCAGTCCTCGGCGGGGGCCGCTCGTTTATCTAAATGGCTACTGGGTGGTCGGGGCTCTCGCAGTGCCCTGTCCCAACAAACCAAAACTAACCCAATCACACGGCTGCGAACTGCGAACTCGCCGGCCCATAAGAAAAGAGCCCGAGAGGCTCAATCGCTGATAGCTGGCCACACTGCTGCTGGACAGTTCGAGGTATTGCACGCGGATTCGCGCCAGTTCCAAAGGAGTCGTGGGAGATTTCTGGTCCCAGTCGACTTGGCACTCGACACAGTCCACTCTCTACGAGTATGTATGTATGTAACTTTAGTAGGCTCGTTCCTCGCTTCTTCTCCTTCACAGTAATGGAGGTAATCCGACCTCGTTGAGAATATTTAACGGCCGCCCGCAATGATAGTGTGCCACTTTCACGCGACACTTCCTAGTATCGTTATTATGCAATGATGCTCCCTGCCGTTGCCATCGCCTGGGGACTATTTCAATGCGACTGCGACTGGTCGTTAGCACCCCCGACTCGTACTGCCTGGATTCGCGTTGAACCGCTTATACCCTCTCCGTCCGGATAATACCTACCACGCCGAACGTCTCGACAACTGCATAGATTGCTTCGCAGACTGCTCCGAACTTTTCGACCATTTCCACTTGCTGTTCCGACTGTGCGTCGGTTGCAGCAGCTGCACAACTTTCTTCTTTGTCAATTATTTCTCCGAAAGCAATACACAGGGTGATGCGGATACGTATGAATCAAGTGTGCCGACTTCGCTGAAGAGAAGCCTGTGCGATTCTTGAATCTTTTAACTTTCCGCATTCTTTTTTCACTGGCGGTGGTAGAATATTCCGTTGTGGGCGGAAGTAGGAAGTGTCGTTTGCACGGGCAGGCGGGTTCGAAAGTAGGGACAATTTAGTCATCCACCCGGTACGTGGTTTCTCTCTCACGCCCTTCCACGCGGTTAACGCAGGCCGGCTCCGGGAAACGACGACTCCCCCGTGCATTTTTTTAATCCGCTTCGCCAGGGCGCGTTTGCGTGGGCGCCGCTGCCACCACTGCCGTTGTTTTCTCCCGCCGGCCGCCTGTGGCGATGCCGGTGTGCGTCGGTGGCTGGTGCTCCGTGCTCCGCCACCCTTTCGCTCACTCGCATCTGGCCGCAGCCCCCGCTCGTTTAAAATGCAAACCCGTAGTCCGCGGGGCTTTAAAACACCCGCTCTACCCGGATTTCGTTGTCGGCGGCCTGCACATTCGCACGAGCTACCGCGTGCGCGCTACCTCTTACGGATTTACGGAGCCGCTGACGTGCTTCTATTCTCAAGCTCGCCACCGCCACCGCCGCTGCCGTCATCGCCCAGGTTTCTCTGTACATTCTTTTCCTTCCTGTACATCGGCCGCTTTATGCGGCTCTTTGCAGGTGCAGATACGTGTGCAGTTTCTCGTGATGGAATCCGTACGGTTATCCGGATTCAATACGGGAGAGGAGGGAAACGGACGGGCGGGGCTCCAGTCGTGAAGAATTGTCGGGTGACGACAAAAATACAACGTTAGAAGATGCTCCTGTGGTAATTTCACAGCACAGTAATTATCGCGTCAACTACTAGAACTGTGAATGAAATTTGCTCACGTTTTTCTGCTCTCAACGTCGACTTACGTGACAAGGCAGCCCTAGTTACTGTTTCTCTTTGTCCCCCCCACTCTTCGCAATGTTCGTTCATTCGTTCCTTACCGTCGTTGACATCGATTGTACCGTTCTCTTGCCAAGCTAGCCTTCTTTAGCTCGAGAATAATTCTCTTTACCACTGCTACCAGTAACTTTCAGCTCCTTTGTCAGCAGCCACCTCTTCGAGCAACTTAGAATCTCAGTCGGAGACTTGTCTCCGAAACGAGACTGTCGCCAAACATGCAAGCTACCGACCGCATACACACTTTTCCTCCTTGGGATTCTGCCTCTCGTGGCACGCTCGCTCGCTCGCTCGTTGCCAGTGTGTGCCTCGAGTGGTGGAAGAGTGCTCGAGCGGTTGCCTTGGTATCGCTAACTTGAGATATCGGTCCTTATTTGGTCTGAGGACGAGCGCTCCGGGATCGTACACGGTATCGAATTACACCTGCGTACTTGACACCCGCTTGGGGTAGAACGTCCTTGCGATACGCATTACATATGAGAGTTTTATAAAAAATATCCTCATGAACTTGCCGCCTTTTTGTTTTTTTACGCAATATGCATATCGCAATTTCTGGTTGAGTGAAACATGATGACAGGACAGATCATTCAAGTAGAGTCTCAGTCTGAGAGTGTGACTGGTACTAGCAAGATAATGAAAGCAGCTGGAATTCCTAGCGGCTTGAAATTGGAATACATATTCAGCATCCAAGCGCAGGAGGGAGACATAGGTGAGCCTGTAGAGCTTTGTATGTCTACCCAGAATATGCTTGTTACATGCCAATACGCGTTGCGTGACACGGCCGTCCACTAGGCGACGGAATGCCATGCTCACGTCGAGCCTCGTATTCAGCTGTGAAACGCACCCTCCCGGTTTGCATTACGTAAGCATACGCGCTCGTTGCCGATCCCGTATGCACATGTACGAGCGCGCGCGGGCGGGCGGACGCTAGAACTAATCTCCGCCCGCTTCGATTGGAGCATCGGAGGCCCGCGAAGCGATTTACATAGGTTCATGAATAATATCTTAGCCATCGATAACGCCTAACTACAGACCGAGCCAGTGAGAGTCAGTAAGAGGAAAAGAGAGAAAGCATGCCGATCGAAACTTCCAACGAGTGAAGTGGCAAATCCTAGCTAGCCGCCTTCTTGAACAGCGTGATTTCTCCTCTCCCCTCGTACCATAGAATATCATTGCTCGCTCTGTGTTCGAAGGACCGACGGAAATTTGTGCCGAGTAAATCGGTGGTGTATGTAGATGTGTATGGGTATGTTCTCTTACCAGCAGTGTGCAGCGATCACGATTACCTTCAATTACGGCCATCGAGCCATGGTGGCGGCGAAGCCAGCAGCAGCGGCTCGCGTTATCTTAAAGTGGTGGTCGCCTAGATATCGGTATTGTTATCCCGCCTGACCACAACCACTTAGCTGAGCGCCGTAAGCCCCGCGAGTTCAACTTTACCCTTCAACAGGTGTTTAGGGAAATACAATAATGTCGCGCATGCGCGCCGAACTTCTTAAGGTCGTAAAGTTCGTCACAACAATCTGACCGCTACCGGACTTGGGTATGTTCGCTCTCCCGAACCGTAACTGTCCGCCCTGGGGCTTCGAGTCAATTCTGGTCCTGGTAACTTGGATGTTTCTATTCCCACTGTGATATTCTAGCGCATACTTATACACACGACAGGTTTCGAGAAAAGAAAGTGTTAACTTCATTATTGGAATATATTATCTGATTGTCACGCGATACCTCAGAGATCTGAATTAGAATATGATGAATTACTTTAGCATTCTTTGTATAAGAGTACGTGTTTTTCAAAGTTGCCTTGAAAATGGCTTTTACTTGGATAGTAGGGTGATAAGTGGCAATTTTCAAAGGCATGCGGAAGGTTGCGTACTTCGGTGGGTGAGCGCGCAGAGCGAAAGGGTTGGAGGGGTGCTCTTCCTTATGCGGTGCAGGGTTTGATTTTATCGACGAGGGGTAGACTGGAATTCGCGAAAACTCCGTTTGCTGGTGGCCGATAAACCGGAGACCTTCGGTGCTGGTAACATTGGTGCAGAGTTCTGCTAGATTCCTTGGGGGTTGGTTTACCGCACCCTCTATGAATTTCACTCGAGCTTGCCAGATGGCACCACCGCATACGAATACACCCTTTCGCATTTCCAGTGCGGATACTTGCTTATATGTTAACTGTTCATTTCCAAAATTTGTACAGGGTGTAACAGATAGCTTGGAATCAGTTTTTTGCCATCGAATTTTCGGTAATACGGACATTGTGTGATTGTTTTGGTAGCCGTGTAATGTGAAGCGCAAAGATTGAAGAAATAATTTCATCTGATTCTGACGGTTTCTTCCACGTTTTGCAATCTTCCCGATCCTTTCTGGGGCTGAAATTTGGTGGGGAATGTTTTCTTGCATCAAGGAAGAAGTGATACAAATTCCAGAGCCCTAGCTCAAAATTCATTTTTTCGGAAATTTTTGCATATGTACCCCTTCACAAATTTTCGATTTTTCGAAGGTTCTCGGATTTTGACGAAACTTCATAAATCGATTGTTTGAGTATCAAAACGGATACAAAACATGAAACCAGTGGCAGAAATGCCGGAATTGTACCGAAAACACATGGAAAACCGATCCTGAATAATTAGCTTCCGTGGTTTTTCCCATGTTTTTCATACTTCCCGACATTTTCCGCGGCTGTAAATTGGTGGGGAATGTTTTCTTGCATCAAGGAAGAAGTGATATAAATTCCAGAGCCCTAGCTCAAAATTCATTTTTTCGCAAATTTTTGCATATGTACCCCTTCACAAATTTTCGATTTTTCGAAGGTTCTCGGATTTTTACGAAACTTCATAAATCGATTGTTTGAGTATCAAAACGGATACAAAACATGAAACCAGTGGCAGAAATGCCGGAATTGTACCGAAAACACATGGAAAACCAATTTTGAATAATTGATTTTCGTTGTTTTCCTCATGTTCTTCATACTTCCCGTCATTTTCCGGGGCTGAAATTTGGTGGGGAATGTTTTCTTGCATCAAGAAAGAAGTGACATAAATTCCAGAGCCCTAGCTCAAAATTCATTTTTTCGCAAATTTGTTTAAGGTGTGGCCCTTCAAAAATTTTTGATCTTGTGAATTAATTCATAAGCCGCAGATATCTGTCGTGATTCTCTCCGTGTAGTGCTCAGCGAGACACCACACTAGTGTCATTACACGGCTACCAAACCAATTATGCAATGTCGGTATTACCAATAATTCGATGGTAAAAAGCTGGTTCCATTCTATCTGTTACACCCTGTACACTGCCTTTAACTTAACAATTGTCCAACGGCACGGTATAACTTTTTGCAATTTGATGATGCATCTTTGTAGGGTACAATGCTAACATTGAGAATAAATGGTCTCATCAAAATATTCAGGATGTTTTACTTAGAACAGATTTTGACGAAATTTCTCTTTTCACTGATTATAGGCGTTAAATGGTGCGGAAGGGACGGTTCCACCTGGTAGGGTGTACAAGAAGGTTGCCATCGTGGAGAATTTCTTCGACATTATACATGCGGTCCATGTCGACCTCGAGGGTCGTCCCGGAAAGCATGCTGGCCAGAAGAGAACATATAGAACGGTAAGTATTTGAAAGTACTTATCATCGAACGTGCACTTTCAACGATATAAAAGTACTACATACTTTGAGAATCCTTCGATGAAGGTGAGAGTGGCTCTTAAGACTTTGGCAAGAGGCGTGCTTGCCATGTATTCTAGTTAAATTGGGAATTGAACGGATTACAGCGACGGAGAAGTAGCAGAACAATTATGTTCATGAAATACATAGTTATAAAAATTCAATTGGTTCCATTGACTGTTCTTCAGAATGATGTGTGGATTAGAATAAGATATATGAGGGGGCTGGTGTTCGCGGATTCGTTTGGTATCGTCAGGGAACACCAAATTCTTGCATAGATGCTTACGACACGCGATATTTACCGTCCCCTCGGGAAGGCATTGAGGCATTCAAGCGTCGAATACCCGATACCACACGTCATCTCACATGTTCGGGCGAACATTCGCGTAAACCTCTCTCCAGGGTATCATATCTGTTCTCCGGTGGTGTTGTGCCTTTCCCTCTGCTTCTCTCTCTCTCTCTCTCTGCCCCTTTTTCTTTTCCGCACTCAGGCGCGCGCGGTCAGTCGCCTGATCAGATCACCCTCTCGCTCGAATAACAGGCCGATTCGCCATCCCGCTTTCTCCTTTCTCCTTTCTCCTGCCCCTCGCGCGCACACGGCCTCGCCGACCTTTCCCGTGCCGTTCATTCTCCCTTCGTACTTCGTATCTCCCTTTCTCTTCTTTGCCCGTTTCCTCACCCGACTGCACGTTGTGTGCGCGCGCTCTTCGCCCTTTCTCCTTCCTTCTTCTCTACGTTGTCGCGCGTGCTCTCCTTTCTTTTCAATGCCTGCCCTGCTGCTGCTCGCCAGCCTGCTTGTCTCTGCCTCCCTTCTTCGCTTTCGCGCGACCATTCGCCTTCTCTCTCTAGCTCGCGACCGCTGCCGCCACCGCGATCTGCTTGTGATTCAAAACCTCAGGACACTTGTTGCATTGCCTGCTTACTCGCGAGCGCACACACACGCGAGCAAAGCAACACGCAGCCGCCGCCGTCGCCGCCGCCGCCGTCGTCTCACACATTCAGATGCACGGGCGGACGACGTTCGCAGACGCGCTACGCCAGCACTAGCGCTGTTTTATGTTTAAGTCGGCCTTACCGTCGCACCATTCATCGGCTCCCGGGAAACCCCGACCCGCCGCCGCCACCGCCGCCGCCGCTCTCCGCTTCCCTTGCGCCTCACTCTGCCACCCGAGCCACCCGCCGGCGCCCGAGGCATAATGCTGCGCGAGACATTGCGTAACAAGATTTGCGTTGAGCCGGCGTTTCAGCTGCCTACCCAAAGAGACGTTCTTCCGCATTCTACGCCGTACTTCTTGCCGTGCAATCTTTGATGAGTTATATGCTCCTTTCCTGACGCTTTTCCATCAATCTCAGTCTCCTCGTAGCATGCCAGTTTCTTGATGCCCTCGGGAAGTAATTGGATAGGTGCAAAGTCTTAATGTGTTTAGTAAAGTCTGAGCAGGATGTGTTCCATTTTAACCATACATCTGGAAAGGATTTCTTTTTATTATGGGATTACCCAAACCTCAACTGCCGGGCGCGTATCGGCATACAAAAAGTCTGGCAGTTCGTTAAAACAAAAGATGCGCTGCCACTCTTGTTTTGTCTGTTATGAAATAGAGAACATCCCTCCGGCTAAATATTGAGCTTTGCCAGAAGATATCGAAGTACCGTTACCGATTGTAAATTTTCCCTTATGACGCGCTGATATTTCGTAGGAAACTGGAAAATCCATCGGAATAAGTTTCCATTGTTGCCTTCGAATTGTTTTCAGTACACGCGCATTCCTACATTCTCGGACTGATTTCGGGGACGTATTATCTAATCGATGGAGTGTAATTGTCAATGTCAACCTATATGCATGTATCCATTCATATGTTACAGATAACGGAGACGTATGCGTTCCTCCCACGGGAAGCTGTAACGCGATTCCTGTTGGGGTGCACAGAATGCCAGCGGCGTCCCCGAACGCCCAGTCCGACGAATCTCTCGAATCAATCGCAGTCCACGTCGACGACCCCGATAACGACGTCGACGGTGTTGACGTCGTCGACGACACCCTCTAGCTCGAGCGGCCCCGCCCTGACGACGACGGCTTCGACAACGACAACCACAACGTCGGCGTCGGTGCAAAGTAGCCCGAAAACACGGGACAGCGGTGAAAGCAAGAACCTTTACAACTATAGGCATCAAAAGCATCAAAAGGCAGCAGCGGCGGCAGCAGCAGCAGCAGCAGCAGCAGCACAAGCAGCACAAGCAACAGCGGCGGCAGCAGCAGCAGCAGCAGCAGCGGCGACGGTGACGGTGCCTGCGAGCAATAGCAATACCAGCAGCAACGTCTCCTCGTCGACGGAGAAGAACGATAAGGAAAAAGAGGAGAAATACAACCCTCTGAGCATTACGAATTTACTGAAGAAGGAGCCAGCAGTGGCAAGCGGTGGTTTTTTGCCAGGCACAGAAGCTCTGCCGGAGTCCCGGCGAACCCCGGAGTCGGATCGAGCGAGCTCGAAAAGTTCGGCGTCGTCGAAGAGGAAAAGGATGATGCCAGAGGGCCGAACTCCTTCCCCTCAGCCGACGCAGCCGTTGCCAAGGCCGTGGAGCCCTGGACTCGATCCCAAGAACACGCCCATCGACTACAGTCTTCCCATTACTACCTCGTACCTGAAGCATCAGCAGAGGCTACTGCAAGCCGCCGAGAAAAATAAGGCCGCCGCACTCAAGGAATCCGAGGAGTCCGAGCAGAAGATCGCTCTTGCTCCCACCGAAGAGCTCGAGAATATCGAGAGGGAGAGGTTCTCACCTGCCACCGGATTGATCGATACTAATCTCAATCTATTGGCCACCATTCAGCACCTTCACTGCCAAGTGATGTTGGCCCTCACCGAGAGACTGAGACCTTCGATCGTTATGCCCAGTCCACTCATATTGCCCGCAGCGGCCAACGTTCTCTCTAGTGGTTTGATTATGGGAACCGAGGTTTCAGTACAGACTGGTGAGAACCATTCGTGAGTCTAACTCCTTCAGTCAGATAAGATTTGAAACTAATGAAGGAGCTTTTTATAATTGAATCACAGAGATTTCGGCTTTTAAGAGTGTCGTGATAAAACCGTCAATCGATTTAAAATTCAGATGTCGATCAAGCGTGGACGTTTCATCAAGCGATATGATGAAATCTAATCGAACGACAGCGGATAGTAAGTCGCGACTTGCAATCTGTTCTGATGTATAGAAGCCATTTTACGCATTGAAAATCTCTTTTCAATGTTTCGACGGTATCTGATTGAAAGCAAGCTTTAATTATTGATCGACGCGATCAATTACGTGCTTGAATTGGAATACCACCAATTGCACGGGTGATGGGAGAGACGGCATTGACGTCTGTTAGCGTATCCGACGGACTAAACGCCAGGATGAGCTTGGCTTCTCGATATGGTGGGAGTGATACCTGCGGAATAATTCCTGAATCTGTCAAAATATATAGGTAGCCCATTACGTATCTCGGATTGGCGTAACGCAGATATAAAATAGATCAAGCGGGGCTGAGAGATGCCAGGCAACGGCTGAATTGAGTTTCCTCCCAGCTTGGATCATTCGATATTTAGAGATTCGTCAGAAAAGACGATGAATTCCGGAAAAAACTACTGTAGCGTGGAAAACTGTCTCTTGAATATTTAACGATCATCGAAGTGGGTCCTTGCGCTCCAATCGATTTACGAGTAACCTGTCACGCTTTCAAAGCCACCAGACTCGGTGGTCAGCGGGACGCAGCTTTCAACATACTAACCGCGCGATCTCTCGTCGAAAGCTGTCTACGGCAAATGCCACGGGTCAGCTTCTACCGAGCGAATCCTCTGTCGACGAATCGATTCCTTTTAGTAGGACCTTAGATATCGGCCTCGAGTTACTATTCAGCGAGTGGTTCACTTGACTTCTCCGTAGTATACACAAGAATGGATTTCTTTCGCGGCAAATTCATATTGTCGCGTCCACCGAGAGTGTACAAGTGTGAATGTAAAGCGATCGAATTGTATGACGAGCGCAATTCTGATACGACAAATCGACCTCTCGTTATGCTTTCGTCAACCAGTTCCGATTAATTGCCTAAGCTTCTCACGTTCCTCAGTGTCAGGATGTTGTAGGTTATGTGTTCTTCTTAGGGGAATTCAAGTGCACGACATTCTCGTCTGACAATGCAGCCCTATTTGAGGTTACCCGCTGCCCAGTGAGACGTGATTTCATTCGGATGCTATTATACCAAAGGCACATGCGTTTCTACGTGTAACCTAGAATCCGATTATCGCGCATTCTATTGTAAAATTACCCCCTAAACAAACAACGCGAGAATTAATCATTCTCCCTGTATTGTTTCGAGCAAGTACCAGGTGTCGTCGACCAAGAAACGGACGATCATTGCTGTGTGAGACCAATATGTGAAGAGTCGTTTAACGATACATTTTTTCGTAATTGACTGTGTAGTCTAGCCTTGTGTATGATATTAAACGATAAAAGTAGCTCTTCGTGTACCATATGTAGCTTGTTGTTAGCCAACCAATCCATGGAAGAGAGTGCGCGTGTATGAGAGATAGAGAGAAAGTGCGCATATTTATGCCTCAAGGCGTCAGAGAATGATTCTACAGAGAGAGAGAAAGAGAGAGAGAGAGAGATGTTTCTACACTAGAAATTCGATGATCGTCGTGAAAGTAGGCATGAGTTCCAAACTCGGCAGTGTTGCGGCACCCAAACTATTATTTTGTATATAAATATCGTTGTAAAATATCGTTGTAAAATAGTTGTTAAGATATAAAAAAACCCGCGAGCGCGATTATGTGTATTGCGTTCGAAAGAGCGAATATTTCCGATCCTGATTTACTTCGATTATTATTGCTCTCGCAGTTGAATGGTCATTATTATTAATATTATTATTATTATTGATCTTTGATTATTGATTATTAATTATTCCTATTGTATTATTATATTTAAATTGCACAAGAATCAGATGGGATGAAATATATGAGAACCGGAAAAAGTTTGAATCACTGTTGCTTCATTGATTCGTATTCCGACACCCTTCTCCTAGCAGGCAGCCGAGTGAAGGTAGCAGCCACTTATCCGATGTCATGCACAATGCATTATTACGGACGCCTTCTTTCCGTCATTAGCTGGAGTTCTCCGATTTAATGGGCTTGGTTGAACGTATGCCGGGGAGATGGATGCGACCCCTCGATGGCGCGGAGAGTCGAAGCGCTGCGCCCGGGCCTGTACGCAGGATGTTTCAATGCTCGCTCGTGACAGCAACGGCGATGCGTTGTCTGAGGTAAAACGAGTGAGCGGTGCGAGAGGGAAAGAGAGAAAGAGAGTGAGAAAGAGAATTGGCAAAAGAGAGGCAGAGTTGGAGAGAATGAGTGAGGAAGGAAAGTGGTAAGTAAGAGAAAGGGAGTGAGAGAACAGATCGGTCGATCCTCTCGTCTATGAACGAACAATGAACGCAATTGACACTTCTCAGCACGACATAGGGAGGTGGCAGTCACCCCGGCGGCGCGGCGCGGCGCGGCGCCTCGACGTACTTTAATATCGCGAACAAAGAGGACGGAATCATCGCGTTGCTTTTAACAAAGGAGGAGGGGCGGATGAGGAGGATGAGAGGGCAGAGCCAAGTTACCTGCTGCGCGCGAGAACGAGGATCGTTCCTCGGAGGCACCATAGGTAACGCGCGGCCTTTACCCACCTGGCTGTTGCCAGCGTTGTAGCAGCCTCGTTCCATCAACTGGTTGTACCCTTCTCTTTCCACTTCCACCCGTTCAATCCGCCCCTTGCTCCCGATGTGCTCAACGCGCTCTCGGTGCTTCTATCTCCGACGCTTCCCTCCTACACACACTTTACTCCCTGTTTCCCTTTGCCAGGAGGACGACGCAGCTCTTGGAAAACTCAGCTCTCTTCCCCCGATCCCAATAAGGCTGCCTCGTTCCATACCTCCCACCCTTTGCCTCATCCTCCTTTCAAGCCCTCCTCCTTCATCCCCCGTTACCGTTCACTGACTGCCGCCTCTAGGAGTCTTGCTGCGACCTCGCTGTCCTCCTTCGACTCGACCTGTGTCCTCTCTCTCTCTCTCTCTCTCTCTCTCTCTCTCTCTCTCTCTCTCTCTCTCTCTCTCTCTCTCTCTCTCTCTCTCTCTCTCTCTCTCTCTCTCTCTCTCTCTCTCTCTCTCTCTCTCTCTCTCTCTCTCTCTCTTCCGATCGCTCTCTCCCTCACACCTTGCTGACTTCGTTCTCGCCGCTCCTCAACCCTCTAACGGCCGTCCGAAAGCACCCTGTTTCTGGCGCGCAAGCCGGCAGAGCTAGTCGTGAGCCAGCAAAGGCCAGACGAACCCAGGCTCTGCCGAGCTCTTTCGTTTTTCTTTGTTTTCTTCTTCTTTTTTTTTGCCACGGCATTGTTGCTATCGATTCGCCCCTGAGAACGTGTTTTTCTTCGGATATTTCGTGGCTTTCCCTCCGATACAGCTAGCTCCGCTCGTCTGGAATAACGAGGATTCTAAGAAACCAGGAGCGCGTCTCTTCTTCTTCTTTTCTATCACCACTCGTTGCCTAGCCTGTTTTCCTCGGACTCCTTCGGCCCGAACACTCCCACCTCCCACCCCTTTCGCTCGAGGATTTTATTTCTACTTCCAAGGTAGTGGTAAATCGGACAGACTTGCACGATCTTTGTTTTTGGACGTCCGAGTTTTTCTACCACCCCCGCCGTATTTACTTCGAGCCTTTGTTCCCGTGGCAAGGCGAAAGAATTCCCCTCCTTTCGATATCTTGTACTTTTTTGTCGCGAGCCTTTAATTCCCCCCTGCAAAACTCTCACCATTATGGATCGATTCTCTTGCAGTGTTCAATGCTTGCAGAACAGGATTTTACTATGATATTTGATGATTACCGTGAGAAGTTTCCAGTGAAGGGATTACAAAGCAACTAATAAGGTATCGACGAGCATGGAAACGTTCGTGAATTCAATAGTATCTGTTTAGTGTATGAAAACCATCAATGTCGAATAATAGTAATCGAAATATCAAGGAGATTTCAATGAAACGATGCTTTCATGCTTCGCGTCGCTTTAACATTCCTATAATACTGTCAATCGTGCTACCTTTTTCTATTACCCGAGATACTTTTGTTGTATTTTGACTTTAGAGTACTTATTATTCCATTCTGTAGATATATCTAGAAATACTAGCGGTAAAAAGAGAATAATAGGTCGAAGAAGCGCGGTTGAATTAAGAAGCCCTTAAACCTGTATCCGGAGATTTCAACGAACGGTTACAGATTCGCCGGCTGGTATACATATGTATATACATACTATACGCGTCCCCGGGAACTGCCGAGATGGGAAGCAGTCGCACATAACGCCTCGTTGCCGCGCAATTTATTCTTGGCATGGGTAGCGGTCGATGAATCTCATTTTCAGCGGTTCGGTTGAACCGATTAAGGTATCCCCGGTGGTCGTCAGTACTGACCACATTATCCGCTGCTTAAATGGCGTAATTCGATCGAATGGCGATTTAGCATTTTCCCCAATGCGCTCTTCTCGCTTCCATCAGTACTCACCAGCCTCGAGAGAGAGAGAGAGAGAGAGAGAGAGAGAGAGAGAAAAATCATACGTGACATGCAGAGCATTGTTCTTGGGGGGAGAATGTACTCGGTGGTCTCCGTGTCAGGCTTTCTCAACGTCGGCGCGCGCGCAAAAAAAAAAAAACCAGTTGTGCGGGCTCACCTAGCCTCAATAGGCTTTTACGCCGAGGGACAATGCCAATCCGGCGATTCGTTCATTACCGCGAAAATCTATCACGAACCAGCCTGGACACCGTTAGATATCGACGTTCATTCCCCTCACCGCCCTGTTCCTGCCGTTGGAGCTCTCCTATCTTTCGGCGAGGCCAACGGCAAATTGGAATTCAGGTGACACCAACCTCACTCGAGCACTCCCGCGAGCGCTTTTTTCCACTTTCTTTTTTCGGATCCATAAATGCCGCAATTATAGTCTCACCGAGGGCGATGCACAGACTGGACCAATTCGGAAGAGCCGCGCGGTACTTAATCGGATTTGTTCCCTCGCCGTGTCATTTGTTCGGTCAGCTCGCTCGATTTCCTAGAATGCAGGGCGCCATCACGTGTAAAAATCAAGAGGAAGCCAACAGAGAGGATGAAATGTGTGTGATTCACAAGGCGACTTGCAATCTCCAATCTTCAAGGATAAAGGATTCCATTCATCAATTAGTTGTCGGATACGAGTGGACTTTACTTCACAGAGAGAAAATTAAAGATCAAGGTCCGGTTGGGTGTCATTCTCTAAAGTATTTTCCATTGAAAAAATTCCACTGGAATTCTAGTACGAAGCCTTGCTAAAGGTAGAAGAGAGGTTGCTCTATCGTATAGTTAACCAACTTCAACCTACTGGTTGGCCATTGTAATTCGTATCGCGAGTCGTGCAAGGGAAGATCTCTTATTTTCTCGTAGTATCCAGTATAACCCACCTATATCCCTCGGTGTCTACCCTCGTTTCAACCTTCCTACCTCTCCGCTAGCTAGGCAGAGCGGGGGTCGCGTTCCCCTTTCAGGGCCTTGCCTTGCATCGCCTCGGTTTGCTTCGTCTCGCCGTGCCTTCTCGCCTAGCTTCGCCGACGTCTGACTCTCCGCCGCTCGACTCTATCCTCTATGGTGGGTAGCAGCAGCACACCGAGCCGAGCTCTAGAATGTAAGGGATGATTTTGGAGATAGCTCGAGGGTCTCTCGCTACGTAGGAGTTGTAGGTTGGTGGGTGTTAGTGTGGGTGGATGGCAAGCAAGCAAGCAGGCTGGATGGTCGGGTCGAGACGAGTAGAGTAGGAGGGCGGACGTGCTAGAAGAGTGAGCAAGCGAAGGAAAGAGCTCGTCAGAGAGTAGACGAGAGTGCGAGTGAGGTCGAAGCTGAGAGAGAGAGAGAGAGAAAGAGAGAGACGCCCTTCGAGGTAACGTGGGGCAAAGAGAGGGGTAGAGAAATGGGACGGGGGTGGAAGGAGGTTGCTGGATGTGGAGAAGGGTGTGGGTTTGCGAAACGGGGGCTGCCATTGGGATGCTTCGCCCGCGGGGTGGTTGAAAGGGTGCACGATAGGGGGATGGAGGTGAGTCTGCAGAGTCTCAGGAGGGTGAGTTCGGCGCCGAGGTGTCGGCCTTTCTCTCCGGCGTCGGATATGTATGCGTGACTGGGGTGTGTGTATGTCTAGCTGCGTAAGTGTATATGTGGTATGAAGATTCAATGCAGTAGGCGGTTTGTTTAATTATAAATAAATGATTTCGATCTCGTTGCAGCATCGCGTTTGTCGAGGTTGATTATTGTGGGTTCAACTGAATTTAGAAAAGACCCTTGAAGAGTTCAATCTATCTCGTCCGCGTCCTTAATTGTCTACACTAACAGTAAATCCATGCAACTGTGTCAGATAAATAATAGTTGTGCATAGGAAAGACTGAATAGTATTTCTCTGTTGATGAGACAGGAATAAGGAAGTTGGGCGCAATTGCGTCATGCTGCTTGGCAATAAGCGGAGTTCCACCTGTAGCAAATAAAATAGCAGGCGGGCTTCCAGCATGCGGCAAACTTGAAGAGTGAAACCCGGCAATACTTTTCAAGGGCGGCATCGGCGGCATCGGCGTCGTCGTCGTCGTCGGCGCAGTGACGCTGGGAAAACTTCCACCGTGGCAGAAATCAGTTTAACGGATATCCGTTTTAGCATTAGTTGCGACAATGCAGCGAGAGAAAAGGCGAACGCGGACAGCGAGATAAAAGGGTCAGGGTGCAGTGGGCGCGCGAGAGAAGCGGAGGAAGTGGTGGCGATGAATGACGTAGCGCGAGAGAGAGAAAGAGAGAGATAACAGGGGATAGAGATTGAGTAGAGGGTGTGACAAGGAAGCGGCGGAGGGGAAACGAAATGGGGTTACTAATTCCCGAATAATGAAGGGATGAATCGCTAACCCCTCTCGAGCGATAAAGGGGTCCCCGCGTCCTACATTGTTCAAGTTTTACTCGTGTTTTTTCAACCACACGTCACGCATTAGCCAAAACAATGTGACTCAAATGAATGCCTTTTAGTTCTTCGGGAGGAGCAGCCACTCTATAAAGTCAACTCTCTTTTTCATTTGTCCTTGAAACCAGAGGCCGAAATGAATTGTATAGTCCTAAGAGAATTTTTCTCGCACCGACGAAGAGTGTCATTTTTAAAAATCCTGCTAGTTTTTGTAATGTCACTTTATCTTCAAATTCAAAAGTATAAATATATCTCTCTGCCTCTTTATAATTTCTATCCTTTACTACCCCTCGTTTGTGGCGACTGACGAATTTTCATTCGCACTCAAATGTGGCGAGACATTCGGACCTCATTTCTCAATGTCCCAGCCGGTAAATGGTAGCAACTTTCTTTGGAAAGCGTGGCCCTTGGAATAACCTTAAACAAACGAGAGCGTCCTTTTTCGAAGTAACTTTCACAGAGGAGCAAGTGGATTCCGGGCGGGGACTGTTTGCACGCCGCTTTATTCTTCTTCTTCCTCCAGGGGGTTTCGCCCCTCCGGACTCGTACTCTCGACGCCTACTTATATTGTTATGTAATTTATCTTGGCTACCCCCACCGCAGTGCTCGCGCGCTCATGAGACAGAGAGAGAGAGAGAGAGAGAGAGCAAAGGAATGCTCTTGCTCTCATAGTGCGGCATTAGCGACACCGGAGGGTGTCTTTACTTTTCACTTTTGCTAATTTCACTTTACCAGCCAGCCAGACGAGGGTGGCGTTCCCGCTATGTATTTTGTACAGTGTGCCTGGAGCCCTCTTAACGGGCGCAATCTATTACAGTAAACTTCTGCCTCATTATGAATTTTTTTGCTAAGATCTAGGTAAATACAGCAATATTTTACTATATTTTAATATATCGAGAAGTAAGTTTATTATAAGAGTGTCAAAGGTGTCACTAACTCTTGGCATTCCCGTTATGATCTGCCACGCGGAAGAAACCATATCAATTAGGAGGCGAAGCCGTGCACTGTCCCCGCCCCGTTGCCTCAATTCCAACATTTTCTTCGAAGACGCACGAACACCCAGACAGAGAGACCCTTTGATACCTCTTGCCATTTTCTAGACAACATACCGGGCAAAGTGCTTTCCAGCGTTATGAAACATGGTCGCAGCAAAGTGAGTAGATGTGTGCGTGTAGAAGTAGCGACCAGTGGATGACGCGCTCATCCTCATATCCTCAAGGCGAGAGAGGTCTTGTAACCTTTCTGTACGTGTATTCCGATGATAGTTCTTCCCCGCTGATTTTCACCTACCTTTTATGTCACACAAAGCGCTCTTATTCCATCCTCGTCTCCGACTTTGTAAATTGCTTTCGAGACGATCCCGTTTACGTAGATCCATGAGCGCGTCCACAGCGCACCGAACTTGTTAATTCAGTAATTCAGTAAAATAGATTTTGCAGTCTGTCCTCCCAGGAAAAGGATCATCCTGTCACGCAATGAAATACGAAAAAAGAACTAGGAAAAGCTTAAAACATCCCAATGCAATTTTCTATACACGAATCTGGCCAAGTTGTAAACTCGATTTTGTTATACATACAATCGCTCTTCCTTATACCGGAAGCCGACAAATTTGCGTAGCGTTGTCGACCAACGACCCTCTAAGCTTATTGTTAGTACAACGACCTGGCGTCGATGCTACTACGCTAAAGGTACTACTGTACTATTCAATTACACAAATTCAGTCCATTTTCCCTTTTCCCTTCGTTTTCCAGCGACCTAATGTAAAACAGTGCGAGCTCTCGCTGGGATAATTCGCATCGGAGGACATGTAAGCCGTGCGCCAAATTATGCCGGGCTGTGTCGCTCCTGTCGGAGCTGATGCCGCCTGAAAGCCGAAAGCTAGTTTAGCCGTTGGAAAGCGACGGATTTGTTTACTCCGCTTAATTGTTACATGACAAAAGTGCAAAGTTGAGTTAGCTCGCTCGGTCACCCGACGGGGTGGGAGCGGAGAGGGTGATTGAGGGGGGTGGTAATGGTTCGCGGGGCTTTTAGTATGTGACACCCGGCACAGTGGCAGTCCATTGTGTGAAGGAGTGAATGGAAGGCAGCAGCCTGGCGAGGGGCATGCTAGGAGAGAGAGAGCGAGAGAGAGAGAGAGAGAGAGAGAGATTGAGCGAGTGAACGACTGGCACTGAATTGACTTAAAATAAAAGAAGCGGGAACGTAAAGGGCTTGGAAAGGAGTCGCAGCTCTTGGTGTGTGCTCGCGCAAACATAGTGTGTACCCGCGAACGCGCTCTACGCTAACTTATTTAGCGCGAGGCATAATTGATATTTACCATCCACGAAACATAATTTGCCGTGGTATCTGTTAATGAGCATCCAGCGGTAATAGTGATTCATCCCGTACTAATTCTCGTAGTGCCCGGCAGCAGGGTCGGTGATATCATGGCTAAGGTATGGAACATACCGGCTCTCGTTCTCGTCAGCAGCAACAAAGCTAAGCCCTATCCGCGTGTGCGCAACGCATTCCCCCCCTTGAGAATGCAGTGGTACGTGCACCTGTGCTGCTGAGAGTGCGGCACCGTAAAGCGTGGAAACGGAAAGCGGGAGAGGAAGGAGTGGCAGCGGCAACGCGGTGCGATGCGATGCGATGCGATGCGATGCGGTGCGGCATGGTGGCCTGGGTAAAAGGGGGATGACGGAAGCAGGGAACGCGGCAGAAGCAGGAAGAGCATCCGTGCATCGAAGACATTTTGCGCCCCCCACCCCCCCTTTCTCAGGCACGAAGCTTGGATGCTCGCATCGAAGTTTATAAACCGATTTTCATATCCCATACTATTGAAGCCTGTACTATTAAAGGAATTCGCTCGATTTAGAGAAAACAGGAAGTTCAAGTTGTTGTTTCACGCATTTCAATAAGGGACGAAATCTTAAGACATCGGGGTCGGTTTGGCATGGTATGACCCGTAGAAACGGAGAGAGAGAGAGAGAGGGAGAGAGAGATGGAAGGGTGGAAGGCGAAGGATCTAGCGGTAAGGGTAGTAGGAAGGGCCTTCACGTAGCACTTTTCCTTGTATTACTTAGCCGAGGATATAACCCACCACGGCATCGGCGCTGCCTATATTTCAGCCGAGGAAAACCACCCTCCGGTCGCTATCTCTCCCTCTTGCCTTGGCGTGGCCCATTCCACTTTCCGCTTCGCTCTCTCCCTTCCACCCTCTCTTTCTCCGTCCACCTTCTGCCAGCCGACTCACCCTCCTGCCCGCTCGGGTGGCCTCACCCTCGTCCTCGCACTCGACCGAGCCACCCCCTGCCAACCCCCCACACCCCGACAAACTCTCTCTCTCTGTGCTCCCCCCCCCGATCCCACCCACCGGCTCCCAACTACCATCCACTCACCCTCCGCATCCTCTCTGCTACCCACAGAGCCACCCACCCCCAACCCAACCGACCCACCACCTTCCCACCAACTCTCTACCTCCTCCTCCTCCTCCTCCTCCTCCTCCTCCTCCTCCTCCTCCTCCTCTCACTCTCTCTCACCTCTGCCTTCATCCGGCGCTCCGACTCACCCCCAGGGCGCACACCCCCCGCTGAAGGTGGGTGCGCCCTACTGGCGCCTGAATCATCCCGCCCGAGGCCGCGTCGAGGCTGAGCGCCGGTCGGGGCGGGGAGCAAGGAGGAACGACGACGGTACGCGAGACCCACGGAAACTAGGAGTACGAGAGACAGAATGCCAGGGTGGCACGGAGGGCTTGGAGAGGGAGAGAGTATGAGAATGGGAGTACCAGGAGGGCAGAGAGAGAGAGAGAGGGAGAAGGTGAGCCCGAGGGAAATGGAACGAGCGACCGGCGGCGAACTGGCAGATAGACAGAGAGAGAGAGAGAGAGAGAGAGAGGTAGACGTTTACGATGAGAGAGAAGTGGTGCACAGGGGGTGGCTGACTGAGCTAGGGTTTTGGCGGTAGAACGGTAGTGGTGGCTGCTGGCGCTACTGCTGTTGCTGCTGCTGCTACTGCTGCTGCTGCTGTTGCTGCTGCTGCTACTGCTGCTGCTGCTGCTGCTCAGGAGGGTGGCTCCAGAGCAGAGAGAACCTGGGTACTGCTGCCGGTGGAGTTGGCAGGGGGGTGATTCTCGTCGGTCGGTTGGGTTGGCAGGGAAACGGGGGGAAGGGAACGAGAGGGACCAAGAGGGAAGGAGTATCCGAGCGCAAGGCACTACGTACCCGTGGGGTTGAAAGGAGGCGTCGAGTTGTCGTCGTCGTCGTCGTCGTCGTCCTCGTCGTAGCCGTCGTCGTAGTCGATGGCGTAGTTTCCTAGCCCCAGCGAGGACAAAGTCCTGGAGTTACGGACAGAAGAGAAAGGGAGGGGGGAGGGGGGGGGGGGAACAGTATCAGGAACGAAGGTTCGAAGCAACCCGGCATACGGTATATATAAGGCTTCACTAATTATTTTTTGTCGGTCGCGCGACAGGGGTGCGACTGCCGGCAATGACTGAAATTAAATGAATGAGCACCCGGCTGGCAGCACGTAACATGGGGCTCCCCGGCTTCGACTACGCAGAACCACGCCGGAAGAAGAGAGGGAGAGACGGAAAATGGGGCTAAGAACGAATAGATCGAGTTTCACATGCGACTATACATAATTGTGAATAGGCAGGGAAATCTTCTCGATGGAAAGGATTATGAATGGATTGTTCCTCATGAGTATAATCCAAGTACAACTATTACAACGGACTGAAGTCTCAAAGAGTTTGTTTCCTTTCCAGGAAACTCTTGGGAACTAACACACATTCATTGGAGAAGTTTCCTCTAGTTCATTGTAAGTGACTATTTTCTCTGTAGTTTGTATACATTTAAAATCGTACTAATCGGTTAAAGTTTTTACTTGTTATTCTTGTAGCGTTTATTATCAGGCCCATTGTGGTTGTAGTATCGGGAGTGAGAATTGTCCGGTGTGAAAATAAAGGAACTCTCCCCATTTATACCGCGATCAAAGATTCCAAAGGGGGCTGACTATATTCAAACCACCCTACAGCTTACAACTCCCATTGAATTGTCACTGATTTCAATGGCCACTAAGGATTTCCTATTGTGCTCAGACCATAAATGGCTTGCGCCCGATTCCAGTTAGCCATCGCTGAACGTATAACATCCTATATCGACATTAAGTAATTAAGGTGTTCCTTGATGTCGTTTTTGATCACTTTCACGGTGAACCAGTAAATGCATCAAGGATTTTCTTGGGTAATGCGACGGCGTCACGTGAAAGCGAAGGGTGCGGGTTCAATATTTCGTGGGAAAGCTGGATACGCAGGGTTGCTCTCAGCTTTTAGGGGAAGAGAAAATAGAGAAACTAACTCATAGATTGAAGGCGTATAGTCTGTGTTGGCTGATTGGTAAGTTCTGTTAGCGAGTTTTTTTGTAAAGGAAGCTACCTTGTTCAGAAAGCAGTAACATTGGGAAAAGTGATGATGAAAGTACTCGCGCATGAAATGTATATTTCATAAATTATCTTAAAATAAAGGACAAACACTGCCTTACGATCGGATCTCTCAAATTCCCTAAATATTCCCTAGACATACTAAGAATAGCTTAAAAAGGAATCTGTTATCCTATATATGTGATATTTTATACGTAAATATTACTCATGTCACAATGATTATCCTTGGAATGTGGAAAATATGACGTACAAATTGTGGGTGTCGTAATCGTATGACTTGCTTGGTAATAAATTAAATTTTAATGCTACGCGCCTCGCGTTTCAGAGGCGTTCGTACGACGTGCACTTTAGTCACCGAATTACAGTGATAGTAATGGGACGCTCGTTTACGTCGGAATCTGTAACCGATGCGCTAAGAGCGATGACGACCCGTTAGTGATGCATACTTTTTCCATCAATTATATTCTAGAAATTTGTATCTTAGACTACCTGTACAAATGTTAATGCGGTCGAGCTTTTCGCAACTTGCTGACTGGTGTTGGTTGTGTACTACCTAGCTTCTGTACTTTACAGTAGTCGTCCGCGAGAGGATGAAGGATTAAATGGGCGACCAAGTCAGAGTTCTCGAGACGGATTTCGCTTTAACGTCATCATAAATTGAATTACTCGTGCAAGCGAAATACGTGGAATCTCGAGGTCGCGCGAGCGATTTTTAGAAAACCCTCACAATATGTTGCACAGTTATTCAGCTCGGAGCAGCGAGCTTTTTCCTCGGGCGACGGCTTTTACAGGATTTACGCGCGGCCAGTTCGCGCCGTCGATTTTAATTAATTTCCGCGTGGTTAACCTTGAATATCCCTGTCAAGCGGTTGCGACGCCGTTGGTTGCTGACCTTATTTTATTTCATGTATCAATATTATATCGAAAAGCAGGGGATGCTCGATTACTCTCTAATTCCATACAAGAGACGAAGAGACGTATAATACAAGAAGGAATTATGTAATGATCATAGCACGCAAATTATTCTATCACTTACAATTTCTACAAACTCCGGTTACTTCGTATCAATTACTACAAATATTATTGCATATGTTTAAATCGCCCTAATACCGGTCGGTTCATCACAGTTACCATAATCTTCGGTGATGTGAGGTTCGTGTGCATATCTAATCCTTCTGCCCTCGGTGCTTCTACAAGATTTAGTGACTGCTGGCTTCCCCGACGATCTCAATTAATTTCCGAGCAATTAACTTTCAATGCCTGCGAGCGAGTCTCTCCGCGCGCGCGGGAACTTCTCGCCGCTGCGTTGCCTGCTTGCCGCTGTCGGTAAATCACGACGATCGCTCTCGTCTTACATGTATAGGTTCTTGGTACGTTCATAGGTGAAAAGGCGAGTAAGTGGGCGAGTGAGTGTAAGTACTCCGCGAGGATGCGGAAACTAGGAGAGGCTGGTGGTGGTGGTGGTGTGGATGTGGGGGAGGATTTAAAGCCCGTGCAAACACGGCGGATCTCCATACTAACATAAATACAAGGTACAAGGTGGCAAATGGCACAAGGGTAGTTCCTTCCTTTCAACGGCACGCATACTGCTCTACCATCACCAATGTTCATACCTTGTGTGCATGCCGTTCCCTTTCTCCGTTGTGTCTGTCTGTTCTGGGTATACGTGCGTGCCGGGCTTCACTTAAGTGTATTCATGGATTTGGGACAAGGGCCTCGGGCTCCGAGGGAATTAAAATCACCCTACTTATTACGGACGTGCGGCTTTTCGGGTGCCGAGAGACCGATGGTGAGGCACGTCGTCGCCACCGTGAGATCGAGCGATACACACACACACACACCAAGGGTGCTCTCTACCTATTGTTGTACGTGCCTCTAATACTGTTAAGAGGGTTGGTACACCGCGACGCCTCACGCAAATTAGGCGAATCCGATTGACTTTGATTTCTCAGTCCTGCCAATCGATTATACCTATAAATGAACGACTAGTTACAACTAATCGGATAAATGAATTCCTTCATTAAACTAATAAAAGTAAATACCGAAGGGTTGTGCTTTTCTACTTCTGTTTCAATCGGCATGCCAGTCAATGAGAATAGGACGACGAGATAAGGACAAATAAAATACTCGGATGGCACTTCCACTTTTTTTTTATCCATTGAAGTATTAGCGACTCCCTTCGAAGGGGATGTCTTCTGTTCTTTCTTGACGAGGTCCTTTTCTTGGAATGAAACAGGAAAAGCGAGTGCGTTTTTCTCAAAATCACATTTCTGCCTAGGTCAGCCCAATCTTCCTGTCCCGTTTCTTCTCGGGCTTATCCAACTTCCCCTTTCTGCACGCCTATATCCATCGGGTTCCGTTCGTCTACGGCACTCCACCCCGAGAAAACATCCTTTACGTAAGAATCGATACGCGTAGGACGGACTTGTGTAGGGGACAAATGAAGTGGGATGCAGGGATGCTTGTAGATAGAGGAAGGAAGGAAGTGGCAGGAGCTCTTGCTTCAGAGAGGTTTCCCTTCGTGAGAGTCTTCCTGAGGCGCCGGAAACATCCCTTATCCTTAGGGGTACCTTAAGATTCCTCGTCGCGTTTGAACTCCGTCACGTGAGATGGTTCTCCTCTTGCTTCGTTTTAGCCTTCGGCGTCTTAGCATCTTCTTGCCACTCTCTGTGTCTTCTCTTCTTGGTACTATCGTTCGTTCAAGCTCTTTCTTTTCTCCAGCGACTCACCTCCTCCACCCCACCTCCTTTAAGTTCAGCTTGAAGAGTCAGTGAATCGAATGGGAGTTGAGAAAGTGGGAAGAAAAAGAAAGAGAAGAGAAGAGAAGAGAAGAGAAGCAATGCGAGAGGGTGAGAAAGAATGGTACAGGTCCCATGACACGCATATGTAGAGCCCCGCTCGCAAGAGGAAGAGTATCCTCGATGCGAAAGGTTGGTTGGGATAGCGTGGAGAGCTCGCACGGCACGGTATGGCTAGAAGAGGAAAATGGGAGCGAGGGCGGACGGCTCCGACTCCGGCGGAAAGGAGGTTGGAGATGGCGGTGGTACGACGAAGTTGAGTCGGGCGGGTTGGGGTGGCTGGGTTGAGAACGGGCTGTTTGTTCGGGACGATAGTGTAAGACGGTGACGTGCACATCCCCTGCCAGGCTGCCAGTCTGCCAGGCAGAGTCTGCCGCTCCTTCTCTGGCTTGGCTGCCACTGGAAATGGAGGGTGGTTTCAACCCTTAGCTCGGCCAGAGAACGTGTTGGTGTGTGAGTGGATGTGGGAGGTGGTGAAGGCGAGGAGAAACGATGCTACGACACGCTCGAGGAGAGAGCCGTCCACTAGGGAACCTTCAGAGTCAGAGAGAGACAGAGAGTTTTACCGTAGCGCAGAGTACGGAACGAACGCCCAGTTGGCTGAACCAGGGAGAACAAGAATAACAGACTTGCCGGCACGTCGTACTAGCCAGTAGCCAGGGCCGAGGACTTTCGAGGTCGACAGGGCTGCCTTAATTATCGTTGCGTTTCATGAAAACTTCGAGTTCGATTCTCCGAGGCCTCCTACCAGCTATCACGTCCATGTCCCTTGGGCACAATCTCACAGCTTCACCGAGTGATGATTTTCCTGGTGTTCAGAGTTCCTAAGATAAGAAGAGAGACTTACGACGATGTCTCAATGATCCACTAATTGATTTAATAATTTAATAATTCTGTTAGCTTTGATACTCGCTTATGGACTGCTTTCACTTTTTGACCACACTGTGCATGGTAATTGACCATAATTACGTATAGACTTGAGTAGGGACGTTGGCTATGAATGCAGAGGGATGTTTGACTTGGCTTGCTCTTTGCACGGCCGGTTCCATTGTTCATGCCAGCAAAATGGATATACCGGCACGGACACCTTGCACTAACATCGTGTAAATGCCTTCGTCACACCGTCTCTGTTAGTTCTTAGAGTCGAGAAACCGTCCTCTTCCGCGAGCAGTGCTTCAATAGAACTCCTATGTTCGTCGAATATGTTCATCGAACCCTGTCTCACGCAGTACTCCTTCATCTATCAACTGAAGTGCATTCTATCTGTGCAAGCTATAATTGATCGTCCCGACAACTCTATATATTATTCGTATAGCCACTGAAACTTGAAGTACTCGTATCACACTTCTGGTCGAATTCCGTATAATCTACAGGGTGATTCACTTGCCTTTGAATCGTTATTATACGATGTTGAGTAATTTTAATATAAAGGAGTATTTACCGAGTCTATTCCACACAATGACATTTATTTATAATATCAGATTGTACCAATGAATGGAAATAATTGGGACTCGAGTGTGAAGGGAATGATTAAAAGGCAAGTGAGTCACTCTGTACTTTCGATAGTCATTCTGACAGCGATCAATTTGATTTTCAAAATAATAATCCATCTCTTCGATGTTATATTCAAGCAATAAATATATATTCTACCCTAACTAGATTAATTACCAAAATAATCCCTCATAACCATAAACTTCTAAACTATTAATTTCTCTCTTAATTACAAAAGTCCTTTTAGCCAGCGATAGTCCATTCCACCTAGGATCATATCTTCGAAATTCCCAAAGATTTCTGGAATTCCCGGCGAAGGATGCTAACCCAGGGGACTACGGTATAAAAGTTACGCTCGTCTCCTCGGTCCAACGGAAAGCGGAGAGTAAAAGAAGAGAAGAAAAGAAGGGGTGAAGAGGATAGGGTAAAAGCTTGAAGTAGAAAGAAGAGAAGAAAACTGAAAGACGTTGGGAAGCGGGGAAGCATGCAAGCTTCTCTGGATTTCGGAATTTTACGGCCACGTCGTGCGTCCCTGAAGCAAGGAGAAGGCGTACGATGTCGGACGAGGGTGGCGAACGGAGTTACGGTGGGTTGATGCTCGTAAGGGTGTGGATTGGGGGAGAGTGGCGGATCGTAGTTTGTAGGTAGCTGGATGGCTTGGAAGGGCGGGCGGGAGGTATCAAGAGAGAAAGATAGAGAGTTGGGCGGCGAGGTGGCCAAGGGGCGGGGGAGGGGCGGGGGGGGGGCAGTGGGTGGAAGAAGGTAACAGAGAGATAGAGAGTGGCGGTAGAGTACTGCAGAGGCAGATGGTGTGGCGGGCAAACCGGCGGAGGAAAGAGACGGGGCGAGAGACAACTGGAGTTCTGGCGATGGTCTACGGCGGAGGGTGAGTTACCGAGGACTCAGGGTCCTAACCCTCTTTTCTGGACTCACACTCTCGCATCCCGACTCTGCCCCAACCACCTGCACCACACCATCTACTACTACTCTCGCTCCTCGCTTCACGGCGTTCTATCTACCGCTGCTTCTGCTGCCTTTCCTGCCTCTTCTCTACCCCCCCCCCCGCGCCAACCCACCGTCTACTCTTCCTCCACCCAACTCTCAACGTTCTCATCCACCTCACTCCCTTTCTCGCTCTCTCTCTCTCTCTCTCTCTCTCTCTCTGTCTCTCAGTTGGTCTTTATCTTTCTCTCTCCACGCTACTCTACGACGAGCGACTCCTTCCACCCTCGGTGGCAGACACGGCGCATTGCCCAGAGTGTTGCGTTCCGTTGTTGCCTTCCGAGGCAGCCCGACGTTCAATTTTGTATAACTATCCGGCCTGCATTACGAAAGTTGCCGCGAAACTTTTACCACTCTCTGTCTCTCTCATTCTCGTTGCTGCCCGGATACTGCTATTTCGCTTCCCACTGCTAGTGCTGCTGCTGCTGCTGCTGCTACTACTGTTGCTACTCACCGGGATCATCCTCGCGTACAAGCCCAATGTTCGATTATCTCTGTCGTTCCCCCACGGATGCCTGATTCATGACGATTGTTCTATCCTCTCCCCTATTTGCTGATATAGAACTGCTATCAGATGCCAATTGTCAGAGCCAATAGCGCCTTCGGTAAAGAGTACTAAAGGCGCGTGACACAATTGTGAGGTTATATCTTTGAATGTGAAAAAAGTGTGGCGACCAGTAGGTATTTCAGTGTGGTATGCAAGCCTGCCGTGCAAAAGGTATTACGGACTTGCTCGGACGTGGAGTTTCGGATAAAAGGCGCAGGAGATGTGTTGCGCGTCGCGGTACTTGAATTGTTTCTTTGGGTGTGCTCGCGCTCGGTCGCCTTGATCCTCGACTTGGCGGAGAACGCGACACCGGCAAGTAAGCGTTGACCTACTTCTCCACGCAGTACCAGCCGGCGGCGCACGCCGGGCGAACTTTCAGACAAACAGGCCGCGATTTCCAGATATTCTACATTCGCGTGGTTTCCTTCCATCTCTCTCTCTCTCTGTCTGTCTGTCTGCTTGTTTCTCTCTCTCTCTCTCTCTCTCTCTCTCTCTCTCTCTCTCTCTCTCTCTCTCTCTCTCTCTCTCTCTCTCTCTCTCTCTCTCTCTCTCTCTCTCTCTCTCTCTCTCTCTGCGAAGTGTTTCAATATTTAAAACCCCAGAGCGCGAGGGGCGGCATCGATGGCTGCAGCCGGTTCGAGTTTTGTTGAAATCCGTTCGAACCGAAATAATCGATCGAGCGTGTAACGCGCTTGCAAATTGCACTGTGATCGCGGTCGACCCCAACCCTCTGTGTTACGTAACCTATCTAATGCAATTTTTTATTCAATCTCACTCACAATCAGTGGACACCTGCGTATCGTGGTATATAAACGACACACAGATAAAGACTAATACCTAACGGATCGTACTAGTATATGTCGGTCAACAAGATCGACACTTAACGAATGGTTAATTGTGACCTTAAGATTCAAGATCGAGGGTCGTTCTCGATCCGCGTATATGGAACAGTGGCGTAAGTGCGTCGAACCCGTGTAGAACGGCGGCGGCGTCGACGACGACGACGGCGGCGGTGGCGGCGGCTTGTACCCTTTCAACGTTTCAACCTGCTCGCCCGCCGGAACCCACCCTTTCTCACAGGGCGACGCGGCCCTTCGAAATCAGCTCGTCGTCCCTTTGCTCCCCGTCAAGCCCTTTCTCCCACTGTGGTGTAAACCTGCACAGCCCCAATAGCAGCGAGTGCAATGCACATCGGCCACCCTCGCACATTGCACGCACGTGTGGGTCGTCCTCATCGTCGTATTCCTCCTCCCACCTCCTCCTCCTCCTCCTCCTCCTCCTCCTCCTCCTATGTCTGTTTCCCTGGCATAGACGCACCCCTCGCTCGTAGCAATGCGTCGCATCAGCGGCAACGGTAGGAGCCCTTGCGTTCTCTGCCGCTACTGTCCTAGCAGTCCCTGTCGCTGTCGTTGCTAGCAGCAGTAGTATGTGGTATTAGCAGTAGCAGCAGCGTTTGTACGCGCTCGCGTGTTCGGGCATTGCTGCTACTGCCACTACTACTGCTACTGCTGCTACTGCTGCTGCTGCTGCTGGCAGAACAGCAACGGTAGCGTGGTAGCTTCCTCGATGGCAGTGGAGGGTCTTCTGACAGTAAATCGATTGAACGGTATAATTTATACCACCCCTACTCATTCCCCCTTTGGATGCCCACCTACGTGGTGGCATACAGAACACCCCCTGTGCTTCACACAAGCGCGCACCCTCCCTGCCCCGCATGCCCTACCGCCGCCCTGCTGCCACTCTTGTTCACCTTTCTCTCGCTTCTCGGTACCTCCGCTCTATGTGTACGTACACCCACCTACTCTGCACTACCTCCCTCGCATCTACCATCCACCCCACCCACCCCCTTCCCACCCCAGCGCCAACCTAATCCCTCCGCGCTCCGCGAACCCTCCACCTGCCTGTCCCGTCCACCAGCGGTGGTAGCTTCCCTGAATAGTCATCATGCGAGTATTCCGCCTGTTGGCGAGCGAGAGGGCGAGTAGATAATGGGGAAACCGGCGCGCTCGAGGGCCCACCGCACCGACTGTGTCACCGCTCAGCGCGCTTCCTTCTATGTGTGTGTATGTGTGTGTGTGTGTGTGTGTGTGTGTGTGTGTATACGAGCTCGATTATAAGTATTTATAGCGTGTCCACGCGTTGGTGTGTTCCCGCCGGTGGATGTAGGTGAGTGGAGCTGGTCGTGTCCACTCTTCCTACCTGTGCGTACGTTTCTGCCCTGCTCTCTCCAGAGTGAAGCCCCGATTGTGTATGGGGTCCATGGACCCCGTATTGTATATATATATATATATAGGGCCTATATGCATATACAGGACCATAATGAGATGCGTTCACTAGCTGCGATGTAGAGTTGTATGGTGTGCATGAGTAAGATTATATGCGAGAGGACTATCACCATGGTCAACGGTGAACGAAAGGACGCAAGGGTTTCCCTAGCGTGAAGGCAGTTGTACAGAAGCATGGGTTTCAATCGAAGTTGAAGTATAAAAATCCCTAGCTGTGGTGAACGGCGATAGCAGAGCAAAGAGGAGGAGGGGGGTCGCTTATCCAGGCAGCTTGCACAGTCTATTCTACAATTGCCATCCCCTCGGGAGTACTGGAGTATTCGGTATTATCAGTCGGCTCGATTATTGACTCGCATTAATGAGCCACGTGTCATCGCAGCTTTCTACACCAATGTTTAAGCAAACAAGAGAACGCGGGGGAAAAAAAACAGAGAGGCGACGAGAGGAGCGGGAATTATTATCAGTACTAAACGCGCTCTGCGAGAGAGGAGGAATAATTTATAGCGCGCGACCGTTCGCCCGTGATAATACTGCTATTTGGCATTTCGGATTTATTATTTTGGTGGGCACTCGTTTGTTTGCCGTATCCAGATCCACGGCTGCGTGTCGGATCGGTTACTATTTGCGTTGCGCTCCCATCTCTTCACCTGCGCAATGTATCGTCACGTACGAGTGCTCGAAAAATCCAAGCGCACCGACAAAAAATGGCGCGCGGCATTAAATGACGTAATAAAAACTGTAGGAGGAGGTAGAGTTTTTGCATTGGTAGAATCGAGTTGCTCGTGGAGAGGCATTAGCGTGCATCGATATTATGGTGCCCACGGGCGGCTTCGCTCTATGGAAAGCCATGGAATGAATGTTTAATCGTTGCCAATGAAGCTCGGACCAGCGATGCGCCAGATATCGGACTACTCTGCTTCGAAATCAAATACTACCAGATGACAGCTGCGCGCATTCTTTCTCATTAATACTACTTTATTGTATGCCTTCATACTAATGTACATTCTCTTTTTTGCATGATATTTCATTTCATTTTACAAGACGACCTATTTCCAACGGCTGCGAAATGTACTATAAGTACATAATGGTTGTGAGGCGCTCGAAATATTGTTTTTTATTTATTACTATGAATATAAAAATAGTGGAAAAATATCATATGTAACGTAT